>CM050165.1:232353311-232755811 GCA_027410445.1 Discoglossus pictus | reverse complement strand
AAGAAAGTAAAAAGGAAGGACTAGGCTAGAGATTTGCCTGAACAAACTGAGGAGCAGACCCATTGTGAATTTGGAGTAACATTGTGCAATGACCCTTAAACTGAATGATTAATTCCTAATTAGACTGTAAACATATATTGGGCTGTAACAGTGTATGTTCAACAAATTGCTAACCAGTTGACATAGCTCGTACTACAGACTTGTAGAGTATGCAGACACCAATGAATACAGAGAAATGTGATGAAATAAGATGTAGGGTAAGGTAAAGTTTAATATCATGCCTGATCTGTTATCCCTTCCCGGTTGGAGTTTTAGAGAACATTATGTAAGGAGTGCCATTTGTAAACAGACTACAGGTCTCCCCCTGCTCTGGGATAAGTCAGTGATGCTGAGAGCAATTCCCTCCTCCATGTTTCTCACCCACCCCCCCTTATTCAGATTCAATTTATAGAGGCATGGAAATCAGCTGACCTTCCCATTTGCAGATTATATTATCTGACCACTAGGGGCAAATAACATATTACATACTACAGTTTTTCACCTCAAATCAGATCCCTTCCCTCCCACTAAATGAAAACCTCCTACCTCCGCAAACCATCACTTCCTTCCTGACTCTAGCTATTCATTATCTGTTACTCTTCCCTAGGTTTCTGCCTCTTCCATTCCCTTTAGATTATAAATAGTGAATTTCCAGGCATTCTGCAAAGATTCTAATCTCAAAACAGGGCCCTCCATTTTCTGCAGTTTGTTAATATTGTACTTTCCTTGTTACTAACCTCTGTATAGCACTACAGAATGTGTTGGTGCATTACAAATACAAGATAATAATAATAATAATAATAATAATAAGAAGAAGAAGAAGAAACTTTATTCATATTTTACTTGTTTATTTTACTGTTGACATTTTTATTTAGACTTATGTTTACTGAAATATAGATCAATAATGCACTTTTTACTTTGTTTTGTAAATATGTTTTATATGGGTTTCATATGCCTATGTGAATCAGCCACTTTCTGTAGCAGTGCTGGTGGTATAATTTGTGTTTAATATTTACTACAAAATAGAGTTTTTAAAGTGAGGTTGTATTACCATTATTGCATCTAGATTAAAGTGTAAGCTCTTTACAGTCTGAATGCTAATATTTATGTATGTGTGTATATGTATCTTAACATACTGTATGTGTGTACAGATGTGATTAGGAATTAGTTAGCAATTTGCTTTGCAAGAAAAACAAATGTAAATATGGACTTCACTATACTGTCCAAATGAGAAAGTCTGAACATTACAAATAGGGGTGAATTTTACTTTTTAGCTCTTTGCACCAGATTATCTAGAAACAGCCCTGTTGAAGAGTAAGCATGTGGTTAAGAAAAATTGTAATGATAGATAGATAGATAGATAGATAGAAGCTATTAAAACCACTCCACTTGGATGATTTGTCCTTAAAATTGTAAGAGCAATTAATTAAGTGGAAGGAAATATATGAGAGTTTCAGCGTGGATTGCTTGCGGGACTGGAGAACTGAGCGTGAGAGAAAATAGTAGGTTAATTGAAGAATGCATGAGACCTTCCTGAAGTGTTTGAGGGGCAGTTGCATCCTTAAGATAAATATCATAATAATAGTTGTGAGCAGCAGAAAATGTTGCTAACGCTGACATCATAAAGGGGGCGTGGCTATGATGTAAGTGGGGGTGGGCCTAACACCTGATTTTAACAGAAGCGTGGCGGCCATTTGCATTTCAGAGAAAGACAGCAAAGTGAGAGAGGGAGACAGGTACAGAGAGAGCGGGAGACAGCTACAGAGAGAGAAGAAGACAGGTACAGAGAGAGAAGGAGACAGGTACAGAGAGAGAGGGAGACAGGTACAGAGAGAGAGAAGGAGACAGGTACAGAGAGAGAGGGAGACAGGTACAGAGATGGAGACAGGTACAGAGAGGGAGAGAGACAGGTACAGAGAGAGAGGGAGACAGGTACAGAGAGAGAGGGAGACAGGTACAGAGAGAGAGGGAGACAGGTACAGAGAGAGAGGGAGACAGGTACAGAGAGAGAGGGAGACAGGTACAGAGAGAGAGGGAGACAGGTACAGAGAGAGAGGGAGTCAGGTACAGAGAGAGAGGGAGACAGGTACAGAGAGAGAGGGAGTCAGGTACAGAGAGAGAGGGAGACAGGTACAGAGAGAGAGGGAGACAGGTACAGAGAGAGAGGGAGACAGGTACAGAGAGAGAGGGAGACATAAAGAGAATTACAGAGCAAGAGCACACACAGACAGTGAGGGAGCACAAAGACAGCGCAGAGAGAGTTCACAGATAGAGCGCACAGAGAGTGCAGAGAGATTGACAAAGAGAGTGAGGGGTACAGAGACAGAGATTGCACACAGACAGCAGTGCACATAGGGTGCAGATAGAGAAAGCGTACACGCAGAGAGCATGCCCAGCCGGTACATCTACACATTGTATAGTAATAATAATAATAATAATGCACAAGAGCATGCCCAGCCGGTACATCTACACATTATATAGTAATAATAATAATAATGCACAAGAGCATGCCCAGCCGGTACATCTACACATTATATAGTAATCACATATATAGTTGTGAGCGTACGAGTTGTTGCTAACGCTGCGGGCTCGCGTAGCGAGCCAAGGCCCTCGCAAAGCGAGGGCCGCGGGCTCGCTACGCGAGTCGCGGCCCTTGCGTAGCGAGGGCCTTGGCTCGCGCAGCGAGCCAAGGCCCTCGCAAAGCGAGGGCACTGGGCGAGGGTCTCAGTTGCTGGCATGGAGCGCCTCGCAACACTCGGCCTCGCAACACTCGGACGCAACTCGCGAACATTACAAAATGTAAAACCCAATACATACACACAGCACATACATAAAAACCTTACCTACACCAAGAGGGAGCACCCAGGACCTCAAAAATGCCACTTAGACCTTCATTTTACTCGAAATAAAAGAGTTAGACCTTCATTTTACTCGAAATAAAAGAGTTTAGAGACTAAAAAAACTGTAAGCGAGAGAAAAAATGGCCGCCGAACAAAACGAAAACGAGGCTACAGCACTCTAAACTCGCAAAACAACACAAGAAACTCGCAAAACGCCACAAACGACCTACAGATATTCATACCACACAGTGCACACATTCAGCATGCTTACACAGCAGCTCCACACCACTAATGCTCCAGCAACATCAAAACAGATTGCCAGCTCTTCAACACAATGCTTCAAAATAGGTAAAGTATATTCATTTAGTAATCTATTACATATTTCAGTATTATACACCAAACAGCATTAGCTACCTTACAATTTCATTGCCGTCATTTTTTGACGGGCAATATTCTAGTATCATAATAAAGAACAAGCATCAAGCAAGGTTAGAAGCTATGAAAGCCAAACCTTTTATGGGACTCCTGTAGTCACACATTTACTAAATAATCTTTTGACAAACTACATTTGATAACTCTGGAACTCCTTGCCTCGCTCCACTAGACTATCTTCCTGCCTCAAAACCTTAACAAAAATAATCACACTTTGAGCCTTAATATGCACAACTGCTCACTTAACAGCATTAAATCACTCACACCTGCAATATACAGTCCACACACATCAATCTCCCTCCTGTATCCCACCCAAAGCTTTTAAATTGTAAGTTTGCAAGTTTTTGTTATGTGTTTTTGGAAACAAGCATTATGTACATTTGATTTTAAGCTCAGACAGGGCCCTCCGTTCTTTTGCAATGTGTTAATTTTGTTTTTGCCTTGTACTTAACCTGTGTATAGCACTAAGGAATATATTGGCATGTTACAAATAAAGGATAATAGTTATAATAAATAATAATAATAGCAAAATGTTTTTAAAAAGTAAAAAATAAATAAATGAAGGCTTTAATTTATTTTGTATATGCATTTATTCTTCATGCTACCCAGCTAATGGGAGTGTGTGAACGTGGCAGTGTGGAATACTTGCAGCTCTCTTTTGGAGGGACAGTCTCACTGTTCAAAGGGAAATCCATTTGTCCTTCTTCCCTCCTTTGAAAGAAAGCCCTACATTTAAGTCCTTAAAGTCATTAACTACTGACCATGTCACCATGTTTCTGTCTGTTGTTTTCTCACTTAGGAGTAGAAACATCCTAGCAAGCAATGATCAGAAAACTAATATATGCTTACCGTACTTTTCATTTTCATTTCCTAGACTACTGTAGTTCCACAATAGCATTACAACTGGATTTATGCCCATCCTCCAGCAGCAGCAACGAAACAAAATGTACTCCATCCCTTACCCTATAAGAGGGGTCCTCCCCCATTGTAGGGCAGTCTTTTGTTCCCTAGCTATTATAAGGGAGAGACTTTAATCCAGCCATGGAACTAATTTAGGTAGTAAGTATAAATTCATTTTCAGGTTTACAACAGGATTTTTACTGGGAAAAACCCCAAGCAGTATAGATAAAGATGAGAAAAATATAAAAGGAGACCATGTTACCACAGATGAGAATTTTATGTGAAATTCTTAGTAGTTCTGCTAACTTTATTACTAAATTCCACCCTTGACACACCTTCAAAACCACATGCCGAACCTCTCAATCTCAGAGGTGGTCCCGCTCTGCTTCCAGAGATGCTCCCGTTCTGCTGAATGTTTATGGAGGAAATCTTGCACTTCAGCCTATTTCCTCCGTTCCAAATGTATTTTATGCTCCTACTGTTCTGCCATCAATCTTGCCAAACACTACTATTTTTCATAGTTAATATCAACTCAAAACCAATATTCATTTGCTCCATTCATCGCTCTCCTCTGACCGTTCTCCCACCTCCTATCTCTACTTGTCTCACAGCTGAAGGCTTCTGCACCTAACTTTTGTCACATCTCTCTACTTCCCTTGGCTTCAAAACTGCTAGAACAACTTGTCTACAACCACCTATCTCAATTTATTTTCACCTACTCCCTCCTTGACCCTTTCTTATCTGGCTTCTGGCCCTAACACTCCACAGGCAAAGTTCTCACAGAAGTCACTAATTATCTGCTCACCACCAAGTCAAAGGATCACTTCTCTATTCTAATTCTCCTGGGTCTCTCTTCTGCCTTTGATACAGTTGACCACCCTCATCTTATAGCTTGGCACTCGTGACACAGCTCTCTCATTGTTTGATTTTCTAGATAAGATGTAAACATTTAGTGTCTCTAGTACCTCTTTTTCACTGCAACCTCTAACTCTTGGCATACCCCAAGGTTCAGTCCTGGGCCCCCTCCTTTTCATCTCTAAATCCACCATTGGGACCCTAATAAATTATTTTGTATTTCAGTGTCATCTATATGCAGATGAAACTCAAATCGACCTCTCAAAACTAGATCTATCCATGTCTGTTCTAGCACATGTTGCAAACTACCTCTCAAGCTGGATGTCTGCCTGTCAATTGAAATGACAAATTTTAAATATTAAGCTCCTAATTTTCCCACACTCTACTACAGCTCCACTTCTCAAATATCCCTCACTTGACAATGCCATCACCCCATACATCTCAGACCCAATATCTTTGGGTTCTATCATGGCCTGGCCTCTCTTTTACTCTTCACATACAATTAATAATCAAATCATGTAATTTTCACCTGAATAAAATCTCCAATACTGTACGTCACTATCTCACACAAGAAACAACTAAAATTAAAATCCATTCTCTTATCACATCTCAACTCGAATACTACAACTCACTCCTTGCTGGCCTCCCCATCACCCAATCCACTCCAATTCATAAAGCACACTTCCACTAGACTATCTACCATACTTAGCGCTCAGGTCAGCATTTCTATGCCAATCACGTCACTGGCTTCCCATAGCTTCCAGAATTAAATTTTAACGTACGATCCTAACAAATAAAGCCCTTAACAACAGTGCACCCCCTTATATCTCTCTCATTGTCTCAAAATACTCCCACAACCATTATTTTTGCTCTGCTAACAACCTTTTTTATTCTATTCTCATATCACTACCTCTCACATCTGCCATCAGGACTTTTTTCAAGCTGCCCCAATTCTGTGGAACTCTTTGCCTCACTCCACCAGACTACCTTCATGCCTCAAAACCTTTAGAAACTCACTAAAATGCACCTATTTAAAGAAGCTTATCGTCTTCAGCCTTAATATACACAACTGCATACAGCATAAAATTGTTCACACACCCAATGTACAGTATAACACACACCATTTTACACTTGCATCAGACTAGCATCTTAATCACTGCCATTTTGCATCTGCCACCCTCCTGTATTATGCCCCAACTTATCTTCTAAATTGTATGGTTTTTGGGGAAGGGACCTCTATCTGTTGCATCAAGCTGTCTGTGGACCCATTTGCTTCCTATTTATAGTGCACTGTACCTGTACTTGTATTTCAGGTAACCTTAGTATTTGTTTTTGTAATTTATAATTTGGTATTTTTACTCACTGTACACTATTCTATTTTGTTAATAGTGCTAAGGAAAATGTTGAAGCTTTATAAATAAAGAGTCATAATAATCATCATAAAATAAATCGAATCATAACAATCACTAATATAGTTTCCGTATGTGTGTAATGCTGCTCTAGCGCATGCGCACAATTGAGACACAGATAAGACACCAAAAATAGAACTATGGATAAGATTCATTAACAATATACTGGTCATATGGTCAGGCTCTGAAGAAGTACTCAAAGAGTTCATAAATAAACTGAACAATAGAATTAATATATGCATTCATCAAAGAAATAGGGGCCTTCCTAGATTTAAGCATCTTTGTAAATTCCAAAAAAGAACTAGCAACAAGAACCTATAAAAAAAACAAATGGCAACAAACTCGTTGTTACATTGGAAGAGTCACCATCCAATTTCAACAAAGAAAGCCATACCAATAGGCCAGTATTTACGTATAAAAAGAAACTGTAGCAGCCAACAAGAATTTAAAATACAAGCTAAAGAACTACAGGAAAGATTTATTCAAAGAGGATACACAAAAAAAAGTGTTGAAGAAAGCATACCATAGGGCGTTAACACAGGATAGAAATCAACTATTGGTTGAAAAGAAAAGAGACAAAAAACAACAACCTATAAGATTCATCAAACACGCTCAACAAATAAGATTTATATTATAAAAACACTGGAACATCTTGAAATTAGTCAGTGATCTGGATGAAGTACTTACAGAGCAAAGTACAATTACATGCAGAAGTGCAAAAAAAATTAAAAGACCTTCTGGTACATAGCCATTTAAAACAATAAAAAAGGAAAATAAGAAGAACTGGCTATTAGAAGATCAAAAAGGCTGTAAAGCATGCAGTAAATGTAAAGCATGTCCATTTTTATTAAACACCACAGAATTTCAGGATGCAACAGGATTAAAGAATTATAAAATATTACATAATATAAATTGTCTAACTGAGTTTAGAACATGGAAATGATGTTTTAAATGTAAAAGATACCCCAATAGCAAAACATGTACGTCATCATCACAACAATAACCCATACTGTTTAAAATTCATAGGTATTGATCATATACCGAAAACAGTAAGAAGAGGATGCCTACTGTGTCAAGAGGCAAAATGGATATTTCAATTGGATACAAAAAAAAAAAAACACAGGGTTTAAATGAAGAATTTACATATACAGCATTCATTTGAAAGAACCTCTTATAAAACAAAATACAAAATTCAAAATCTTTTTTTGAACATATGAAAAGGATGCAAAAAAAGCCATAGGGTTTAAATGAAGAATCTATATATACAGTATTCATCTGAAAGAACCTCCAATAAAACAAAAAACAAAATTAAAAACTTTTATTCAAAAATATGAAAAATAAAAAAAGTAAATTAACAGATAAAAGAAATTAGAATACCATCTTTATCTATAAAATCCATAAATACAATAATACATATAAAACATAAATAAGATAAATATGTATCAACAAGTAAACAAATAATATATACAAACTAAAAATGAAATATAAGTAAATAAAAAGAATATAGATTCAGAAAAATGTATAAGTATCCTAATCAAATAAAAAATAAGTTAACATGGTATGTAAAATTATTAAAATTTAAAATCAATAAACATATTTAGAAAACAAAGACTTAATAAAATAATACAAAAGTACACTAATGCTAGCAAGTCAAAAGTATCACATTGAAAGTAACTTCATTATCAATTAAAACCAATACACATATTTAAATAATATGAACATAATATAGGGATAGTAGAAAACAAACACAATATAAAAGTAAGTCAAGAGCACCATTTGAAATAAAAAATGAACAAAAACACTCTGGAACACAAAGCGTTAACTAATTGCCATAGAAACTATAAATGGCTCCACAGAGAAGGCAGCCCCTGATGAGTAAAAGACTAATAGAGCCTCACAAAACGCGCGTCGGGAGATTGTGACCTCATCAATAAGCGCGACCACAGCACAGACCACGTCAATATAGCGTGGAGCAGGATAAATATAGCTCTATAGCTCCAGGGCCATTACTAACTTAAAAGGAAGATAAGAAGCCAATAGTTTTACCACAAACTTACAACATAGAAACAACAGAGTAATATATAAGAATAAGAAAATAGAAAAGCAAGAAAAGGAAAAAGGTGTGAAAGCATAATAAAAGCAAAAAACGGAAGGAAAAGGAGGACACAACCGCCTTTAAAAAAAACTAATAGACAGAAGCATTAATGAAATATACAGTATAAGATACAGCATTAAATCAGGAATTTAAAAAATAGCACAGCACCAGCACTTTAAATTAAAAGGTTAAGTAGTGACTGTGACAAACTAACAGTCACGAGGTAGAAGGTTAATTTAACAATATAAGAATAAATTCGCACTAAGTCACTATTGCACAAGCATTTTATGACAACAGTTTTGAATAGCACAATTTGAATTAAAAAGCACTTTTAGTAATAGAATTACGAAATCAACATAAAAAAAGAGGGAAAAGGATTAACACAAAATAAACATAAAGGCACCTAAAGCATTTACTCAAGTGAGGTGCTGTATGTTTAAACAAAACTATGAACAGATCATTTTTATAAGGATTATAAAAGAAAAATCCTATTTTATGTAAATTAAAAATCAGGGTACCTGATAAGGATTAGATCAAGGAAAAATAACAAGAAATAAAACACAAATATAGTTGAACTGAAAAATAAAATATTTTATTGACTGGAGCATAATAAAGTAACTAAATAAAAAAGCTTTGATCAAAGCAAAGAATATAATAACAACACAAATCAAAATCAAACTTAAACAGACCGTTAATAATTAGCTGGACGTCAAAAAACCCAAAGGACTAAAATCCTTGGGTTTAACATGAATTTTTTAATCGTTGCATTTTTAACAATACTTTAAATGTACAAATAAAGATTGAATTTAAAAAAAAAATAGTATGTGGCAATAACAATTAAAATAAAGACTGTATGAATGGTGTTTCTGCACAAACTTGGTTGGTTGTTCAAGGATTCCTAAATTGGATCCATAGGAACAATTTTTTTGGTACGCATCTAAGTAATAACACCTAGGCAGAAAACACAAACTAAGATCATTTTTGAGCATTATATGGATTTAGAATATCATTGAGACTGGAGCAATATTCTGAAAATGTTCCTAAACCTTTTAGTAGAAAGAAAAAGTTGACCATATATTTTTCTGGATTTTAAAAGAGTAGAAATAACAAATTCAGAAATACATATCCTGGAAAGTTCATTCAGTTTTAAGCCATTAAACATCGCCTGGAAGGACAATGGTGAAGATTTGGCCTGCCGTGACCCAGGGGTGAGGGGTCCACTTATACCCCAAACCCTCCTGCTTTAGCCTACAGGAACAACCCATGAACGGTGAGGTTTTGGGTATCTCAGTGCCCAACCTGCTTAGTCAGCCCAGAAACATAGAAACAGGCAATGGTCAGGATACAAGCAAGCTTAATAAAATAATACAAATCTTCCCTCTAGAATGGCACATACACCATGTTTATATACAGTCAAATAGAACATAACTTTAACGGGAACAGGAAAGTAAATGTATGGAAAGCAGCAACCAATCATAGCAAGACACATCCTTAGATCAATGAACCAATCCACATACAGTGCCTTGCAAAAGTATTCACCCCGCTTGGCTTTTTACCTATTTTGTAACATTACAGCCTTCAGTTCAATGTTTTATTAATCTGAATTTTATGTGATGTATCAGAACACAATAGTCTAAGTTGGTGAAGTAAAATGAGAAAAATATATATATAAAACTATTTTTTAGAAACAGAAAACAGAAAATTGGCATGTGCGTATGTATTAACCCCTTTTGTTACGAAGCCCATAAAAAGCTCTGGTGCAATCAATTACCTTCAGTAGTCACATAATTAGTGAAATTATGTCTACCTGGGTGCAATCTAAATGTCACATGATCTGTCATTACATATACACACCATTTTTTTTAAAGGCCCCAGAGGCTGCAACACCTAAGCAAGATGCACCACTAACCAAACACTGCCATGAAGATCAAGGAACTCTCCAAATAAGTAAGGGAAATGTTATTGAGAAGTACAAGTCAGGGTTAGGTTATAAAAAATATCCAAATATTTGATGATCCCCGGGAGCACCACCAAATCTATCATAACCAAATGGAAAGAACATGGCACAACAGCAAACCTGCCAAGATTCATGGACTGGGCAAGGAGGGCATTAATCAGAGAGGCAGCACAGAGACTAAAGGTAACCCTGGAGGATCTGCTGAGCTCCACAGCAGAGATTGGAGTATCTGTACATAGGACGACAATAAGCCGTACGGTGCATAGAGTTGGGCTTTATGGCAGAGTGTCCAGAAGAAAGCCATTACTTTAAGCAAAAAACAAAATGGCATGTTTTGAGTGCCATGAGATTCCCAAAAATGTATGGAGGAAGGTGCTCTGGTCTAATGAGACTAAAATTGAACTTTTCGGCCATCAAAGAAAACGTTTTGGGTTTGCGCCCGACATAACATCACATCACCCAAAGAACACCATCCCCATGCTTTTCAGCAGCCTGGACTGGGAAACTGGTTGAGGGAAAGATGGATGGTGCTAAATACAGGGATATTCTTGAGCAAAACCTGTACCACTCTGTGCATGTTTTGAGGCTAGGACAGAGGTTCACCTTCCAGCAGGACAATGACCCCAAACACAAAACGCAACACTTGAGTGGTTTAAGGGGAAACGTGTAAATGTATTGGATTGGCCAAGTCAAAGCCCAGACTTCAATCCAAAAGAAAATCTGTGGTCACTGAAAGATTGCTGTTCACAAGCGCAAACCATCCAACTTGAAGAATCTGGAACAGTTTTGCAAGGAGGAATGGGCAAAAATCCCAGTGGTAAGATGTGGCAAGCTCAGAGACTTATCCAAAGCAACTTGGAGCTGTGATTGGCGCAAAAGGTGGCTCTACAAAGTATTGACTTTAGGGGGGTGAATAATTATGCACATTGACTTTTTCTGTTATTTTGTCCTATTTGTTGTTTGCGTCGCAATAAAAAAAAAAAAAACATCTTCAAAGTTGTGGGCATGTTCTGTAAATTAAATTATGCAAATCCTCAAACAATCCATGTTAATTCCAGGGTGTGAGGCAACAAAAAATGGGGGTGAATACTTTTATAAGGCACTGTATGTGTAATTAAAAAAAATTGTATGTTGTTATTAAGCCTGTTTTATGATATTACCCGGCAATGGGAGTTTAATAGGTGCCAGGGAGTCCCGAATGGGACCCCTATATTATAGGGGTTAATGGTAGCAGTGGCGGAGCTTGTGAATGGAGGGCCCGGTGCAAAAAACAAGTTTGGGGCCCCCTCAGGCCATATCAACTTATGCAGTACATTGATAGAGATAGATAGATACATAGATAGATATAAAAAGAGAGAGAGAGAGTGTGATAGAGAGACATAGAGAGAGAAAGAGATATAGATACATATGACAGCCTTGAGCCCCCACAGAGCAACAGGGCCTCGGCTGCACTGGTAGGTGGAAGGGGGTCCCAATCGGGACCCCCTGCAGTATGGGGGTTTACGGTAGGAGCAAGGTGGGGTCCTTTAAGCAGGACACCTTGCAGAAGTTGGGGTTTTACGGGCCGGTGTAATGTTTTAGAGACAGTGTACTGCCTCTTTAACTGTTGCTGTGGCACCAAACAAAGGCTTTTAAAATCTTTATGAGTGGTCTTTGGTACCAATGGGGATTTTTGCCATGCTTTTCGGCCTTGTCATGAAGTCATGAAGTTCACTATCTTCCTTAAAGCTTAAAGGAAGCCATGTTTAATAATGGCTATGGATTGAAGAGCGAGACATTTGTGGGATTGTTTGCAGGAAGCTAAAAGAGGTCAATTTCATAGCAGTAACTTTTGCAGGCTCCTTAATGGGCTTCAGTAACTACAATCTGGCGAATTTAATAGGGCCAATAATGTATTCCATTTCTCAAAAACATATTTTTCTTATTTACTTCAACTGTAACCCATAATATTATTCTGAGTGTTTCCCTTAATTTTTGTCTTGAATAGGCGAGAATTTCTGGTCTTCCAGAACATCTCATCTTTCCCCTATAACATTTTGGATGATTGTCAAAATATTAAATTCAAATTTTCAGCATCTGCCTTAAATTGAGCACTGTTTTTTATTTTGTACAACACTGCCAAATTATTTTCTCACATGGATTATACTCTTATTATTATTATTTATTTATTTGTAATGCGCCAACATATTCCATAGCGCTATATATGTGTTGTGATGGCAAAGGCAAAACAATATTAACACATTACAAAAGATGGAGGGCCCCAAAGCACAGTGCAAGATTGAAAATCCTATAGAAGTATCAGTTAGTATAAACTGAGCTTATATACAGTTAGTCCAGGGTCAGGGGTAACTTTCCAACAAGAGCAAACAAAGTCCAACTCAAATACTGGGTAGTCAAAGAAAGGGGTAGTCAAAACCAGAACTGCCTTTACTGAACTTCATACACTGGCACTAGAGATTACAAAGTAAAGTAATTTTGTTTTACCTAAAGAAAATATACAACATAAGCTGCAAAACAAAACTGCACGCTCAGATGTGTGTGTTTGCGTTGTTCAGTCGTGAACTCATGGCCTGCAACACACCATGTGGATCCACTTGGCATTCATGGGGGTTGCCAGTTCCTTCTCCAGTAGGCCACAGCATACATCCTGGTATTCCTAGATGGTTTCCCAACCAAGGACCAACCCTGCATGGTTTCCTGGTGGTGTGACCTCTCTGTTCCCTGACTGGATTTGAAACCAGGTTGCAGGGGTGAAAGCACCGAATCTTAACCCCTGGACCACCAGGGAACCCTATATATTAATATACTCAATAGCTAATATGAACCATGGTTCTTGTGAATTCATAAGCCAAAATTAAAACTTGTTTTAGTTCACATGAACTCAGATGTAATTTCAGCTTTGCACTTTATTTCTATTATAATTGTATGCAGTTTTGCTATTGTTGGCCACAATACACACTTTGTTGGTTACATTGCAGGAACAGACTTTAAATTGCCATCTGTTCACAGTTTTATATAGGTTTATGCTTTGAAAATGAATCCTTACAAATACTTCTGGTTTTCATAGCCCATCTTATTTACCTCTTAATTTTACTCGTCAATGTTTTTCTCATATTCAGCCCCTCACTCATACTCTCCATTAGTATCCCCCACCTCATGTTTCTTAAGAACCTCCACTTCTTCTACTTCTCTTATTCTGTGTTTTTTATTTTCTATTTCAGGTCACCTTGTCTGTCTGCAATTTTTAGGGAGGAGGTAAGTCAAAGGACAAGTAGAATGGGAAATTAGTCTCATTAAAAGTAATGATCTCCTATGGTTCATCAAGTGATCATTTTAATTACTCATTTCCTGACACTCAATAAGTGATCATAAGGAAAGGTCACAGTGTTTTCAATATTAGCCTCCACAGAATGCCAACCTTAGCACTATTCTTGAAGGAAAAAGCTGCTTAGTAAGAAACAGACCTCTCGGGAAAAGCAAAAATCTCTAACCTTTCTATGATATAACATAATGTTTTAATTTTTTTTCATAGAAGAACATAATACAACTTGCAATATTCTTATCTACTCATTTCACGCATAGTATTAATATTACCTTTTTTTATAAAGTGCCAACATATTCTGTAGCGCTGTACAGAGGTTAAGTATGAAGAAAAACATGAATATACAATATTAAGCGCATGCCAAAAACTAGGGGGCTCTGTTTTTGAGTTTGAAATCTTATATATATGGAGCTTTTTTTGACCTTTCCCATTATCTTTCCACATCACAGTGTGAACGCTGCGGTTGAACGCTGCGCCACAGCACCTAGTGGTGAAAAAGAGGTAGTGCAGGTAAAACATTATCTCCCCCTCCGACATGGCTCAACTCGACGGCGCTGAATCGATAGCAAGGCCATCGCTATGTACAGCACGGGCACTCGGCCCTCGAGGGTCTCGAGCGCGTCTCTCATAGCTTAAGGCCTCTTCTGTCAGCATGCCCTATGATGCGGAAAGATACTAGGAAAGGACCCTTTTTTCAAAACACTGTACAAGATTGAAAACTCACAAACTTTAAATTTAAAGATGTGTTTGAAAGAAAATGAGAAGTAATTAAAGGAAGAAACAAAGGCTTGGCGAGTAATTGAAAAGAGAGTACAGGGTTAATTAGTGATTACATTTGTGGGTGTATCAGCTGTGAAGAACTGGCAAAATGGCAGTTGGAGAGTGAGATTCTGCTGAGTGGATGGGATAGGCCCAGTGGTATTTGCAGAGTCTCTTGTAGAAGGGACTACTTCAGTCCTGATGGTAGATAACAAAATGCAAGTGTCAGGTTGCTTTAAATAACAGAACCTGAATAATATATTTCTTCCCACTTAAAGGTTTGTTATAGTTTCCGAAAACCTTCCCATATTTTTGACATCCAGTATGTAACAAGTTAACGCCATTTATAACTATGTAAACCTTAAGCATACTTATTTGTTATCCTTCCCGTCCAGTGCATGAACAGATGGGGACCAAGCTGGAAAAGCAGGATGTTCACTTTGTAGTGCAACTGCCTGCTTCTGAGCATGTGCAAAGGATGGAAATGAATGGCAAAGACTTAACATTGAGCTCATTTGAGTTGCTGCTTATAAAGTGTTGATGAGAATACAACTTTAAAAATGAATACAAAACCACAAGAATGATATAGCAAAACATATTTTTTTACCAATTTAACAATAATCCCAGATTCCACCTGACCTGTAGGTAATAGCCTCTATGTGTTATAAGTCCAAAATGCTGAAATGTAAAAACAGGCTGTTAATCCTTAATACAGATGTAGCAATACTTGGAAAGCACTAGCAGTGATCCTTATTAACTTAGTTCAATTTGCTAAATCTGGTTTTCAGCCAAATCCAGAAGGATGAAGCCAGTTGGGTCCAGAACAGAGTAAAATATATATTAAAGAGGCAGAAGCAGGACCACCACCAGAAATTTTGGGCCGAGTACAAATGTAACAACCACAAATGCTGTCCCCGTCCATAATACACATACACCATACACACATATTATCTTTACCCACTTTTACTCCTTTTTCCTAAATCCTGTCTTTAATTTAAATTCACATATAGTATTAAATATTTACGTTTATTACCTTATTAAATGAGTAACTAAGTTTTGGCCAAAAGATCAGTCCGTACCAGCCAGATAACCTATAATTGTGCCCCACCTCATTTATATAGAACTACACTTGCAATGAAACAGAAAACAATGTATTTGATTCATAAGTCACAGTTGATATATTATTATTATTATTATTATTATCTTTTATTTGTATCGCGCCAACATATTCCGTAGCTCTGTACAGGGGATAAGAACAGGGGAAATACACGTTTAACAAATTCAAAGTTGAAGGGCCCTGTTTTGAGCTTTGAATCTTAGCAGAAAGTGCTTTATCCCAAAGCACCCTACAAGACTGGAAATTTGCTACTTACAATCTAAAGGGAATTAAAGGGCAGAGAACTGGGGAAGAGTAACAAATAGGAATAGCAAGGGTCAGGAAGCAGGTGAAAGATAGAATTAGTTTTATTTTAGAGGAAGAGGGGAGGGATCTGATGTGAAAGACTAGTATGTTGGCTGACATACTATATATACATATTTATATATATATATATATATATATATATATATATCACAAAAGTAAGTACATCCCTCACATTTTTGTACATATTTTATTATAGCTTTTTATGTGACAACACTGAAGAAATGACACTCTGCTACAATGTAAAGTAGTAAGTGTACAGCCTGTTTAACAGTGTAAATTTGCTGTCCCCTCAAAATAACTCAACACACAGCCATTAATGTCTAAACCGTTGGCAACAAAAGTGAGTACACTCCTAAGTGGAAATGTCCAAATTGGGCCAAATTAGCCATTTTCCCTTACCGTTGTCATGTGACTTGTTAGTGTTACAAGGTCTAAGGTGTGAATGGGGAGCAGGTGTGTTAAATCTGGTGTTATCACTCTCACACGCTCATACTGGTCACTGGGAGTTCAACATGGCACCTCATGGCAAAAGAAAATCTCTGAGGATCTTTTTTTTTTTGCTCTACATAAGGATGGCCTAGGCTATAAGAAGATTGCCAAGACCCTGAAACTGAGCTGTAGCACTGTGGGCAAGACCATACAGTGATTTCACAGGACAGGTTCCACTCATATCCAGAGGTTGTCTTTGGGAAATAGACGTAGGAGTGCTGCCAGTATTACTGCAGAGGTTGAAGGAGTGGGGGGGTTAGCCTGTCAGTGATCAGACCATATGCCGCACACTGCATCAAATTGGTCTTCATGGCTGTCGCCCCAGAAGGAAGTCTCTTCTAAAAATTATGCATAAGAAAGCCCACAAACAGTTTGCTGAAGACCAACAGACTAAGGACATTCATTACTGGACCCACGTCCTGTGGTCCGATGAAACCAAGATAAACGTATTTGGTTCAGATGGTGTCAAGCGTGTGAGTACAAAGACAAGCGTGTCTTGCCTACAGTCAAGCATGTTGGTGGGAGTGTCAAGGTCTGGGCCAGCACGAGTGCTGCTGGCACTGGGGAGCTACAGTTCATTGAGGGAACCATGAATGCCAGCATGTACAGTGACTTACTGAAGCAGAGCATGATTCCCTCACTTCAGAGACTTGGCCACAGGGCAGTATTCCAACATGATAACGACCCCAAGCACTTCTTCAAGACGACCACTGCCTTGAGAAGCTGAAGGTAAAGGCAATTGACTGGCCAAGCATGTCTCCAGACCAAAACCCTATTGGGCATCTGTGGGGCATCCTCAAACAGTAGGTGGGGGAGTGCAAGGTCTCTAACATCCACCAGCTCTGTGATGTCATCATGAAGGAGTGGAAGAGGACTCCAGTGGCAACCTGTGAAGCTCTGGTGAACTCCAGGTTAAGGCAGTGCTGGAAAATAATGGTGGCCACACAAAATATTGACACTTTGGGCCCAATTTGGACATTTACACTTTTGTTGCCAACGGTTTAGACATTAATGGCTGTGTGTTGAGTTATTTTGAGGGGACAGCAAATCTACACTGTTATACAGGCTGTACACTTACTACTTTACATTGTAGCAGAGTGTCATTTCTTCAGTGTTGTCACATGAAAACAATATACATAAAATATGTACAAGAATGTGAGGGGTGTACTCACTTTTGTGACATACTGTGTGTATATATATATATATATATATATATATATATATATATATAGTAAGTAAATAGTACATCTGTGTTCACATTTGAATGCCTAAAGCAAGTTAAAAAATCCAGCTCAGAATTCCAAGAAGAACAGTTATTACACGGCATTCTGGGAAACTGAGCTGGGACATGCAAATGTGCCCACAAATGCCTCACTCTTTAATCCATAGCCATTTTCAAACATGGCTTCCTTTAAGCTTATGCCTGCTGTATTACACAACTTTAATGCAAAGACAAGGCTGAATTTTACACAAATACAGAAAAGTGAGGATTAGGATTTCCCTGGGTGTTTTCCACCCTAATATACCATATACAAAAAAAAGGGGGATAAATATATACAAGAAATATTATTTTATTAAGTAAATGACAGCGGCGTATATTAAAAACAGTGAGTGTAAAAACATTAGTAAGGAGAGTAAAAAAGGGCAAATGTAAGGAATAGTAAAATACCCTAAGGCACTGGTATTGTGCAAAATGTAATCCTTAAGTAGGTGGGTATAACTATTCACACCTGGCGGGCGAGCAATGGAAGTTGTAAATAAGTATCAGGGTATACAAACCCTATAGTGTCCTAAATAGTATATTTGTAAAGCACCCTTATGCCTAAATATATGTCCTCCAAGTGTCCAGAGGGTACATTAGAAAAGGCAATATATTTGCATAGACATGAAGTATGGATCACTAAATGCCTTACTGATACACCTATTGCATTTAAATGAGGTACTAGAAGATTGTACCTATAAAAGTCAAACTTGCAAAGAGGCTCAGCCTAAAGTGCAGACAAGGTTGCCTTAACTAGTATATGCTACCCAGCGTGTGATCCAAACTGTGTCTATATAGACTAGTTGGTATCTAACTGTGATATGGTACAAACAAGTACCTAAAGCTGTATAAAGAGGATTGAGGCTGTGCCCCGTTTCTAGGGGTTACAATGGGTAGTATCTGATACTTGCAGGCATACTATGTCATTAGTGTGGTATAAGGGGCTTTACACTAGGCCATAATAGGAGCAATATCGCGCTTCCTAAAGGAACTCGACCGCCAGGTATGCAGCGCACATGCGCACGTCTAACGTGATGACGTGCGCAGCGTCGTTGCTAGGAGCCTGACGCGTTTCGACGTACCACGTCTTTGTCAAAGGAAAGTTGTATAACGCTGTCTCCAAGAGCTTTATATAGGGAGCTGTCGCCTAGGCAACCTAAAAATAGTGAATATATTGCCCATAACGGGCCAAAAGAGTAATGGAGATAGTCCATATAATATATACAAGAGGCTGCTGAGATATATATACAAAGGCTTAAGAACAGAAATGATGTGTGCACTAATGCACTTATTATTAATACCAATATACAGATCATATAGATGAACTGAAAAAAGCTTATAATGAGCTAAAGGGAAGAGATACAGATGTGCAGTATGATAGCTACTATATCTATAGGGTGAAAGACTGCCAAAGAAGGCAGGTTTAAAAACAGAAAGTGAGCAAAAAAAATCATGTGTATAGGACCATTATATAAATGAGGAATTAGCTCCTTTATATAACTGTAAAGGTAGGAGACCAAGAAACAAAGACTGTGTGAGGTGACAGGTGGTCAGAAAGTGTTGAGTGTTGGGGGATGTGAAAACAGAGCTAGTGAACTAGTAATAAAGGAAAAACATGGACTCTAAAATACGTGCTAGCTAATATGACTGACGCCTGTGACGGGTTATTCGTGTATCAAATAGTCAGAGTCGTGGGTGCTGATGCACTAAGGGTCCATCCAAATGGGATGAACAAGAAAGGAAATAAAAATGCTCACTGGGGTGAATATGCATAAATGTGAAAAAGATGTGATTTGTTAGGGGCTAAAAGTGTGCATGTGTCTATGTGGCAGTGAAAGGCCTAACATAGATGGACAAAGTAACAAGTATCATAAAAAGAGAAAAGAGCCAGGTATTAGATGAAGGGTGTAAAGGTAAACCCCTCATTCAGTCCATAAGGTACTTGGGCCTTCAAACGGCAGATAAATTAAGAACTAGATTTAGAGACAGAGGTTACTCAAACAAATGTCTCAAATCTGCTTTTAACCATGCATCTAACTGCAAGAGATCTGAACTCTTGAATGGCCTTAACAGCAATACAGATAAGGAAAGTATAACCCGTCACAGGCGTCAGTCATATTAGCTAGCACGTATTTTAGAGTCCATGTTTTTCCTTTATTACTAGTTCACTAGCTCTGTTTTCACATCCCCCAACACTCAACACTTTCTGACCACCTGTCACCTCACACAGTCTTTGTTTCTTGGTCTCCTACCTTTACAGTTATATAAAGGAGCTAATTCCTCATTTATATAATGGTCCTATACACATGATTTTTTTGCTCACTTTCTGTTTTTAAACCTGCCTTCTTTGGCAGTCTTTCACCCTATAGATATAGTAGCTATCATACTGCACATCTGTATCTCTTCCCTTTAGCTCATTATAAGCTTTTTTTTCATCTATATGATCTGTATATTGGTATTAATAATAAGTGCATTAGTGCACACATCATTTCTGTTCTTAAGCCTTTGTATATATATCTCAGCAGCCTCTTGTATATATTATATGGACTATCTAGACTATCTCCATTACTCTTTTGGCCCGTTATGGGCAATATATTCACTATTTTTAGGTTGCCTAGGCGACAGCTCCCTATATAAAGCTCTTGGAGACAGCGTTATACAACTTTCCTTTGACAAAGACGTGGTACCTCGAAACGCGTCAGGCTCCTAGCAACGACGCTGCGCACGTCATCACGTTAGACGTGCGCATGTGCGCTGCATACCTGGCGGTCGAGTTCCTTTAGGAAGCGCGATATTGCTCCTATTATGGCCTAGTGTAAAGCCCCTTATACCACACTAATGACATAGTATGCCTGCAAGTATCAGATACTACCCATTGTAACCCCTAGAAACGGGGCACAGCCTCAATCCTCTTTATACAGCTTTAGGTACTTGTTTGTACCATATCACAGTTAGATACCAACTAGTCTATATAGACACAGTTTGGATCACACGCTGGGTAGCATATACTAGTTAAGGCAACCTTGTCTGCACTTTAGGCTGAGCCTCTTTGCAAGTTTGACTTTTATAGGTACAATCTTCTAGTACCTCATTTAAATGCAATAGGTGTATCAGTAAGGCATTTAGTGATCCATACTTCATGTCTATGCAAATATATTGCCTTTTCTAATGTACCCTCTGGACACTTGGAGGACATATATTTAGGCATAAGGGTGCTTTACAAATATACTATTTAGGACACTATAGGGTTTGTATACCCTGATACTTATTTACAACTTCCATTGCTCGCCCGCCAGGTGTGAATAGTTATACCCACCTACTTAAGGATTAAATTTTGCACAATACCAGTGCCTTAGGGTATTTTACTATTCCTTACATTTGCCCTTTTTTACTCTCCTTACTAATGTTTTTACACTCACTGTTTTTAATATACGCCGCTGTCATTTACTTAATAAAATAATATTTCTTGTATATATTTATCCCCCTTTTTTTTGTATATGGATTTTACACAAGCTGAAAATCCTATCCATGTACAGCTGTTTCAAGCTTACTGGCTACCATCAGCATGGAGCTAGATCTCAGCTTGTGTTGTGGACCTTATGAGTAGGTAGTTCACCACAACAATCATTTATAATATGGTGGGCAAAAGAGCGATAGAAGCCCTCCACCGTACACTAGTACAGTAAATAAAAAGTACATCTGTGTTCACATTTGAATGTCTAAAGCAAGTTAAAAAAACTGCTTCCAGCTCAGAATTCCGAGAAAAACTATTATTACAATTATTACACTGCATCTTGGAAGCTGAGCTGGGACATGCAAATGTGCCCACAAATATATATATGAATAATCAGACTATTGCAGTATATAGTGATACCTTTTTTTATTTGACAAACATATTCATAAATATTATGACTAGCTTTCGAAAGTGGTCCTCTCTTTGTAAAGTCAGGAGCAACACTGATACAAAATTCCCACTGAAATACAGAAATTACAGTTTAAAAAAAAAAATGTTCTGTTTAGTCAGCTGTGCACAAGTCTGCGTAAGTGTAGGTCAGAGTAAATAAACAGGGACATAAATATTTGCACATCTTAAGAGGTTGAGGTACCATAAAACTGTAAGGAGACAGAGGAACAGACCAGAAATAAACCAGAGACAAAACATGTCAGTGATGTAAAATTATAAGAAATTTAAATAATGCAACAAAAAATCCATAATTACGTAAAGGCCTGTGTTTTTTTCGTACTTAAAAAGTGTTATCATTTTCACTTCACAGGTCTTTCTTGTGTATTTTTAAAGTGACCTCTGAGTATTTTGATTTTCAGGTTTTAGAAAAATCAACTGGGGTACAGTTCCTGTCTTCATTGTGATTTTTGATGGAGAGACTGTGCAAATTCATCTGTAGATGTATTTTCTGTCTCGTTTCCCCAATGTAACATTCCCTTTCACATACAGTACATTGTATTATGTACACTACATTATATGATGTGCATGAATATGAGCCTCTGATGTTATAGCTCTTGTTATTATGTGTGGCCGTATCCTCTTTGCAAATGTGTTGACATATTTTGCAGTTATTTTTATTGCAGGGTTTGGTGGCATTTTCTCTGTTGTGCATCAGGAGTCAAGGCAATACTGCAGAGCGAAAGCTTCCACTCTACTGGTCCAGGCTTTCTATCTGCTCTCAAACTCAGATATGAGAGGTTAGACATGAGCATGCCTACTGTCTGCCTCTTTTGGACTATTTCTTCAGTTAGTAGGGGATCAGGGATAGCCCAAGTATAGCTTGAGTATCTTGCAACTCTGATGAACTCTTTGCCTGCAATTTAGCACCTAATAATTATGGATTTGGATTTAGCACCTAATAATTATATTCTATAAGCCTGGGTTAGACAAGGATCTAGCAAATAAATGGTGAAATCCCAAGAGCATTACAGTGTAATTCTAGTATACATTACATATAAGATGTATGTATTAAGATTTGTCTTGTTGAAAAAATAATTGTTAAGTAAAAAGAACTTAATCTGTAAGCATACAATTGCAAATAATAATTCATACCTCTGTAAGATGTTTTATTGTAAGAGGTTTCAGTGCTCTATAAATTAATAATAACAATAAGTTTACCCTTTTCATTAGTGTAACCCAACAAGAGGATGCAGATGTGCTTCACATTGAAGCAAAGCTAACACCAGAAACATAGCAGACAAAAAATGATATACAGTAAACATCACAGAGACTGGGATGTGCTTCACTGTGCTTTGTGTATGCTATTGTAACCCTGCTTAGCAAATATCCCAAAAAACATATTCATTTAATATAATTTCACAGGAACATTTTATCCGTAAAACTATGAACCCTGTTGTAATAGATTAAAAAAATAATCAGAATTAATTTAGACTTCTGATTTGTAAAATGATTATTCAATATATATTTTTTTATTATAATTTATTTTATTATAATACAAAACAGGACATATATACATTGATCAAACATCGTACCATATTGTGAAAGTTTTGTTGATTTCAAAACGGTGTTTAAACAGTGTTTAAAACATACTCGCTCAAAAAAGAAGAAGAAAAAAAGAAAGAAAAGAGGAGAACAAGAGAGAAAATGTAAAAAAAAAGGAAAAGAGGGAAAGGAAGACAAAATACAAAAAAAAAGGAAAATTGCATAGAAGTGAGAGGGAATAGGTGCCAGCCAGCAACCTCCATATAGATACTAATAGTCATTCAGTCTATCCCATATTGCCCATTTAACTGTGTCAACGGGTAACTGGTAATATTGATTGTATTCAATTTCCAGAGATCTGGTTATATTGACCTCTTCTACGACAGACTTCCAAGAAGGAATATGGGCCTGTTTCCAATTACAGGATATTAGCCTTTTAGCTACCATAAGAAATTGAATTAAGTAAGCTTCGTCTTTCTGGTTCATCTTTTCAGGAAAGATGTGGAATAATGCCATTTCTATAGTAGGTTTTATATATCTGTGTAAACTCGTAGAAAAATAGACAAATCTCTCTTTCCAGAATTGATGTAATTTGTCGCACTTCCACCATATATGAGTGAAAGTTCCAGCTGTATTACAGTCTCTCCAGCATTTGTCGGATTTATGATCATTAGTGATGTCCCGAACAGTTCGCCGGAGAACTATTCGCGGCGATTTTCGCATGTTCGCGTCCGCCACGACCGGCGAACACATGCGATTTTCGGTTCGCTCCCTATACTTTATATCATTGAGGAAACTTTGAACATCATTTATTTTATTTTATATATTTTTTTTGTGTAATCTATGCCTGCCTGCCAGCGTGTGTGTGTGACAGGCTAACACCTAACAGCTTATATTGTGCTTATTTTCACTACTCATACCTGGTGGTGTAACATACATTGAAAACAACCATTTTTTTCCTGTATTCTAATTTCAGTTGCTTGCCTGTGTCAGGCTCACAGCTTATATTGTGCTCAGTGACATAAAACAACACTTTTTTGACTGTAATAGATTGAATAGCAATTGCCTGCCTACAGGCGTGTGTGTGAAGCCTATTGCATCTACTCTGCCAACTTTTGCCAGTGCACAGTGACACTCATATCTGGTGGCACCTTAGATTGCCCCAAATTTGAAGTGGGAGGACCGACCAAGCATCTTTTTCCATCTCCCGCTTCCAAAAATCCATGCCATATACACGTCCCCTGATAGTGGACGTAACAGGGATTAAACCGATAGGAATAGTACTACTTAACAGTACACACCTTATAATAATGCAGAGAGAGGCATGCTGTGCAGTGAAAGCCCCCAGACTCTGACCTGTGTATAATTTTCCATGCTGGGCAGTGGAAGCCCCCAGACTCTGAACTGTGTATAATCTTCCATGCTGGGCAGTGGAAGCCCCCAGACTCTGACCTGTGTATAATCTTCCATGCTGGGCAGTGGAAGCCCCCATACTCTGGGAGTCTGAAGAAGAGGAGTCAGAGGAGGAAGGTGGATTTGAGCAGGTGGAAGACCAAACACAGCAGGCATCCCAGGGGGCTTGTTGTTACCTTTCGGGGACCCTTGGTGACTGGGTGGAGGAAGAGACCTTCAATGACATCAGTGAGGACAAGGAACAGGACATGGCTAGCTTGGTATCCAACCTTGTGCAAATGGGGAGTTTGCGGTTGTGCAAAGGGACTATTTGCGGTTGTTTGCGGTGCATTAAACGGGGAGATTGGTCTGTTACTGTGAAGCGGGTGTAACCCTTACACTACCTGATCGATACAACATCATACCTGATGTTTTAAAGCATGTTATTCCAAGCAATTTAGGAATGCTAGGTGATTTCTGCCCTTTATGGCTTAAAACCAGACTCTGCATCAACTATGTAATTTTCCCTCTCCGGCATGCCACAGTCCAGGTGTTAGTCCCCTTGAAACAATTTTCCCATCACTATTGTGGCCAGAAAGAGTCCCTGTGGGTTTTGAAATTCGCCTGCCCATTGAAGTCTATGGCGGTTCGCCGGGTTCGCCCGTTCGCGAACATTTGATGGAAGTTCGGGTCCGCTGCGAACCGAAAATTTGATGTTCGCGACATCACTAATGATCATCCTTAAATTTGGCTAATACACTTATTAGGTTTTATATATGTGTATAAACTCGTAGAAAGTTAGAGAAAACCCTCTTTCCAGAATTGATGTAATTTGTACTTAAACCATATATGAGTGAAAGTTCCAGCTGTATTACAGTCTCTCCAGCATTTGTCGGATTTATTACCAGCCTTAAATTTGGCTATTACACTTGGGACGTAATACCATCTTTGAATGATTTTGAAGTATATTTCTCTATGAGAGGAACTTTTAAGGTATGTATCAGAGTCTTGAAAGGCCTGAATCCATTGATCTTCAGACCAAGTAGAATTAATTTATTTCTCCCATTCCATTATCCTAAAAGAATTGCCCTGGTCCATGTTTGATCTAATTATTTGAAAATATTTGGAAATTAACAGCCTTATTAAATTCCAGCCTCATAGATAAGAGGCTTCTACTTAAATCCTACGTGCTGCAAATTTCTCAAAGTTACGACGCTATTAAATTAGAGAATACACTCCCGGCACCGATCAGGCCCCAGCTGCATTTAAAACTTTTAAATTCCCTGCCGCGGCTCCTTAGAGGGACCGCAGCACACTATTAGCAATCCTGGCCGCGGGACCTAAAATTAACATCCCCTCTATGCTGGGGGTCCCCATCGGGACCCCTGAAGTGTCCCCACATTAACCCCTTGCTACATGGGGGCCATAGGGACCCCCGCAGCCTCCCCACATTAACCCCTTGCAGCGGGGGTCCCCGACCGGCACCAATCGTGACCCCGCTGCATTTACGTTTTTAAATTTCCTGCCTCGCGGGTCCTTAAAGGACCGTAAAGGTCATGAAAGGACTTGCGCTAAAAAATATTAACCCCAGACAACTAAAATTAACCCCATAACTCATGCGGGTCAATACAGACCCCCATAAGCACTTAATTAAACCTATAACTCATGGGTGTCAATACAGACCCCCATAAGCACTTAATTAACCCCATAACTCATGGGGGTCAATACAGATGTATTGTATGTATTGTATTGTATGTATTGTGTATGTCTTTACTTTTCAGGTGTGACCTTTTTTTTTTCTGTAGTGGGAGGGTTGTATTGTATCTTTTTTATTTTCTGTAATGTTCCTTTTTTATGTGACAGGCTTCTTTATTTTCTGTAAGGTAGGTTTTTTATTTTTTGTGAGTTAGGTTTTCTTATTTTCTGTCATTAGAGTGGTGGGGGGATTTATTAGGGGGTAGGTATGTAGTGTAGGTAGGTAGTATAGGTGGTAATAGATTAGTCCAGAGGGCGGGTAGTTTAGATTTAATGGTTTATTGGGGGTTATAGTGCAGTGTAGTGTTTGTAATTAGTGTCATGATGGTCCTTGAGGACCGTCATGGCACTTATGTGGTTAATGTTAGGGTTTTAACAGTCCCATAAGGGTCATAATATGGGGTTAAATAGAAGCTTATGGGGGTCTGTATTGACCCCCATGAGTGACAGGGTTAATTAAGTGCTTATGGGCGTCTGTACTGCCCCCCATGAGTTATAGGTTTAATTAAGTGCTTATGGGGGTCTGTATTGACCCCCATGAGTTATGGGGTTAATTTTAGTTGCCGGGGGGTAATGTTTTTTAGCGCAAGTCCTTTCAGGACCTTTACGGTCCTTTAAGGACCCGCAAGGCAGGAAATGTAACATTTTGAATGCAGTGGGGACACGATTGGTGACAATCGTGGACCCCCGCTGCAAGGGGTTAATGGGGGGGGGGGCTGCGGGGTCCCTATGGACCTCTGCAGCAAGGGGTTAATGTGAGGACACTTGGGGGGCCCTGATGGGGACCCCCAGCATAGAGGGGGGTTCATTTTAGGTCCTGCAGACGGGATTGCTGATAGTGTACCGCCGCCCTTTAAGGAGCCGCGGCGGGGAATTCTAAACTTTTAAATGCAGCAGGGGCCGGATCTATGCCAATTAGGGACCCCCGCTGCAAGGGGTTAATGTGGGGGGGCTGCAGGGGTCCCGATAGGGACCCCTGCAGCATGGTGATGTGTATAGGGAGCAGGGGGGAGCATCACACGGCTGTCTCGGGCTGCTCCGAGGCAGCACGTAGAGGCTTTAGGATCCCTTGCTAGCACTTTTTGTGCCCGTAGGGTTTCTTCTGAGGTGCGAGATTTACCTCGTAGATTTAAGGCTGTGTGTGACTCTGTAGCTCTCTCGGAGCCTATTCTCTGCCATTTTTCGGAGTCATCTCGCAAACCAGGCTGCGATGGACATATTGGGGAATCGGTCCTTGCAAACAGCAAAAAACTGCCTTTTGAGAGGACCGAGGGAACTGAGAGGGCTAATTTAATAAGGCCCTAACTGTATATTTTATTTTGTATAACAAATTTGTTCTATCAGGGAAAACTGGCAACTAATAGTTTGATCAAGTCTATTGTATTCGAGCCACTTATTAGCAGGAAAGTCATATTTATGACCTAACTCTGCAAAATAATATATGCCCCACTGTTCCCTGTTTAATGGACTTTCAATGTTGTTACTTTCTTCTAGAAATTGAAGTGTCAACATGGGACTTGGGTATTAGACTAGGGCTAGTTTTTTATTTAACTTATTCCAAAAGCTTAAACCTTTAGAGACCACGCATGGCGATGATAAATAGTAGCTACATAGTAATTCTTTAAATCGGGTAAAGATAATCCACCTTTGCGAAAATTTCGAGATATTATTTCCCTATTTATCCTTGCTTTCTTATCATTGTAAATATACTTGTCTATAACTGTCTGAAGATGTCTAATTAGATAACCAGGAATCTCTAACGATATTGCCCGCATCAGGTAATTTATTCTGGCTAAAATGGACATTTTAACTGTGGCTATTCTTCCTGAAAGCAATTGGAAATTTGATCTCTATTCTATCATAACTTCCTCAATTTTATCTAACAGCTTTTTGTAGTTACGTTTTATAAGAAGTTTCTGATCCTGAGTAAAAATTATACCAAGATGTGTAACTTTATTTGTTCTTCAGTTTAACTGATACTTTATTTCAGGTGCAGTACGATCGGCTTTAGTTATATTTTGTGTCAAGACTTCAGATTTCGGCATATTTACTTTGTAGTAGGAAACCTGACTGTATCTATTCAGAGTGTCAAATATGTAAGAAAGAGAGTTTTCTGGATTAGCCAAAGTCAAGAGGACATCATCTGCAAATACTATCAATTTGTATGTTTCTTTTTTGATGGAAATACCTTTGATATTATCAGTGGCTTTTATAGATTGAATTAATGGCTCAATCATTGAGTTGAAAATTAAGGGGGACAACAGGTAGCCTTGCCATGTTCCATTGCACATTTGTGTTATTCTTGACCTATACCTGCAACATAAACTATTGGATTAGAATAAAGTGCTGCAACTGCTTACTGACCAAAATCCCCAGTCCAAATTTTTTCAGTGTGGCCTCCATTTATACCCAACCTACTCTATCAAATGCCTTCCCTGCGTCCAGAGACATTATGATTGCCGGAGTGTTATAGGCATTTGGCATAGATATCAGATTTATTAACTTTGAGTATTATCTGCTCCTTGTCTTTTGGTGAACTCTGATTGGTCTAACGAAATGAGTTTAGCCATTACTGAATTAAGTCCAGTTGCTAAAATGTTGGCATACAGTTTGATGTCTGTATTGACTAAAAAAATAGGGCGATCGTTTTTGCATAAGTAAATATTTGTCTTGTTTAGGAATCAGGGTAACGGCAGCTTAACAGGGGCCTTACCCGTTGTTTTTAATTTCATTAAACATATCTTTTAATTTAGGGATTAAGATTTCCGAAAATGACTTATAGTAATTGTTTACAAAACCGTTGGGTCCTGGCGCAGTATACAATTTTAAACTAGAGATTGCTTGTTTCACTTCCTCCTTTCTACAGTTGATATTTGATTTGGGTTGAATTTATTGTCTCTCTCGTGAAGTGCCAGTTGAGTGTATAATTCTCTTAAGGAGGGTCCCTGCTCCCTTTTCCCACTAATTGCCCAACTGGTTAGAACGCCCCTAATATGTGCCTTGTGCGAGTTCCACATTGTGATTTGGGAAACCACTGAATGCTGGATGATATCAAAGAATGCTTTAATCTTATTTAACAATTTCTCTCTATTTACCACTGATTCAAAGAGAGATTTGTCTATCTTTACAACCTTCCTTTGTTTAATCAAGGTATTTGCCTTCAGCGTCAGTTTAATCATTGCGGGGTCTGAAATATTTATATTTCCAATCTCGACTTTCTCGACTTTCTCTATCAAAATCAAAGTTGTTACATCAAATAAGAAATAGTATATTCTAGTGTAAGCTTCTTGTCTATGTGAATAGAATGAGAAGTCTTTTTCATTTTGATGAAAAAGTATCCACGCATCAAATAGATGGAATTTACTGACTGTTTCTTGAAACTCTTTGGACACACTTACAGTTATTTTATCAGGGTCTGGTTGTTTATTTGATTTCTTGTCTATAAGTGGATCTATACACATGTCTCCGCATGTGATTATGCATCCGATCTTGAATTTTTGAACTTGTTTTAAAATGGATTTTAAAAATCCATTTTGGCAGGCATTGTGGGCATACAAATTAACTACAATGAAGTTTACCTCATTTATCTTACAGGTCCAAATTATGAATCTCCCCTTTGGGTAGGATTCTGAGTACTATTCGATTACCTCTAACTGGTTAAGGAAAAACATAGAGATACCCCTTGTTTTGTTTTATTATGTAGAATGTATTTGATTTGGGTATTTAACCTCTAGAAATTTGGGGAATTTCCCTATTTTCCAATGATTCTTGGATGCAGATTATGTCAGGTTTTTCCGACAGAAATTTTTGTGCAAATGTATATTTATTGTACGGGGAGTTCAATCCCTGAACATTGTGGGACAAGACCTTAAGACCTCTTTCTAAAGTTTTCTCCATATCCTACTGCAGGTATGCTCTCTAGACACCCCATGCCTCTCACTGCGACGCAATCTAACATATAACATAACATATACTGTAATAAAACAAAAATAACAATAACTGACTGAAAAACTAAAAGATTTCTTGGTGGTGTACCATCAAGAAGTTGGATCTTCTACTTTGGATGGCCAGCAATCCTATCTACTGGTGCCCCAAAGAGATATCCAAGCATGAGCAAATGTTTTATTTAATTAAACTACCTTCCAAACTTAAATTGAGGTGGCCTCAAGCAAACTAATAAGGTGTTTTTTCATTACTTCCTAGCTAGCGGGTATATAATCAATATCTTTTACATTCTAATTCATTGTGTCGGGGAAGAGACATCAAATTAGTTTAATTACACTTGAATTATGTAGCTCCATATAGGAGGGGTTGTTCCGGGTTTCAATTAATTCCTATCTAATGAGTGAGGGGATATATTACATTTTATCATAATGCCGATTCATCGTGGCTCTATGTAATAAAGCAAAATCATAGTGCTAGACCCCTGTTTCTATAATATGTGCCGCGACTGTATGTGCGCAACAGATGTGAATAAATCATGTAATTTACAATTCCTTGTGAGTACTTTAATAGTGGCATAAAATAAATTAGTCAATCTATGTATGTCTATTGCACTGTAAATTGAATTGTGCCATTAATTATCTTAATTTGGATGAGGCTTGTCAAAGCCATTATATAATAATAGTGCAATAATTGTGAATGATACATTTGAAAACCCAAGGTTACAATAAATGTATAACTTATAAATAATCTAATTAATAAGTGCTTATAAAAAATTGACCATCTGCTAAAAGGCTTGATCAGCAATTAATTTTCCCCAATCTCAAATAGCTGTTTATAAGGTATCACTCCCGCTCTCTGTCATTCCCACCTCCTTTAGTTGTCAATCACTATTACAATATCCCCCTTCCCTTGAGGATTTAAAAATGTACTTGACCATTGGGCTTGGCTCCTCACTAGATAACAGTTTTCACCTTCTATGTCATTTTGAATAACATAAGACTGGTTATTTCTAGCCAAAATGAGTTTAGCCAGTAAACCCCATTTGTATGTTATCTTTTCCACAAAATGTTTGTGATTTTTTTAAATTGTTTTCACCAGCTTCTTGGAATTTAGAATCTAACCCCCTGTTTTCTTCCCTTGCTGCTCTCATTACTGCTATTTTTTGGGGCAAGTGCAGCAGTTTAATTATTGTATCTCTTGGGAGATCTCTGCTTAATGGCCTGGTGAGTGGGACTCTGTAAACTCTTTCAACCTTAATTGCACGTTGCTCCCCTTTAAGGAGTTGTGCAAAGGAAAGAGAAATTAATGCTTCTAAATCTTGTTGTACAACTGATTCTGGTATCCCTCCTACTCTTATGTTATTCTTCCTATGTGAGTTTTCTAAGTTAATAATTTTTACCCTGAACATCTTAACTTCTGACTTCTTTTCAACCAGTTGTTTATTTAAAGTAACATTATCCTGTAGGATTCTAGTAAAAAAAATTCCATTGCAGAGACTTGTGTCTGATGGGTTTTTATTGCCTTAGTATTACTGTCAATATCATGAGTATATTCCTCTCTCAAAGAGACTTGAAACTCCTTTAAGAGTTTCTTCATTGCCGTTGTGGTGAGAATGTCCTCCTCACTCATGACTGGAGGACTTAACCCTTAAACAGAACAGGTCTCTTCATCTGCTCTGCTATGCAGTAATGATTCAGAACCAGTGGAGGAGTCTAATAAAGATTTTTCCTTGGCTAACTTTTTACTGTTAGGGGAGAAAAATGCGGTAGAGGATTTAGAGTTTATCTTTTACTTTCCCCTTCGTAGCGCTATTCTCCTTTCTGCTCATTTTCACAACGGTTGCCTTACTTTAAATGAGGGGCAGGAAAAGAGAGGAAGAGCCCTTGGTTTAACCTCCGCGTTCTTACAACTATATCTTTATCACAGGCAACAAATACAGAAAATGTAGTCAATAAAGTCTGTAGGACACCATAAGAGTCCATTTAGTGCAGCAGCAATGACAATCCATGTAATCAGAACTTTTGATTTAAAGCAGAGGGGTCAGTTGCGTGCTGTTTTTTCCCTTGTACCATTTTTAGGAGGAGAGAATGTATACAATGTTTCGTAATATTGCCAAATCTCTCAAAATGTAAATGTCCAGATTTATAATAGGTTAAAATCTTCAATTGAGTCCTATGTAAAATGCCAACCAATTCAATTCACATAGGACAAAGTCATATATATTGATTCCAAAAGAAATTCTGCTCCTCTTGAATGTGTTGCAGTGTAACAGGGCGGATCATTCAATTATAAACTGCGCTCCTTGCAGAACCCTTTCACTGGGGGCCAGTGTAGGACAGTTGATTTAAATCATGATAAGGTCCCATCAGTGCACCACTGTGCTGCATCTCAATGATAGTATTTACAGCTGTTTATTATTAATGTGTTTTATTTAGTTCCATGTTCATTATTAGCTCATAGGCCCTGAGCTTTATAATCACCCAGAGTGGACAGGAGCTAATTATTATAGTCTTCATTTATAGAGCCAAGCTTGTATAGACCCTAGCACTGTGTATATGGTGTAGACATAAAAAAAAAAAAACTTACTGTATGGTAATGACTTTGGATAGCAGGCCCCTTACTCTGCGGCTCTCTCGCTGGGAACTGACCTCTTGCGTTCTCAGTTACACCAATGGCATGGGTGAATTTTTAACAATATTTGTTCCACATACCCTCTTTGCAAGTTTCTAGGTGCTAAGGGAGCATGACATTTTGCTCACTTAGCATCTCTATAAAGATAAGAGAGGAATGGCATGCTACAGCTAGATGTCTAATAGCCGTAAAGGACAGTTCAAGGCTAAACTTGACGGACTCACTGCTGTGTGTGCCTATGTATTTAGTGCCTTTTCATCTGTATGGGTCCCCCAATGTACAAAGGTTTTCTGTAATTAAATCACCTTATGGTGATAGATAACCACAACCGCTTCCTTGTATTATAATAATACTGTAGATTTCAATTTATAAAGCTGGCCCTATGGGCCCATGTTTTGTCAGATTTATAGACCCCACAGAGGCATAAATAGCCAAAGAACCAAAACATTATGTTGCTCTCAATTCTGTGTGTGGCATGTAACTCTCTGACACACATGTGACGGTGTGTCCCGTTGCTCCGACCTTTGCAGAAGGAGTTGTCTCTGTGTTAGTCCTCTGTTGGGCCTGTGGCCTTTACCATGATCCACTCCTCTTTCCCTCCCAGATCTCACCCCTTACTCACCCTGCTGGGTTTTTCGCGCTCTATGCGTTTGGCGGTACTTTCCAGGTGGGGGAGGGAGCAGAGTGCTGGGGAAGCACTGGCTCACCTTCTGGGATGCCATCTGTCGAGTAAAACATTCCAAGAGTTACTTGCCACAGCTCTATGGGTCTCCGCCTTAGCTCCTCCTTTCTGTTCTCTCTCAAGAGCGCCGTTTTCAGCATCAATGGAAGGTATTGCTGCCTTCTCTATGACTGCTCAGCTCACTACTCGGACATTTTGTCCTGACTAGCACGCCATGCTAATCACTTCCTGGACGTGGCCCCACATTGTGCGTTATTCAATATTTTGAACAATGTTTTGAACTATTTCACTAATTTTATGGTACAAATTAGTTATAAAGATAGTATCTATCAAAATGGTTTTCCAAAGACACTAATTCATGTTTCACTTTGCCATTTGACAAGACAGACTTTTTATCTATTAGCATGGTATGCCCTAAAGCTCATAAGGGTCTCATGTAACCTTTACTAACCCAATAACTACACTCATTAAATGTATTGACACCAATACTATCTAGTTTGAAAGCCCTGAAGGGATGCTAATAAATGTAAATGTCTTTACAATAATTATGTCCTCCTGTGTACTCTTTGTACTAGATCTTTCAGAAACTTGATTATCATTGATATTTTTCCCTGCTACCATATTCTGTTAATCCACTTATTCTCACATCCAGTAAAATATGGGCTGCTTCATCATTTCTATACTTGTTTTTTACGAAAGATGTGTTTGCCACTATAAATGTGTTTTGTTTTGTAAGGGTAAGTATTCAGTTATGTCACCAGTGATGTCATGTGACAATATGGTGATGCCAAAATTTCAACAAAGCTAATCACCTCAGTAGTTCTTACAGTGTGTGGGTGTTAGATTATTTATATTATAAATTAAAAGGCAGGAAAGCTCCACAAACACTAATGCAAAGGGCAAAACAATATGTTTATAAATACATTGAATTAATAATTATAAATGTCTACAAACATTTGAAGTTTGCAATAATTTGAAAGATGATCTTTTAGACTGCACCCCATTATACCTTTCCATTGTAGGTGCATGCCTGAAATGGAGGATGTATTCATAGAACCCCTTTTGGATCGCTAAATTTTCTATGGTGAAGGGGCTTGTACTTCAATGGCGATTTGAGCTATTTCGTAAAGGGTAACACAAGATGGGAAGGTCATAGCACAGAACTTGAGGTCCACTGGAGAAGGAATCTTTGCTAAGAAAACGACACAGATATGCACAATAAGAGACATAACAATATGGCACTACAAGTAGAATCAGATCGAATGAAGTAGTTGGGCCAAAGTTGCAAGGACACCTTGCTGCTGATGTGTCTGGAAGGGAAAGGAAAGTCTGTTACTGCAAACAACAACTCAACATAGGAACCTGGAAGATTAGAACTATGTACCAAGGCAAAGTAGATGTGGTCAAACATGTGATGACAAGATTAAACATTGATATCCTGGAAATGTCAACTCAAACTGGAATGGAACAATTCATATCAGACACCCACCAGAGAAGCCCTCATAATTAATCAATGGGTGGCAAAAGCAGTGCTCGGTTACAACCCAATAAATGACAGAATGATTTCAATTCCAATTCCAGGCAAGACATTTAACATCATAGTGATCCAAATCTATGCTCCAACCATGGATGCTAAAGAGAATGAAGTTGCCCAATTCTACTAGGATATTAAACACCTCATAAATATAACACAAAGAGAATATGTTACTATCATCATAGGAGAATCAAATGCTAAAGTAGGGAACCAAAAGACACCTGGAATAACTGGCACGGGAGTACAAAATGTAGCAGGTCAGAGATTAGTAGAATCCTGTCAAGATAATTCCCTGGTCATAGCAAACCCTCTATTCCTACAGCCTCAGAGAAGACTCTACACATGGACATCACCAGATGGACAATATAGAAATCGGATTGACTATACATTGTGTAGCCGAAGATGGAGGAGCTCTATACAGTCATCAAAAACAAGACCTGGAGCTGACTGTGAGCTTTTTATCCCAAAGTTCAGAATTAAACTGAAGAAAAGAGGAACAATCATCAGACCATGCAGATACAAAATAAATAATATGCAGTGGTGGTAAAGAATTGATTTATGGGACTAGGCATGGAAGATAGAATGCCTGAAGAACTTTGGACAGAAGTTTGTGACATTGTCCAGAAAACAGTAACAATTAATATCCCTAAAATACAGACAACTCCATGATAAACTGTCTGTCTGATGAGGCTTTGAAAGTTGCCCAGGATGAAGAAAAGTGAAAGGTAATGGAATTTGGAAAAATGTGTCTAACTGAAAGCAAGAAGAGGCAAGGAGACATTCTAAAACAGGTGATATGAGGATATAGAAGAAGATAACAGACTGGCAAAGTCAAGAGATCTCTTCAAGAAAATTGGGAATCTCCAAGGAATCTTTAACGCCAAATTAGGTGTGACCAAATACAAAAATGGTATTGATTTAAAAGAAACAGATCAGATAAAGAAGAGGTTACAGGAATAAACAGAAGGTCTGTATAGGAAGGATGTTAACAGCATTGATAACCTCAATAGTTTGCCCAATAACCTGGGAAGCCTTGCTGATAACAAAGCTGTAGGGGTTGATGGAATCCCAGCTGAACGATTCAAAACCCTAGAAGATGATGCTGTGAAAGTGTTGCTTGTAATATGCCAACACATTTGGAAAACTCAACAATGGACAGTACACTGTAAAAGGTCAGTCTATATACCAGAAAAGGCAATTCCAAAGAGTGCTCCAATTATCAAAAAACTGCACTAATTTCACATGACAGCAAATTAATGCTTAAGATCCTGTAAACTCAGCTCCAACAATTTATGGACAGGGAAATATCAGATGAGAGAGAGATCAACTCCGTTATTATGTAAGATAATACTTCTGCAAATGGTGGTTATATTTGACCTATGTTTTTATTTTTTGGTATAGCACATGCAATCTTTTGATAAACATTTAAGCTGTTTTTGTTGGGCTTGCTGAGCATGGTTATACTATTACTGATAACCTAATTTAGATATGAGACTGATTTATTTGAAATATTGCTTCAATGTTTCTCTTTATTTCATTTTTTAGTTGTTGGTTGAGTTACTATTGTTCTATATTTATTATACACTGATATTTAATTTAATTTTTCAGTGTATTGATTTCTGTTCCAAGTATAAACAAAACACCAATATAGAGATGCTTAATCAGAGAACAAACTAACTAACTTAATAGGTTAGTTCTATGGACATGATAACCAACTCTGAGATCAACCTCTTTTTGCTCACTTGTGCCCTTCACAGGGAGAAATATCCTGTAGTATATCAGTCTGGTCCCACTCACTAGAGTGGTCCAGCCCCGAAATACCAGGCAATTCTACCCTGAACAGGAGAAACAGCAAACCCCAAACGTACGTTTCGGCCTTCATTGGGCCTCGTCAGTTAGGTGAAGCTGATATCTCGATGAGGCACAGTGAGCAAGGGATCCATGTTTGTAGTACCCTATCACCCATAGGGAGACTAACCCCTATAACCCCTAAGGGTCATTTGAATAAACAAAACACCAAAATAGAGGTGTTCCAAGTATATATTATAATGTAAAAATCTATAAAAAATATAATATAAAACTGCAATTGAGTGAGTTTTTGGCATTTTATTTCTTTTTAATCTAAATGAGGATTCAAACAATTTTCTATACACACATGCAAATTTATAAAAATGGACTATGGCCCCTATTCAATTGAGAAATTGTTAGTTACTGGAGCCCGTAATGTAGCTTGTAAAATATTTTGCTATTCAATTGGCGTCTTTTAGCTACCCGCAAACGATTTGCGGGTTACAGGCTGAAAATCCCTGCAGTTGCTAAAATTGTAACTTAAACTCATCTAAGCCTTTGATCTTTCATGCCCATAAATGTTACAATTGCAAATCGCTATTCAATTGGTACAACTCCTCAAGCCCACAATTGTCTTCACACTCATAAATGGCAAATGCAAAAAAAAAATCTACGAGTACCAGATCGGACTGGCAAGGGGGTTAAACACCTGATTGTAGCACTGTAAATGCAAATAAAAAAATCAATACTGCACTGAAAAAGGTGTGGAAAGTGATGAAATACATTAGAATTAATTGCACAAAAGTCTCAAGCTCGCAAATCAGCAATCAAAAATGTATTTTTTTTACATTTCATTTCCGTGTTTTATCACTGTCGGTAATCAATAAGTTAATACATATTAGGCCACCCACATGGACTAGAACATTTCCTTCATTAATTTGTATTATTTAGTAAATTGTCGAATTGCGAGTCTGATTGCATATCAGACTTCTAAACTCTAACTGATTGTGGTTTTAACCTCCATGTTTTACTGACGTCATGATGATGGTCTCATTTACTATTGGCTGTTTCTAAATCGGTAGTTACGGCCTTGCTTAATTGATCATGATCATTCCCTGAAATGCTACTTACGGGTGCATGGTTTACGGTTTAGGCTTTCGGCCATATAACTGCAGGCTTGTTAAATTGTATCGCTCTGTAACTGTTGCAAATTGAAATTGAATAGGAGCCTAAGAATCTCAACAAAATAAGTTATTTAACATTGTCTTCTAAGTTCATATTGTCAGAAGTACTCCAAAGATTTAGTGCTACTGACAATGCTTTACAATTAGATTTTTTAATTAGATTTTAATATAACGCTAACTGATTTAGCATGCCTTAATGAAAGTATTAATAAAGTGATTGCATCTTTGGGAATGGATGAAATGGTAATGAAGATGTTTATAGAATGGGTTGTTTGAAACAGGTACATCTGCTCGTGTAATATATCTGACAGAATTCATTTTCTGAGAATATAATTTTGCAACATCAGTGGAAGGAAGCCTTTTTTAATTATCATTATTTGATAAGAATGCTGTTATATCAACATACCAGACCTGGAATGCATCACACCCTATAATTAGAAAAGCCACATCACTCATATCTGAAGATGAGTTACTCCCTACTGTATTAACTAAACCTAAATATTTTTTTATTTGGAAATGCACTAATCTATTTATTATGATCAATTTTACAAATAGAAGGCTTTTGCAAAGAGCTTGATGAGTTTTAGTGATGTAATTGTGTGGAATTCATTAATCAAATAAACTACTTTTCCTGATACTTTGGTGGTTGCTGGACAGGATATGGACCCACAGAACACAGGTACACTTAAAAGCAGACCAGCCATTGGATAAGGGTGCAGGTCCAATTAGCAAGCAGTCCAATCCAAGTCAAGGCAGGTAGGTGACTAGAGTATCCAAAGAACAAACAAGAGGTCAGGGTTAGCATCAGGCAAGAGCATATTCCAAAAAATGGAGAGTGGTCTGTGCTGGCAGCAGGCAGAGATAGAGGTAGGGGCCACATATCAAAGGCCAAAACAGCAAATACAGAATATATTACTAGGATACCTCAACCACAGGCTAGATCATTTCTTAAGCATGGCTAAGGAAGTCTGACTAAGACTGATGTTGTCTGCACCTCACTTCCATTGCCCTGCAATGACACACACTGGACGATGAATTCACCAAAAATAGTCCGGTAAAAGAGTGTTTCTCAACGACCCTTCATATGTTCCAGTGAATAGAGTGGGTCAGGTTGGATCACAAAGGGGGTAGGCAACTGGTCCCTTTGTATCAAAAATGTTTGAGAACCACAACCACAGATCTGAATTGTGGTAGGGGTCCATGGCATATCAAATTACACAACCAGCAAATGCTGAAATCTATATATACATCAATGGTCTTTGCATATAGTTTATTAACTTTAATGATATGTCATTCAACAAAGAATATGAACTAGCAGCATGACACATATAACCCAGCTGAAGAGGCATGATACCAACAATTTAAACCTTTTCTTATCAGAGAGATGTTCCGTTAAGTTTTGACAATACATTAGATAAGATTATTTAAAAATATATCTAAGCAATTCTCAAGAATAAGTATTACAATTAACAAATGGCATGGAACTGCTTTAAAATGCATCAATACACCAGATACATTATCGGATTCAGTTTTTAGGTAAGTTATAAAACAAAGTTAATTGGTCAGCAGTAAGAAAGAGTGTGTTGCTCTGAATTGAAAAAATTGAAAAATAGGCTAAGATATATAGGTACACTGGCCAAACTGGGTCAAGTTATCTCACATGACAAAATGTCACTTAATACACCATTCTCTGGGGCTGTTTCATTACACAGAGATAACTTTTTAAATGCTTAACAACTTTGTCTTAGAAAATATAATGTAATTATCGTATATATTCGAGTATAAGCCGACCCGAGTATAAGCCGAGGCACCTATTTTACCATGAAATACTGGGAAAACGTAGTGACTCGAGTATAAGCCGAGGGTGTGAAATGTGCTCCCCCCTGTGTCCCTTTTGTGCCCTCTGTGTCCCCTCTTGTGTGCCCCTTTCTTGTGTCCCACCTCTCCCTTCCCTGTGTCTCTTCCCTTCCTCTCCCTCCCTGTGTCTCTCCCCCCCCTCTCCCTCCCCTGTGTCTCTTCCCCTCCCTCCCTCCCCTGTGTCTCTACCCCTCTCCCTTCCCTGTGTTTCTTCCCCCTCTCCCTTCCCTGTGTCTCTTTCCCTCCCCCTCCCTTATCACCCTCCTCAACCCCCTCCTCCACCCCCCTCCTCAACCACCCCATCCTCATCCTTAACCCCCATCCTCAACCCCCCCTTCATCCTAACCCCCCTCCTCAACCCCCCTCTTCAACCTTCCTCCTCAACCTCCCTCCTCAACCCCCTTCCTCAACCTCTCTCCTCAGCCCCCTCCTCATCCTCAACCCCCCTCCTCATCCTCAACCCCCCTCCTCAACCTCAACCCCCCTCCTCAACCTCACCACCCCCCTCCTAAACCTCAACCCCCCCCCTCCTAAACCTCACCCCCATCCTCATCCTCAACCCCCCCATCCTCAACCCCCCTCCTCATCCTAAAACCCCCTCCTCACTTTACCCCTCTAAATACCTCCCCCTCTCCCTTTCCCCTCACTTACCTCCATCTGCAGCTGCTCCTATGCTCCTCCCCGCTCCTTCCGGCTGCGTCTTGACCGCGCCAATGCTAATGACGTGGCGCGCATGTGACCTCACATCATATAGCATATGCCGGGTCCCGACGCTGACAGAAGGAGCGCGGAGGAGTGTGGGAGCAGCTGCAGATGGAGGTAAGTGAAAGGGAGTGGGAAAGGTATTTAGAGGGGCAAAGTGAGGAGGGGGGTTTAGGATGAGGAGGGGGTCTTTAGGATGAGGAGGGGGGGTTGAAGATGGGGGGGTTGATGATGATGATGATGATGATAAGGGAGGGGGAGGGAAAGAGACACGGGGGGAAAGAGAGACACAGGGGGTTAGAGAGACACAGGGGGTTAGAGAGACACGGGGGGTTAGAGAGACACGGGGGAAGAGTGACTCGAGTATAAGCCGAGGGGGGCCTTTTCAGCCTTAAAAAAAGGGCTGAAAAACTCGGCTTATACTCGAGTATATACGGTATGTAATATTTTGTTGTGATATAAAGCAATATTTTATCTTTCCTATTTGGAGGCTGTCTTGGACGGCAGTGGGAACCACAAGCTCCGTCATTGTTTCCAAATATTGCACTGACCATTATTTCGACCACTGGGCTCCAAAGAATACTTTATATATTTTTACTTTACAGTATCTGCCAAGCACACCTATGTGAATTTTATCAGCTACCAACCCAAAGAAGTTGAGAGATGAAACTTTGGTGACGAGACCTCCAGAGAACACAACACTTTGTAATCATCACACATTTATTAGCTTTAACTTGGCAGATGTATTAGAGCAATAAGTCTTCATCTCTAGCACCACCTAAGTATCCTGCATGTGAACCAGAGGAAATAGAAAATCTGGGACCTGCACAGCTTCACTGTTGTAATTGTTCATCTATGGCAGCAGGAGAAGAGAATGTAAACTAATGGTGTACTCACATAAAGAATATCATCCCATATCGCCTAATAGCAGCTTGTAGTGACTTTGTTTCAAGTAAACCATCGTCTTAGTTTAACCTAACGCTTGCAGACTGTTAGAACAGTCTATGTCACACTCCTAATATGGCCAGAGGTTATAAAAATGAGTTTTCTCTGTTGGTACAGATAGTGGACAACATTGAGGTAATTCTTCAGTTAGAAGACTTTTGGGCTTATTTCATATAACGGAATCCAGGAACAAGTCATCTTCCAACCTTATAAAAACCTTCTGGTACCCATAAGTGGATGCAGAATGTGTATTAGCATATGTGGATATGATTGTATACTCATCATACCCTGCTCACTTGTGGCTGTTATTGGGGCTTATAACAATATAAATGCCTGTGAAGGGATAATATAGGATTTTCTTGATAAGTGATGGGGACTTGGGGCCTCATTCAAATTCAATTTGAATGGGTACATAGCATATATTTTTTACAGAAATTTTTAGTTAGTGAAAACTTTGCTTTTGGATAGAAGTTCACTAACTAAAAACTTCTGTAAAAAAAAAGTATGCTGTGTGCTTATATAGAGCCATATTCAATTGGCCAAATCGCATGTGAATGAGGCCCTTAGTACTGTCCTCACGGCTAGTGAGGACAATTTAGCAACCATAAACTTACCTTACCTACCCTTTTCCCTCGGCCAAACAGTGCAGTGGGCAAGAAGAAAAAACAGACCACAAATAAAATAATGACATAAAGACAAATGCTGAAAGCATTCACTATAACAACCTGCAGCTCAAGAGATCTGTATGTATCTGTTCGCCTTAAGATGTAGATTCCCAATCAATGGACCATAGAGATGTGCTCTTTCATTCATGCACCTACTTTCCCAAATCTGCAGGATACTCTGAATGTGCAAATTCTGTACTGCATGTCATCTTACAGAAGACATTGGAGGTGGAGATAGATCATGTATGGATGATCGCTTAGAACAGCACCCGATCCTTCACGACCCTTTCAAATATCAGCAACTAAACAGCAGATCTGATGTGAAGCTGGAGCCTAATATTCCTGCTTCTCCAGCCCCCATCCCAAGGCCTCACAAAAAAGGTATTGACTGAACCAATCAGCATCATCATTCTTTGTGCTTTATACTCACTACACTTTTTAACCTTCTTCAACCCATTTTTTTTTAACCTTCAAATCCCTTTTGCACGCCATAGACTTCACACCAAGCCTCCCTCTTCCTTTCCTTCCTAGCAAAATAAAACATGGTGCAAAGTTTTTTTTGTTTTTTTATTGTATTCATACCCAACGCATTTACCAGGATTACGGCTCCTTCTAATGCCGCTAAAGGATTTGGAAGCTGGCTAAACAAAGGCCTCCGAAATAGCCGGAATACAGCTTAATGCGTAGATAGAAGCCTGTGATCCAGTTCACCTGGGTCCGATGTCTTTCACTATATTCCTTTGGGAAGTGTTACTCTATGCTACTGTAAAACATGCATAATTAGGTTATCATGTTGTAAAACTATTATGGAATAAAAACAATGTAATTATTTTAACTAGTCATAATGATATTTTTTTGCCAGTTCTATCTACCATAAGGACTGAAGCAGTCACTTCTGCAAGAGGCTCTACAAATACCACTGGGCCTCATCCCATCCATTCAGTAGAATCTCACTCTCCAACTGCCATTTTTCCAGTTCTATCTACCATCAGGACTGAAGCTGTCACTTCTACAAGAGGCTCTGTAAATACCACTGGGCCTCATCCCATCCATTCAGCAGAATCTCAGTATCCAACTGCCATTTTGCCAGTTCTATCTACTATCAGGATTGAAGCAGTCACTTTTGCAAGAGGCTCTGCAAATACCACTGGGTCTCATCCCATATATTCAGCAGAATCTCACTCTCCAACTGCCATTTTGCCAGTTCTACCATCAGGACTGAAGCAGTCACTTCTGCAAAAGACTCTGCAAATACCACTGGGCCTCATACCATCTAACTCCCCAAGTGCCATTTTGCCAGTTCTATCTACCATCAGGACTGAAGCAGTCACTTTTGCAAGAGGCTCTGCAAATACCACTGGGCCTCATACATCCACTCAGGAGAATATCAGTCTCAAACTGCCACTTTGCCAATTCCATTTACCTTGTTTCCTTTTTGTCTTGACCCTCACACGCCACCACTCTTCTGCCTCTGAACTCGTGTAACATGCCCTCCCACCCACTTATGATTTTTTTTAATTTATAGTGCAGGTTTAGTACTATCGCCTCCATTTTTCACAGCTGCTCCACCCACAACCTTAATCACTAATTAACCCTCTACTCTTTTTTTTTATTGCTTGACATCCCTTTCTTCCTTTAGTTACTTCTTTTGTTTCAATAATCCCTATAAGTAAGTAAGTAAGTAAGTAAGTTTGCATGGTGTTTTTAAAAAAGTACCATGTATATAAAATGTCAAACCCAAAAAACAGGGCCCCCTACTTTTTGGCATGTGTTTAATATTGTGTTTTCACTTTTTTTTTATTTTTACTTAACCCATGTACAGAGCTATGGAATATGTTGTCACTTTATAAAAAAAAACTGTAATAATAAAATTAATAACAATAATAAAATAGTAGCTATGTTAGATGAGAACACTGGGTAGAAACTCTTTTACCTAAGGAATAATCAATAGGGGGATCCAGGCCAGTATCTCCTCCAACCGCGCAGAGCTAGTGGGCATCCTGCAGAGGCAGCATGGGAAGTTGAGGAGACACCATCTCATGATGAAGTCATACCAGGCCTGGCTGCTCCAGAACTCGACGAACTAGAGCACGCTATTCCAGATGAACATTGATGCTCAAGGGCGCCATCACCGCCGCCATCACCCCAGAGGCCTCCCCTGCCCGTCAGCAGCCTGGCCACTCCTCACCTCCCACAAGTAGAGATGCCTCTCCCCACAACCCCACTCTACTAGGGAGAAGGTGGCGCCCACTGGAGGTTTGGGCACTGTGCAAAGGCGGAGGAGGATGTAGGGGCTGCACATATATTGGACCTTCTCAACAGCACTCCTCAGTGACAATCTATTGGTCCCAAATATTAATGTAATCTAGCCTGGCTACAGAGTATTGGATCATGGCCTATGTGATTGTGAAATTTGGTACGCAGATGGCTACCTCCCATCACATGGTCCATGATCCTCTTGTCTGTGGACACGTGGGGTTCTGTAACATTTCACTAAATGATGGTCACTGAGGAATGCCAATGAGAAGAGATGCTGCAGTCCCTATACTTTTTTAAGCCCTTATTCTGTTTTAAATGTATGTTTTATTTTGATTTCTAGGCACAATTCAGGTCCATGAAGGCATCATCTTCATCTGCAAGCATCGTTCAAAATATGAAGTAAATGTAATATATTCACAGTGTCTCTAAGATAGGAGGGGCTGTCATTGAAGGAGCTCCTAAACATGTTGCTCAGACTATATTAATTAAATCATATATCCCGATTTATAAGACAAGATTGTTGTTAGCTTATATTTAGACAAATACAGCTATGGCGTTGGAACTGCTAAGTCTCACAATGGTATGTTAATCAAAGCCAGAATTAATATATGCACTTGTGAAGGATGTCATCCTCTCCACAATATCAGTATGAGAACAGATACTTGTGTCTGATGTAAGTAACATTGAATATGGCCGCTGACCTTTGTGTCCTCTCTGTATTAATGGGTAGGTTTGCCGAACTTATGATATCATGAGTATCCTTTAAAATGTACTAACACATGTATAGATGATAAATGTGATATCAGTGTAGCTAAACAATATCAGATGTTGCAGGTGATAGTACACCTGACTGTTACAGCTAAGCAGTTATTGTGAGATGACCCATCGTTATTAATGGTCATATCTAGTGATATATCATAACAACTACCTAATGGTCAGTATTGCTTGCAGATGAAGATCAGGTAAGTTGGTATATTGTTACAGTTACTGTATTTAGCCCTGTACTGTACATGCAGGTTGTTTTTTAGTTTTTTTTTCTCCTCCTCTGCCTTTTTTAGGATTGGACCACCTTTTGTTCAGATTTTTGTTTTGGGAACACACTGTATGTGTGTATCTGGATTTGATTACATAGTCCAGAAGTTTATGCATCTGTTTAATTGAGCAGATGAAGACCAGTTGTAAGGGCTATGTACATTACTGATTACTCTGATTAGATGGAGTGATTTATGATGATCCTTTTTGTCATCAAATTATAGTTACTATAGTGTAGTGACCACATGTGACCCTAGTAGATGCTATGCATCATCATCATTATGCAGTATTACATCTCCCTCTTTAGGTATCCCCTTTTTCCCAAAGAGCCTCTTGCCATTCTGGGATCCGCCCACACAACACCCATGATATTAATGCTCAGTCGTATACATTTCTGAGTGCGCTCTGTATATCAAAAAAAGTTTTGTTATACTGTTATCAACGTTTCCGTCTGTGTACAATGATTGGGGTTTTGGGACATCAACATACATCACATGTCTAATTTACAAAAAGAGGCCAATAAATCAAAAAATGGGGTAATACTAGTTGTAAGTAGTGATATGGTATGAATACATAGCAAATTATAACAGAACAACAGCATATGATTGTCTTAGGCAGTGTAAGTATTAAGTACAAAGAGGAGAAGAAAAAAGTACACCTTTAATTCCCAAGACAGCCACCTCCCCCAAAGGAACATCCATGTAAATATCTACAGACAAAAGTCATAACTCAAACCCATATAGTATAAAATATAACTTTTATTAAATATATAAACATAAAATATTAAAATATTCTGCACGTCTCCCAAATAGCACAAAGTAGTGTCATATATCAACCTCACTTGTATACAAGATAATATATATAAAGCTAAGTGTGCTAAATACAAGGTCCAAATACCTATAATAAATTCATTCAATATGCAAAGTTATAAATAAAGCACACAGAATAATCAATAGGCTATCTCAACCAGTTTCATTGAAAAGTAGGAAGTATGCAACCAGTAGGTGATGAAAATAATGTACCACTGTGGCCCTATTTACATACAAATAGTGGATTAGGCAGATAATTGCCCACTATTTACCCACTAATCTGCCTATGAAAAGCTAATCTATACTCCCTATCTGGGACTATTCACACCACTGGTGCACTTACCTACTCTCCAATGAATAATAGGTGAATACCATAGCCAGAGGTACAAACACTACAGTGCAGATTGGTTACTCTCTAAGGAGTGATGTCATCATCGGGAGACACGCAGCTCGGATTATATTTGATGCTACTTTTGCCATTTACGGGTTTGAAAGCAAATTAGGCCTTGTGGAATTGTGGCAATTGAATCACGATTTTAGCGAGTATATCATTTGCAGCCTTGAAAGATCAAAGGCAGGGATGGCCCGGAGCGATGCAGGAATTTTCAGCCTGTAACCCATAAATCGTTTGCGGATAGCTACAAGAGGCCAATTGAATATCAATAACTTTTACAGGCTACATTACGGGCTCCAGTAATTAAAATTTGCCCAATTGAATGAGGGCCATAGTATAATATAACAATGTATATCTTAAGACATTTCACATAAGAACAATTATGTTTCTATATTACACTCTAATTTAATCTTATTTACTTTATGGTAATTCCATAAAAAATATAGGAAAAGGACTTAACAATACACTTTTATGAAGGTGAAGAACATCACAATAACATCAGTTTTTTTTAAATAGTAACCTTCTATATCCAAAATAATATTTACAGTTATCATTATGACTTGAGGAAAACATTTTAATGACCACAAATAACAGTAACATTTTAATTTTAAATAATAAGTGTCAATTTACTGATTAGCTCAGTTTACTGTATATGTATAAATCACACTTGAGCCCATATTTAATCTAAAAATAGAGAAAAATTGGAGTGTATACAACCTTTGTTTTATGTGACATTAATGCATGTAAGTGCTCATGTCAATATGTATTCCATAAAATAAGAGGTATTTATCAAACTGACAGACAATACATATATCCTCTAGTTATTACCTTAACCAAGAAAGTTATTTAGCACTGCATCCTTGCTACCAACGGTAGAATTAGAGATACATCTGGTAATAAAAATAATGCTACTTACTAAAATATACTGCATATACATGTCAGGAAACTGCAAAAACATGTGTTTTTTTTTTTTTTTTTTTATAAAACAAGGGCAATTTACTCTAAGAAAAATGGATTGTAACTTCTTTTAAAACACCATGATCTGTAGGTGTCTATTTAGTGGCTGGTGGGACTGTCTTGCCATCATTAAGGAGGGGGTTACTGAGAAGCAGACAAAAACATCATGAATGGTGATTCATGATTCCTTCTGAGACTATGGTTCAGATCAGTGAGAGTGGGTAGTCTCATTAATCCCTCAAGTCTGAATCTCCCTCTTACATGGAAATGGATGGTATGTAGTTGGTTATACAGGAATATATTTCAATAAGTTTAGCACTGAATGAACTGTAATTGCTGTCCCTGGACAGCTAATAGTCATGTCTTTTATCACCTTACACTTAATCCATATAAAGTAAACAGGTTTCAGCTTCAGAATTTCATCAGATGAACTGTGTAATCTTTTGATGCTTGACTGGTTTACAAAGCAGTATTATTCATAGTACCCCATGACATCAATGATACACCCATTTACACAATAAACCTTCTAACACCTTTCTTCTTGCCTGACAGGTTCTCTCAAATTAGTAGCTATCACTTAGAGGGATAGTACCTCTTACAGTCAATTAGAACTAATGTCAATGGCATCTTTAACACTATTCTGGTTTGTAGTTTTAGCACAAGTAGGACCTAAAGGGATATTTCAGGTCTTATAGCATAATTCTCAGATGTCTTTTTATTCACCTCATTAATACTTCAATGATAACTCACACACACAAACACATACACCCACATACATATATACTCACACACATATTTTTCTTCTGTGTAAGATGGAAAATTGACACTGTCAAAAGATTCTGTCAAATTTCTTACATGGCCCATAACATAAATATTTATACTTTATATAGGTTTGCTATAGAATTCTGTAACTCCTGAGTCTTTTCCAACTGGATTTATTTTGCAATGTTGGAAACAGGAACATTATTACTTAATTACTCTCTTCCTGCCACCTTGATTCTTCATTTGTATATTTCCCCTTCTTGCAGGGAGTCCCAATAAAAGTTTTGAATAGACCGCTGCAACATCTAGTTTTTTAACTGCATTTCTGTGGAAAGTTTCTGTCTCTTTGATGGCTAACAAAACAACAAAGTCAGAGGTGCTCATCAGAGAACGAACCAACCTTAATAAGTTCTATAGCCATAATAAGCCACTCTGAGAGCAACCTCTTTTAGCTCACTTGTGCCCTTCACAGGGAGAAATATCCTGTAGTATATCAGTCTGGTCCCACTCAAAAGAGTGAGCCAGCCCCGAAATACCAGGCAATTCTACCCTGAACAGGAGAAACAGCAAACTGCAGACGCGTTTCGGCCTTTATGGGCCTCGTCAGTGAGGTGCAGCTGAACTCCCTAAGGCACAGTGAGCACAGTCTTTGATGGCTAACAATCTTCATATTTATAATATAGTTTTTCTTTTAATTTTCAACTCACCACATATATCATATGAAAAATACCAATATACAGTAAACATTATAAAATAGAATTGCTAAAATACTCTCTAGAAAAATATGTCAGTGCTTAACAAAATAAATAATCCTTAAATTTATCGCAATACTGTACAATTTTAAATTAAGTTAAAAGCAAACCTTTTTTAATTGTTGGATAGAAACTTCACTTTCAATGCTGGACAGACTAGGCCCCACTTCACCATCATCCCACTCAAGTAATATAGTAAGGCCCCTATTAAATTGTCCAAATTGTATTTACTGTAGCCCTTAATGTAGCCCACAAAAGTTACTTCTTACTAAATTGGCCTCTTTTAACTATCCGCAATCGATCTGTGGGTTACAGGCTTAAAATCCCTACGGGCTGTCAAAATCGTAACTCTGACCCTGCTAAGCCTTTGATCTGTCAAGCCTGCAATTGTTTTCACACCCGTAAATGGCAAATGTAGCCAAAAATCCTACGAGTACTAGAGAGGTCTCGCAAGTGGATTAAAGACCTGTTTGTAGCACTGTAAAAGCAAATAAAAAAATCAATACTGCACAATAAAAGATGGGGAAAGCGATGAAAGACATTAGAATTTTTTTATGTTGCAACTTATCTGGATTGCGTGTTTGATCAGAAATCGGACTTCTAAACACTAACTGATTGTGGTTTAACCTTTACTATTGGCTGTTTCTAAATCGGTAGTTACGGGCTTGCTTAATTGATCATGATCATGCCCTGAAATGCTACGTACGGTTACATGGTTTGCAGTTTTGGCTTACAGTTGTGGGCTTGATCAATTTAATAGCTCTGTAACTGTTGCAAATTTCAAGCAAATATGGAAATCAAGCTAGACAAAGGAAGCAGGCATCACTAATAGAGAAATTACATGTGTTCCTCAGTTTAGGAATAAGTTATAAATAATATAAGATATTAAAAGACATATCTCTATAAGAAATTGATTTTAAGATATTGTTGGTATCTTTATAGAATTTCAAAATTTTGTCTGGAAAATAAGTTTGCCACCTTGTTATACCAGAGTTTATTTTAGACAAATCGAAATCTGAGCAAGTTAATGAATAAATATTTGACATGTATGTGGCAAGACAAAACAGTTAAGGCACCTAGACCATTGCCCCAATCTAAAGGTATTAAATGTTTAATAATTTCTTTGACAGAATGCTTATCTTGAAAAAGTGAGTTCAGGCTATGTCATAATTAATAAAGGCAATGACATTTTGTCCATAATATCAAATAAATCTTTGAAAATGAATCCATTCTGTGAAGAGAACTACTTGAATTATGTCCCATGTGTACAATGAAACCACATTGTGTTATTTATTAGTGACATGTAATTAGGAGGACAGATTTGGATTTTATTTCCTTAGCTAAATAGAAAAGGAACATGCTATGTTTGACAGAACATACACTAAGCATAACAATTCAGTACAAATAAAATGTGCATTCCAGGGAAATCAAACATTTTTTGTGAATTAGTTTTATAGAGCTTACATAGATAATTTTCTTTTCCAGATATTGTATTAGTTTTTTGAAATCATGATGTGACAAAGAAGTGGCAATGAATAATTTATTGTATCAGTCAGTGTCCTCCAATACAAAAATGTATTGGTTTATAGAATAGAATATCCTGGGATTTTCAATTTTTTACAATTTTCAATTTCACTCCTAATTATTTCCAACTAGCGTCAAAAGATTACGCCAATAAAATTTGAAGCCATGGTAATGCTGTTTGCCACTGAATCTGAGGTTATGGCCCCTCTGAGCAGCTTTGCGCTCATCGCAAGCCCCGCTCTGAGCGCCTTCAGCGTTCATGGCGTGGCTCACAATGAGCGCCTTCTGCACTCATTGCGAGCCACATCTTGCTAACCTTTGGCGCTCATTGCAAGCCCCACGATGAGCGCTTTTGGCGCTCATCGCGTGGCTTGCAATGAGCCCAAAGCCTCTCCCTATGTGTACTTTATAGGCTTCGCACTTGAACACCCTTGGCGCTCATTGCAAGCTTCCCTACCTGTGTTACTACCTTGGGTTAATTGTCACTGGCTTTGCTTAAGTGTTACTGGCTTGAGGTAAATGTTACTGCCTTGTATTAAGTGTTAGTGTTTAGCATTAAGTCTTAGTGCTTTGGGCTGGTATTTCCGTCCTTCGGCTGCCTTTTACGTCCTTTGGCTGCCTTTTGCGTCCTTTGACCTCGTTTTCAATGTGTTTAATTGTTAGACTCCATTTTTTTTTCTCTTCAGCGATTTTAGATTGAAAAAAAATGTCAAAATATGCCTCAAACTAACCTCACTCACAGGCTTACTGGCACCCCCCTGAGCTGTGTAAGTAAGTTTGAGGCATATTTGTGTGTTTTTGCAGTTTGGCGGTTCGGCCGTTAAATGCGTATTTTTGCGGGCCGTAATTTCTCTGCCGTCGCTAAGTGCAAAGTCGTACAGGCCTTAATTTTGCTGGCGTCGCTAAGTTGTAGTGAGCGCCTTCTGCAGTCTTTTTATCTTAGGATGAGCGGCTGTTGTGCTCATCTCCACCAGCGCAATGAGCACCTTCGGCACTCATTGGCTAAGTTCCACAGGTCGCAGGGATAAGCGCCTGCGGCGCTCATCTCCACTAGCGCAATGAGCGCCTTCGGTGCTCATTGCCTAATTGCTGCGGGTCGTAGGGATGAACACCTATAGCGCTCATCTCCACCAGCACGATGAGCTCCTTTGGAGCTCCTTGCCTGGCCGCAACAGCGAACCTCGCTTTGTGAGGGCCCCAACCGTTGGCTCGCTGTGCGAGCTCGTAATTTTAACATGGCGTTACCAACAACTTTTGGCAAGCCCGCACTGCTCACAACTATATATGTGATATGTGATTAGTATATTATGTGTATTGTCTTCCAGACACCACAAATCTACTGGGTCCTAAGATTTATATATATTTTTACATGTATTTTGACCTGGATTTGACTAGTGTGCTCAATCCAGGGGCAGAATTAATTAATATGGAGAAAGAAAGAAAAATTATATAAAAAACAAAGCATCTACATTTAGTAGTTTATAGTAAAGTTTGATAAACAAGATAGAAAAAATCCACATAGATTTTTACTCACATACCCAAGTGCAACTCAGTGTACAAATAAGTAGGCCTGGCTTGTATATTGAGATACATACTACTCTCCCGGTACTTGCCAATTTCATCCTGGTTGGTCTGGTGACCTCCAATTATATTTACCTCCTTTCCATTTTGGTCTGGAACTTCTCTTGTAGGCAAATGTAAGGTATGGTGTCTCCATCTCCACCTCAAGATATGCGACCATTCAGCTGGTATTCAGTGTTATGCAATGTTCTTATCATACACCTAAGTTAGCTTCAGCTCCAGCCAACAAATATTGTCCCAATGTGGCTCATACTCTCTGAAATATTAGCCTGTATTCAAAAAGGATGATCTTTAATTGCCCACAAAATATACCCTCACAGAAATAAAGACAAACACAGAATGTATCCTCTGTGCAGTTAAAAGTATCTGTCCTCATAAAAATAGAAGCCCCAGTCCCATCAACTTTATACCCACAGTATGTACAGTACGGTAATCATTAATATATTGCATTGCATCATTCCATGTACTTTTAAGCACTGATCCCGGAGGATATCAAGCTTCCAGGTGCTGCAGTGCACATAAGACAGTTGTGCTGGTCTAAATGTAAGCATCCATATTTCTCTAAAACCAGTAGAAAGGGAGGAGAAAATAATATACATTTTTGCATGATTGGATATTTTGACTTCATGAGATCAAAAGACATCTTGACTTACTATTCGGTCCATCTTCTCCTAAAGCATTGTGGACTCATCCTCATCTATTCAGGTTGATGTTGTCATTTTGACATTTCTCTTTCTTGGAAACAGTGGATGGCCCTTTTTAACATAGGTGTATCACATCCCTTTAATTTCTAGTTTATGAAGGAATGTTCTCCTATCCCCCCACCTACGATACATGAGACCCTCTCAAATATTTCCATAAAACTACAGTATATGATGTTTCCAGTTTTGGGGGGTGGTCTCTAGGTGGGAATGGAGCGCACTGTTATCATGTACTGTTAGAATCTCAAATATTGTGATATTTGATCCAAAAGGATAGATAGATAGATAGATAGATAAACAAATAATCTTTGCCTGCTGATGGTGTAACAAAGTAGGATGTTTCCATGTTCCATCCACTAAGAATGTGCGTAAATCTTAGATAGATGTTGTCATTATTCAGTGGAAACCGATATGTTCATTTTTATCAGAACCTATGTCAACTATAATAACTATAACTAAGAAGTACAAGATCCAACTAGGAACTGTGGCCACTTCATTTGACAACTGAAACAAGGAGTTCATTAGCATAACTTTGGACGAGTAGTTGTGACAAGCATATTTTGATGGTTGTGTGACATGCCATACAATTCACTACCCCTTGGCTCATATCACTTTGTAAATTGAGTAGCATTTCTTGAATAATAATAAGTCCAGGTTTTGCAAGCTTGAGGCTTACATTGTTCTGCATTCTACATGACCTGCTGCTATACTGGAATTTATGACACCATTTAATACTCTCCTGAAGGAAAAAGGCAAACTTTAACTCCATGGAACATTGCTTATTAAAGTTCATTTTTAAGGAGGTGTTATGTTCTTTCATGAATAATTTCAAAGGCTCACTAATTTGCCTAAGAAAATGAGTACAAAAATGGTCCCAGCAGATATGGTTCCCACCCATGGGCATAAGAGCCCCAAAAACTCTGGGGACGACGATAGAGTTTAAAGATACAAAAAAACTGCATGTCCTGGGAGCAATTCAACTCTACTCCAAGGACATGCAGCCTCCAAGGGAAGAGAGGGCAGGCCAACCAACAAGTATAAAGCAAACACACAATAGTGGTGCTCTACACAATATAAACAGAAGGTGCTAGATTTTAAAAAAGAATGGTACCTATTCACCACCAATGGAAGCAGTGATCCAAGGCAATGCATATTCTCCCTCAATTCTAATGGTATCTGTCCAAGTACAGTATGGATGAATGATGAGCTGCTATCCTGAAGATTTTGAGAGACTTCCCTACAGAGTATATCAGCTTGATGAAAAATAATTTTGGGAAAAGGGCAAAAAAGGAAAGAAATGGAAAAAGAAAAAAAGTTTTTTAGGTTATTTTAATACATGCATAAATATAATTACATAGTTACATTATTATTATTATTATTGTTTATTTGCAACGCGCCAACATATTCCATAGCGCTATACATAAGTTAAGATACAGGCAATGACAAGTTCAAGATTAACACATTGCAAATAATGGAAGGCCCTGTCTTTGAGCTTGGAATCCGGTGTCCATACCGCTTTCCCTAAGGCACCTTGCAGGATTGAAACTCGCAGACTTACAATATAAAGGTTAAAATTTGTATGTGGTACAGTAGGGAGAGAGTAGTGCTGAGTGTGTAAGGGTGGATGGTTATAGGCTGCTTTAAAGAGGTGTGTTTTTATTGAATTTTTGAACGATTTAAGGCAGGAGGATAGTCTGGTGAAGCGAGGCAAGGAGTTCCAGAGAATAGGGGCAGCGCGAGAAAAGTCCTGGAGGCGGGAGTGAGAAGGTGACAAGAGTGGTAGAAAGAAGAAAGTCGTTAGCAGAACGAAGAGGGCGTGTGGGGGAGTTTTTGGAGATGAGAGCAGAGATGTATGGGGGTGCGCTGTTGTTGAGGGCTTTATAAGTTAAGGTCAAGATTTTAAATTTTATTTTGAAGGCTAAGGGAAGCCAGTGAAGTGATTGACAAAGAGGAGCTGCCGACACTGAACGATGTGTACGGAAGATGAGTCTGGTGGAGGAATTTATTATGGATTGAAGTGGGGAGAGGTGAGTGGTGGGCAGGCCAACAAGGAGTGAGTTGCAATAGTCGATACGAGAAATGATGAGTGTATTAGAATATTAGTAGTGTCTTGTGTAAGGTAATGTCGTATTTTGGATATGTTTTTTAGATGGAGAAGGCAAGATTTAGTTAGAGACTGTATGTGAGGGATGAAAGAGAGGGCAGGGTCCAGTAGAACCCTGAGACAATGGGCTTGGGAGGTGGGGGTGATGATGTTGTTGTTGACAGTGCGAGAAATGTGAGGAATTGAAGCTGTAGTAGAGGGTGGGAAGATTAGGAGTTCAATCTTACACATGTTGAGTTTTAGATGGTGGGCCGACATCCAAGAGGATATACTAGAGAGGCAATCGGAGACGTGTGCTAGAAGAGAGGGGGAAAAATCTGGTGCTGAGAGGTAGATTTGAGTGTCATCTGCATAGAGATGGTACTGAAACCCAAAAGAGTTTATTAGGGTACCGAGTGAGGATGTGTAGATAGAGAAGAGGAGGGGGCCAAGGACTGATCCTTGGGGTACGCCAATAGATAGGGGGTGAGGAGAAGAAGAGGTGCCCGAGAAGGAGATGCGAAATGATCATTTTTGGAGGTATGATGAGAGCCACGAGAGAGCAGTGTCTCGAATGCTGAGGGAGGAGAGAATGTGGAGAAGAAGCAGATGGTCAACTGTGTCAAAGGTGGTAGAGAGATCCAGAAGAAGCAAAATGGAAAAGTGGCCTTTAGACTTGGCGTTGAGCAGGTCATTGGTGACTTTTATGAGGGCTGTCTCAGTGGAGTGTTGGGGCCGAAAGCCATATTGGAAGGTGTCCAGAAGAGAATTGGAGGAGAGGAAATTGGTAAGGCGGTTATAGACATAGTAATTGAGGTTGAAAAAAAGCTTTCAGTCCATCAAGTTCAATCTTTTAAGATCTCCTCTAATCTGCAATATGCAGATTTGTTATTCATTATTAGTTGTTAATTAATTGTTAATTAATTATTAATCAACAATTGATTTTTTTTATTTTTTTATTACAAATTAATTGATCCAGAAGAAGGCAAACAGAAAAAAAACCCAAGTGAAACTTTGCCAATTGTCTCAAAGGGAAAAAAAATGAATTCCCTCCTGAAACCAGATACTGGCGATCAGATTTCTCCCTGGATCAATACTCTCTCTCTAATTATCCAGGATAACCCTGAATTCCCTTTTTAATTAGAAATAAATCCAGTGCCCTTTTAAAGTTATCTATCGAATCCGCTGTCACCACCTCCTCTGGTAGAGAATAATTTAAATGCCTGTTTTTTACTCCGTATCTTGATCTTTACATCATTGTTAAGCCACATTGGATGTGATTTACTCCTTTTACTTGTATTCCCACTTGGTATATGGTGATAAGTATGTATATTTAGTAAGGATTTAAATGTCCATTTATGGTCAGTATTTTTACCTGCCAGTTCTTTATCCCAGTCTATACTTTGTATTGCTGCCCTTAGACCGTTAAAAACTGCCCTTTTAAAATTAAGAGTTTTTGTTGGCCCCTTAAAAAAAATGTTTTAATTCAATCTCAAATGAGACTGTGTTGTGATCACTGTTTCCCAAAGGTTGACCTATTTCAACATTTGATACTATATCAATATTATTTGTGATTACTAAATCTAAGATAACTTCATTTCTAGTAGGTTCTTTTATAACCTGGGCCAGATAATGATCCCTGAGTGTACTTAAGTACCTGCTCCCCTTAGCTAAACTGCTGGTCTCATTTATCATGGTAATTAACATCTCCCATTATTAGAACTTGCCCATGCTTCGCTGAATTTCAAAACTGTAACAATAATTGTATTTCCTCACTTTCAGCTATATTTGGGGGTTTATAGCATACTCCTACTAATATTATTTTGGAATTTGCTGCTCCGCTGTTTAACTCTACCCACAAACATTCAACATTATCGGTAGTTCCGCCATAAATATCTTCTCTGACTTAAAGGCTTAAAGTCAGGCTTAACCTACAGACACATCCCTCTTCCTATTTTACCATTGCTCCTATCTTTCTTAAATAGGTTATAGCCATCCAGATTAACAGCCCAGTCATGAGATTCATCTTACCATGTTTCTGTAATGCCTATTAAATCCCATTTTACATTAGTTGCTAATAATTCTAATTCTAACCATTTTTCCTGGCAAGCTTCTGGCATTTGCAAGCATACATCTTAAACCTCCCTATTGACTATACTACCCCTCCCCCAATCTCCTCTCCTATGAGTTGTTAATTCATCCCTTATACCCTCTACACTTTCTACCCCATTACTTTTATCTAGTTCCTCCACCCCACCCCCCCCCCCCCCCCACACACACACACACCTACTAATTTATTTTACCTATAAAACATTATGGTCTCTGGCCTCTGATTCCTTGCGATGGCACATGGCAAGCTAACGGCAAAAGTTGAACCAAGTAATGGGTAGCAAGGAGGTATTTCAAAGGGCTTAATGACATATCCGTAGCACTTTAAATGCACATATACACACACTACTGTACTTTTATTAAAAGGGAACGTGATGTTAGGTATTAGAATTAATAGCACAGCATTCTCAAGTTTGCAAATCAGCAATATAAATTACTTTATTTCATGTGTAATTTCCGTGTTATATCAATCCCGGCAATCAATGTGTTAATACATATAATAGAACTTGCATGTAATAGAATATTATATTTACGGCTTTATCAATATTGCAATATTTCAGGAATGTGGGTCCGATTGTAACTCGTAATTGAAGCCCGTAGGACTTTGAAATCCAACCTCCAGTTTTTAATCATTTAATGATGACGATCTGTGTTTCCATTGCCTGTTTCAGCATCGGGCGTTACGGCCATGCGTAATTGATCATGTTCAAATACAAAATCGTTTAAATTGTTTCATGTGGACCCCTTGTTCACTGTGCCTTAGGGAGTTATCAGCTACCCCTCACTGACGAAGCCCAATGAAGGCCGAAAAGTACGTCTGGGGTTTGCAGTTTCTCCTGTTCAGGGTAGAATTGCCTGGTATTTCGGTGCTGGACCACTCTAGTGAGTGGGGCCAGATTGATATACTACAGGATAGTTCTCCCTGTGAAGGGCACAAGCGAGCTAAAAGAAGTTGCTCTCAGAGTGGGTTATCATGTCCACAGAATTAACCTATTAAGGTTAGTTCATTCTCGGATTGAGCACCTCTTTTTGTTTTTTTGTTTATTCAAATGACCCTTAGGGATTCGTTTTCCTAAGGGTCATAGGGGAATCCAGACATGGACCCCTTGCTCACCGTGCCTAAGGGAGTTATCAGCTTCACCTAACTGACAAGGCCCAATGAAGGCCGAAACGTACATTTAGGGTTTGCTGTTTATCCTGTTCAGGATAGAATTGCCTGGTATTTCGGGGCTGGAACACTCTAGTGAGTGGGACCAGACTGATATACTACAGCATATCTCTCCTAGTGAAGGGCACAAGTGAGCTAAAAGTGGTTGCTCTCAGAGTGAGTTATCATGTCCACAAAACTAGCCTATTAAGGTTAGTTTGTTCTCTGATTGAGCGCCTCTATTTTGTTTTTTTGGTACACCTTCTACATACGCTGGAAACAACAAGCAATGGGCAAATTATTAACAGGGGAGATTTTAACTTCACCATAAATGAAATTATGGACAAATCCAAAGTAAAAAAAAACACAATCTACTTCTAGAACATTATTTAAAGCTTTAAATAAGTAACAGTTGATGGATATTTGGAGAGAAATGCATCTGACTACAAGGTCATATACCTTCTCTCAACTACACAAATCATCCAACATCTTTATGGAATGTAGACCTCAAAATATTCACAAAAAACAGACCAAGTAGGTTTTATCCCAAAAAATCTGTCACCAGGCAATATCAGGAGAGTACTACATTTATTATCACTAATGGAACAAACAAACAAGTCAGCGTGTTTACTGGTGCTTGACCTGCAAAAGACATTTGATACGGTCAGTGGTCCCTGTATACAGGCTTTAAAAGGTTTATGTAATAGGCCAATGTGGCAAGTAAAAATCATGAGAAACTATTCTCAAAAAATTTTTAGGAGAGGAATAAAACTAGGTTGTCCACTGTCCACTTTTGTTTGTGCAATTTCTATTGAACCACTAGCTATTTCAACTAGTCAAAGTATTTACATTTTAGGCCTCAAAGTTAAACAGCAAGAGTGTTAATGTTGTCTATTTGCTGATGACATATTATTGACAATGACAAATTTGTGTACATCATTACCTAATTTATAAGAAACTTTGGCCAAATATTTGGGCTTATGTATTAACAATGATAAATTGGAAGTATTACATATTAACATATTATCAGTATACCAGAAATTGCTCCAGCTTAACTTTGAGTTTCGAGGGAAATCTGATTATATTCATTATTTAGGAGTTTATAAGGTAAATTACTCACCAATTCTCAACTAATTATGAAAAAAAATCTGGAGAGTTGGTCTAAATATTATATATCTTGGCTAGGGAGCATCCATGCACTAAAAAATTACATATTTACCCATTATTCTCTATGATTTTTGTTACTTGCCAGTCTTAGTTAAAAAATCTGAATAATTACAAAAAAAGCATTTAATAGATTTATTTGGAAATTTAAAAAAAACTAGGGTATACAAACAGGTTATGTACCTACATAAAAATGAAGGTTTATTAAGGCCGAATTTATGGAAATATTTTGTAGCAGCACAACTAGCAGATTTCAGCTTGGCATGGAAAGGATTACATACCAAGGTAGGTTCAGATAGAGAAGGACTCCATTTCAGATCATATATTAAACAATCTATTTCATTACGGAACAAATATAAAAGCGGAATCTTATTCTAATTCCTTTAAACCTGGAAGAGATAGACAGATATTCGAGTGGTGGAGCTTGTCATGAATCACCCAGGGCCCATATTGGATTTGGTGTGATCTATGCTGGGGCCATTTTGTGACTGGCAGCAGTGGCCATTTTGGGCTGGGTTATCTTCCACATGCTGTTGCCATGTGGAAGAACAAAAGGTTTGGGTTGTGGTGATAATATGTTAGTATTATATTGTATATTCTATTGTGGAGTGATAGCTATGTTTTAATTAGTCAACCCTCCCCCATTGTATAAACTCTCAGTCAGGAGTTGGCCATATGGTCTTTAGTGTAAACAAAGGAGATAGCAGACCAAATAGATTTGCCAGACTGCCAGGCACCACAGGACAATAGTATAGTATGGGGTTTCCCAACCACAAGCCCAGGGGCATAGTTCAAGAGCTAATACAGGATGTTTCCAGTCTGAGATCCAGACCAAAATGAACTAGTAGCCACGCCTGGGGAAGGCCCTGGGGGAGGATACTAATAAGTTCCCACAAATTACTTCTGTGAGAATGGCCAGAGGGGAATGAGGGTTTGACTAAGAGTAGCCACTCCCTCCACTGTGTTTGTGTGAAATGTTTTAAATATGTTGTCCCAAAATAAAAGGTGGTTCATAATTTTCATCAAGACGTGGTGTGTAGATGTATTATTTACCCGGGGACATATGCTTGCAGTAAGATTCGTCAGACTTACTGTCAATATTGCTCAGTCTAAACCAAGGGCTGAGACATGATGTTCCCGTACTCAAAGCTACTCCAAGGTCCAGAGTAACCCAAATCAGGTCAGCAGACCCCAGCCAGAGAGTGGGTCGTGACAATTGGTGGCACAGTGGTGGGGTACTCTGAGAAGGACCAGAAATGGAACAGCAGTATGAGGACATGTCCAAGGAGGCAAGACGCAGGTTCAGTATAGCCAGGGAGTTTTGCCCCGGGGAGATAACGCTGGAAGAGACAATTAAAGGACTGAACCTAATAAAGCAGCAAATACAGGAAGAACGTACAGGGGTGAGTGTCCAAGCTCAGCAAAGGCTTGGGGTCAACCCTGCAGAGATGCCAGTAAGAGTCAAACTGGCAAATCAGAATTTTAAACAGTCCCAGGATGATAAAGAAAGCATTGACGGATTTATCCAAGAGGACTACAGAGGAAGGGTCCTGCTAAATCAATGGATGGCATTCCTGCAATCATGGCATGGCCATGAGCTGGCAAGCTGGTTGGAGGAACTGGTAGAGAAAGAGATGGACTTGGAGGAACAGTATCTTGCCAGGGTGGAGTCCTTTGGTGGCCGGAGAGAGGATCTCTATTTTCGTTTGGATCTACAATATGGGGTTGAGGAGATTCTGAATGGTGATCCGGAATGTGGCATGGGAACTGCAAGGAGACATAATAACTTGTTTGTTGAACGCTGCCGGGGTCTGGGACTGGAACCATGGTTCCCGGAGGCTCCTTTGCTAGAACCCCTGGTTCGGCAAGAGCAGCAACTGGAGGCTGAATATGTTCAATTGTGGGATGCGATACCCAAGAAGTATTTTGGCCCATCCGGATGGGAGGACGGCTCACCAGACCCTTACAACTCAGACGGTATGTACCAGAGTGAGTATGCTCACTGGAACTGGGGAGAGGCTTTTCTAGACGGTAAACAAAGTGAGGAGTGGGAAGGGATGAAAAACTGTTCCTTTGCCAACTCCTGGGGATGGAGAATGTTTGCCCCTAGAACATGCAGTAACTGTGTCAGGGCCTAGTCACCAGCCCAAAGAGCCAGAAACCCAGTGGAATGTTCCCTGGGTGGGGTCAGATAATCCATGTCTGCCCCCTGATACCCCAAGAGATTTAATCCCAGAGGAAGTGGGAACTGCTCACAAGCTAGGGCCAGATAACTTAAGTCTGCCCTCAGAAGTTCTAGGCAAAGTGTGTTGGCCAGAACTGCTAATGGAGCCAGAGGCTCGGGATGATTATGTAATGGACGGTGGGAAGGGAGCCTTAGAGGCCAGGCTGGGTGGGAATGATGAGATTCCCCAGCCTGCATCAGATAACCACTGTCTGTACCCTGACACCCCAGGGGAGTTGTTCCCAGAAGTGCTAGTGAAGCACAGAGCCCAGGAGGGCTGTTTAAGAGACTGTGGGGAGGGAAAGGAATTGGTTTCTGGCTACAGGGAACCTGACCTCACACAGCAAGAGTGTGCCAGGGGCACAAAGAGCCAGGCCGGGGCAGCAAGCATGCCAGCCTTGGCAAAAGCATTATGGGTGCAGAGTGGCACCATGAAAGAGGGTGTACCAAGTGGGGAGATACCTTGGATAACCATTGTCCAGGGGCCCACTGGAACAGACACCACTCCAAAGACCCAGTTCAACAGAAAGGACTGGGATAAAGTTGCTCAACCCCGGGCAATGGAGGAGTCCGGCACTTCAGCTGGATGGGAGCAGCATAGCCCCCAAGCCAAGTCAGAGGAGTGTAAGCACAGCTTGGGTGGGAGCAGCGTAGCTCCCCAAGCTGCAACGGAAACAGCTGGACCAGAGGAAGAAAGCCAAGAGGAGCTGTCCCTTTGCAATCCCATAGGCCCAGAGACTGTTTTAGAGACCTCAGCCCAGCGGTGGGGACTGGCTGGGGGGAACAGGGTTGCTATAGGACAGAAACTGTGGCCCACCTGTTGTACTCTGGGATACCAGATTATTGGGGAGGTACCCTGGACTATTTTGGGGGGTGTGAATGGGAAGAGCAATTTGCTCTATACAGTGGGAGCAAGGCCAAGGGCTGGGGGAGGTTTTTACTCTGCACCTTGGGACAGACAAGAACTGGCATAGCATACAGAGGGCCAAACCAGCACATTCATGACTATCAGCGTAGCTGGAAAAATCAGGGATGTTTCCTGCCACGCTTGGGGAGGTGTTGTCATGAATCACCCAGGGGCCATATTGGATTTGGTGTGAACTATGCTGGGGCCATTTTGTGACTGGCAGCAGTGGCCATTTTGGGCTGGGTTATCTTCCACATGCTGTTGCCATGTGGAAGAACAAAAGGTTTGGGTTGTGGTGATAATATGTTAGTATTATATTGTATATTCTATTGTGGAGTGATAGCTATGTTTTAATTAGTCAACCCTCCCCCATTGTATAAACTCTCAGTCAGGAGTTGGCCATATGGTCTTTAGTGTAAACAAAGGAGATAGCAGACCAAATAGATTTGCCAGACTGCCAGGCACCGCAGGACAATAGTATAGTATGGGGTTTCCCAACCACAAGCCCAGGAGCATAGTTCAAGAGCTAATACAGGATGTTTCCAGTCTGAGATCCAGACCAAAATGAACTAGTAGCCACGCCTGGGGAAGGCCCTGGGGGAGGAGACTAATAAGTTCCCACAAATTACTTCTGTGAGAATGGCCAGAGGGGAATGAGGGTTTGACTAAGAGTAGCCACTCCCTCCACTGTGTGTGTGTGAAATGTTTTAAATATGTTGTCCCAAAATAAAAGGTGGTTCATAATTTTCATCAAGACGTGGTGTGTAGATGTATTATTTACCCGGGGACATATGCTTGCAGTAAGATTCGTCAGACTTACTGTCAATATTGCTCAGTCTAAACCAAGGGCTGAGACATGATGTTCCTGTACTCAAAGCTACTCCAAGGTCCAGAGTAACCCAAATCAGGTCAGCAGACCCCAGCCAGAGAGTGGGTCATGACAATTGGTGGCACAGTGGTGGGGTACTCTGAGAAGGACCGGAAATGGAACAGCAGTATGAGGACATGTCCAAGGAGGCAAGACGCAGGTTCAGTATAGCCAGGGAGTTTTGCCCCGGGGAGATAACGCTGGAAGAGGCAATAAAGGACTGAACCTAATAAAGCAGCAAATACAGGAAGAACGTACAGGGGTGAGTGTCCAAGCTCAGCAAAGGCTTGGGGTCAACCCTGCAGAGATGTCAGTAAGAGTCAAACTGGCAAATCAGAATTTTAACCCAAATCAGGTCAGCAGACCCCAGCCAAAGAGTGGGTCGTGACAATTGGTGGCACAGTGGTGGGGTAGCTCAGCAAAGGCTTGGGGTCAACCCTGCAGAGATGCCAGTAAGAGTCAAACTGGCAAATCAGAATTTTAACCCAAATCAGGTCAGCAGACCCCAGCCAGAGAGTGGGTCGTGACAATTGGTGGCACAGCAGACCCCAGCCAGAGAGTGGGTCGTGACAGAGCTGACAGGGACTAGTAAGGAATACTAACTTTTTGGAGAGTACTGATTAACTTGCTAGTCAAAATATGTAAAATAGTGAAATATTTAGATATTTACAAATTAAGCAAGTTTTGAATTCCTTGCAACATCCAGAGCAGAGTGCAGATGGTGCAAGGCACCAAGGCCCCTGACCACTGAGGGGCCCGGGCGGGCCTCCCGTTGCCCCTGTGCGGCTCCCGCGGTTGCCCCGTGGCCCCAGTTGGCTTCCAGTGGCCCTTGCTGCCCTCCTGTGGCCCCCGTGAATCCTCAGTGGCCCCACAGGTCTTCTGTGGCCACCACGGTCTCCTGTGACCTCAACAGTCTGCAGTGGCCCCTGTGGGACCTCAATTGCCCCCAGTGGGTCCACTGTGGCCCCCGCAGGTTACCTGTGCCCCCTTGGAGTCTCTGTGGCCCCTAGGATCCCCTTTGGCCCTTTCAGACCTACCGTGAAGCACCTGTGGCCCCTTATGGCCCACTGTGCCCCTGCAGGAGCCTCATGTAGGCCCTGTGGCCCCTGCAGTTTTTTTGTGGGTTCCCTGCAGTCCCATATGGCTCACTGTGACCCCTGACAAGCTCTAAGGGGGCCCCCACGGATACTTATGGCCCCCACAGACCTCCCGAGGGACCCCTGCAGCCCCTTATGACCCACTGTGGCCCCCAAAAGGCCCCAGGGGCCCCCACTGCTGCAGCTGACCTCTTGTGGCCCCTTGCGGATCTCTGCAGCCTCTCAGCCCCCTGGGGGCCTACACAGACCTCTGCAGCCTCCCTTAGCCACCTGTGGCTCCAACAGCACCCTGTGGCCTCCCTCAGGCCCTTGTGGCCCCCTCAGTCCTTGCTGTCCCCTGTTGCCCCCCACCTACCTCTGCGGCTCCCTCAGATCTATGTGGCCTCCCTCTGCCCCCTGGCCTGCTATGACCCCAGGAAGTGGAGTGCAGCACCGGGCTGGTAAGAAGATATATATATATTATTTCACATATGGTGGGCTAAGAGTGATAGAAGCCCTCCACCGTACAAAGTACAGTAGTACAAATAAGGAATAGTACATTAGTGATTCCACTTGAATGTCTAAAAATAAGTTGATAAAAACGTATTTCCTGCTCAAATTTCTCAGAAACACAGTATATGCACTGCAATCTGGGAAAACTGGGTGGGACATGCAAATGAGGCCACATAATGCACCATCACTTTGTCAATCCAAACCATTTTAAACATGGCTCCTTTAAAGCATATGCTTACTGTATTTCACAGTTTTAGACATATCACTCTTAGCCCACCATATGTGAAATAATTGCTGTATAGAACTACTCTTTACAACAATCAACACACAAACCAGGCACTCACACCATACTGAGGATCGGCAGTAACCGTGAAACAGTACTGTATGTGGTTAAGTGACCTGGTTTGTGAAAAATCCATCCGTTGCTATGTCTAAAACTAATATATATATATATATATATATATATATATATATATATATATATATATATATATATATATAGGACCATTTTGTCGTTGTTGCTTAGTCGTTCAGTTGAGTCCGGCTGACCATATTGACCGCATCACGCAGGGCAAAAAATAGTACTGTAGTGATTATTAAAATATAAATTTTAGCATTTACATACAGTTTATCATTCTGTTACTAAGGGTTAAAAATATATTTCAAATTATAAAAGAAAATACTGGAAAATATTTTTTTTTTCTTTTTTACCAGACATTATTGGAATTTTTACAATAATGTTTTGATACAGCATCTCACACAAGTGTGGTGAATAAAAGAGCTATAGTGATGTGACATTGGGGTTAAAACTATTTCCAAGAGGGTCATTTAATTTTATTCAAATATATATTCAGATGTTCAGAATAAAAGCAAATACAGAATGTAAAACATGTCATTTGTAATGTGTTCTTTTTTTAAGCATTTTTAATGACAGATAAAACATACAGTAGCAAATGCATGATTGTATATAGAATATAACATAATAGAGGAAATATGTATTTACATGCTTAGGGCCTCATTCTATTACCGGCCGTAGGAGATGCATTGCTGCAAGGACCGGCTGCAAGCTACGTCCCTATTCTATTCCCTTGTGGCCGAGGGCTCCGGCCTGCTTCCGGCCGGCGCCCTGTTATCCCTTGCGGCCACAGGCGCCGCAGGGAAAGCCTTTGATCCTACTGGCCGCAAGAAAGCCAAGGTCCCTATTCAAATGCTACACGCACACTTAATTAGCTAAAACCGAGCCGCAGCTTACTTACACCAATAAGGTCCCGCAAGGCTCTTACTTCCAAATCAGAGCACCAATTAAGCACATAAAAAAGCCATCCTGTACTTTGATGAGACGTGAAAGTGATTGTAGGCGTAAGAATTCATAGCACAACATTCCTCAACACTCAAATCTGAAAATCATTTTTATTGTAATTCATGTTCAATTTCCGCATCCAGAGTCCCACGGGCTTGGAGCACATCAGCACAACGGCTGCGGGATTAGCCTCCGTCAAGTCCGTAAATGGGTAAAATAGACCCACAGGTCGCAAAGGGCTTACTTACAAATCGTAGCACTAATTAAGCAAATAGAAAAGCCATCCTGTACTTTTATTAAAAGTGAAAGTGATGTTTGGTTTTAGAATTAATAGCTCAACATTCCCCTACTCTCAAATCTGCAAATAAAGAAATGTAATTTCATGTAAAATCTTCGTATTCTATCTATCATGCAAGCCTGCACGGGCTTGAATAACGAGCTACGGGTTTAGTCATTGAAGCCCGTGGACTTGGAAGATTTTTAACCTAAAATCAAAGATTATAATTTGGCGATGTGCAAGCTTGAGAATGTTTTGCTATTAATCCTCATGCCCCCCCCATTGTGTTCACCATCATTTACAGTGCTTTGTAGTGCTGGATTAAATATATATTGGCTCCTACAATGCTTTGAGTTTGCAGCCTTCAACCTCCGAACCCTTATGGGTTTTAACAACGACAAGCCTGCAGGACTTGGGACAGAAAATAAACCGGAAATTAAATATTGGATTTAGGCGATGTGCAAGCTTGAGAGGATGTTGCTATTAATCCTCATGTCCCCCATTGTGTTCCCTATCATTTACAGTGCTTTACAGAGCTGTCTTGAATTTATATTTACAGTTTTCCGACTTTGCGGCCTTGAAACACGATTTACGGGCGCGCAGGAAATGCTTGCGGCCTAGTGCATAATTTGCAGCCGGCCGTAAGGGGGACCTACTTGCGGCGCTGTCCATTTGAATAGCAGCATATCCATAGCGCTACACAGGGCCGTAAGATAGCCGCAAGGAATCGCAGCATTGCGGCCATTTTACGACCATTAATAGAATGAGGCCCTAAGTGCCTCAATGTTTAGCTTAGAAATAACCTATTCAAAATAATAAAGAGCAGGTGGGGAAATAAAGGAAAATGATAGCTTTTAAACAAGGGATCTATCCTGTTATGGTGTCGGGACAGCTCCTCCACTGCAGTGTGGCCTCCAACCGCTAGATGGCGTTGCAGATATTTTGCAGCGCTGCCGATATGTGAGAGAAGTTCTAAGATTATAATGTTAGCCTAACCCTTGAACTAACCCTAAACCCCACCCCAACCCTAACAGTTTACCTAAGCCACGACTTTATGATCAATGGCACCAGTATATCGGTAGCGCCATCTAGTGGATGCTCACCGCCACTACTGCTGCCTTGTGCTGCACTACCATAAGAGGATAGGACCTAAAAAAGAATAAATAAATTATGTTGTTAAATAATTAAGTACTAAACAAGTTGTTTTACACTTGCCTTAAAAAGAACCAGTGTGATATTGGCATTCAATATAGCATTGTAAAGCCTCAATACTTTTGAGTGACAGGGGAAGGGGGTAATATAAACTGTGTTCCCTTTCCTGTTTATGCTCCTGGAGCAAGGAGGAACTGGAGCAGTAGGCATGAACTACAGCCTTATTAAATTGCTATTCAGTAAATTTATAAGGGCTCTATATAAGCACACAGCATATTTTTTTACAGAAGTTTTTAGTTAGTGAACTTCTATCCAAAAGCAAGGTCTTCACTAACTAAACATTTCTGTAAATAAAATATATGTGCTTAAATAGAGTCCTTTTAAATTTACCGAATCACAATTTAATAAGGCTGCTAATCTTAACAAATTGGTTCTGCTCAATTAACTAATAGTTTGTGAAGTGTCATTCAAGTGTTGTCTTGGATGAATGTGATGATGAGCTGCTTTAATTCATCAGATGTGAATGGTTCCCATTTTGTGTATTTTTTGTATAATTTATTTTCATTTTCTATCTTTTTGTTTTTTGCAATTCAATGTGTGAAGTATACATATAATTCTTCAATTTTTTCAAAGCACTGGTGACTGTAGGAACCATAAGAATACAGAATCCATTAGAGAGGAGAGATGAAAAACAATGTTATTGTCTTACCTAGTTATTCCCAAAATGTTTTTGTCAGACTAGTTAAAAGTTGGCTAGGACCCTGGTGGACCACTTGATTGCTGCTGTGAATCACCTAATAATTTTTGTCCCTGAATCTTAACAATCATAATGCCTTGTGTTGTACTGGAATGTAGCATGTGCTCTTACATAAAATACACATCTTTATTATTATTAGAGTCTTTCCTGTTTCGTCTACCACTGAACCCTAACTCTAACCATAAGTCTAACCCTAAACCTAACCCTAAAAAATTGAAGAAAGACTCGGACCAGCCTCTTTTCTCGACCTAGTGATTGCTGCACCCCACTGCTGATGAGGTTGAAACAGGAAAGGTCCTATTTTTATTATTACACAAAGTAATTGTTTAAGAGTCTTTGCCCATAGAAAATCATCACAGCCTCAAAGAATTACTTTGAAGCCTTTGCTTAGTGAATTTTATTATTCGTTTCCCTAAACTCTGTCCCAATATGTGTTGTGGCTGCAAAAAAAGACTGATACAGCAGGGCATTGTACTGATAATGGTACATAGAGTGAATTATGGTAAAATGGACACACACATATGGATAACATGTTCTTATGCATGAACTTCTATGGGAAGGCCTCCATACAAACATGTAGAAAATGTTGGTATGTGCGGATTTAGTAGTGCACACAAATAGTATGGGATTGATTTACTAAGCTTCCCAAGAGCTGCAAAGTGCTTCAGTGAGGCTGTGATTTCAATATTTCTCCATAGGATATAGACATCAAAGGATTCAGCAATTTAGTAGATATGTGAATCTGGTGGAATTCTGTCCTGTGGTGCACATTTTGTGAACTAATGCTGCATAGATTGCTGTAGAAGTGAAAAACAAATGGTGTAGTATTGTCTGTGCATCCCCTCCCTCTTTCCTTGTGCTGAGAGATGACGTCTCTCCTGCAGTGCCCGGATGCCAAATATAAATAAGGCCCACGTGTTCTTGTAAATAAACTGGCGTCTACTACTAGAGTCTGCTCCTGCCCTCTATCCTCCATCACTGTGTGCTAGGAGGAAAAAGGGGGGTAGACCTACTAACTGGGATCTGTCATCACATACAGGGCTTTGTCACAGCCTGCAATGCTGAAATGACAGCAGAAATATATCTCCAATAATGTGAGGCCATTGCCAGAGATGCTGGGAAATCATACTAAAGCCATTGTCACAGGATCTGGAGTGCGGCTGCTTGCACTACCCTCCCACAACATGCAATATGTCATTGTGTGATGAAAGGACAGTGGTCACTTCTGTCAGAGAGCTGCAGAGCAGCAGGGGGAGGGGGATACTGTACAGAAAGGGTGGCTCGCTCCTGAAAAAAGGAAAGGCAAAGACAATGACTAGTGGAATGAAATAAGTCACATTGAATTTCCATCTACAGTATATGTACCATGAGCTCCTGATTTTCTGCAATCTATTAATATATACTATCAGCCTTATAGTATTCTGGAAATAAGTCATTTTATAGAATGTGATTTTTTAAATGAAATCACATAAATTCTTAATTAACACTATACCGAGGATAATTGTGGTGTGAGCACGATTAAATATATAGCATGTTGGCCAAAATACACTGAGCTTTGCAGGGGCTACAAAGTTGAAAGCTGAACAGCGATGGTTGTTTTCTACAGGAACATTATAACAGCAACAGCAAAGACATTTTGCAGATACTTAAAAGCTTAGTGAAATACTGATGTTGTCTACCAGAAACAGGTCAAAATGGACTAAGTCTTGCAGCCCCATGCAGAGAGGTTTGTTGAGTTTGTGATGGCAATATTCCACTTTAAAATTTCTATTGCAGCTTCAGTGAAAAACTTCTGTGATGCTTAGTGAGTTTTGGCCATTTTAATGGCAGGTAAAAAAACGATTTAATAATTTTGGTCAATTGATAGCCACACATGCAAGTTCAACTAATTCTCTACTGGAAGCTTATTTCCTTTAACTACTACCAGTTCTGTAAATTACGTCCGATTCTACTATACTCCGTATTTATACAATAACCTCTTTTACTTGCATTCTAAATTAATTTGGGCAAATACTGTAAAAAAATCAATTGTGTTTTTTTTATATTAGTTGGAATCGAACTAATGCAAAAATTAACAATTTTATATTAAAATGTATATTGGGTCCAGATATAACAGATTTTGGTCTTGGAAGGCTGACTTCTGTGTGAGGAAATATATAATCAGATGCTTGTTTGGCTGCATTCCTTTCCAAGAACTTGCCACATGTAATCAGAATTTTCATATATCATTATTTTCTATTTGCATTGGTAATTAATGCATTGCTAACCTACTTAAAGGAAAGTTGACAACACATAGAATACTTGGCTTCATTTGGTGTTCTAACCAGCATTTATGGAGATTTGGTTTGGTTAGCTGGGAGTAAAAATGCGCCATACAACTACTTATTACCGGGGTGAAGTTACCGCCGGTGCGATGCCTCCGGTCATCATCAGGATGGACCACTGCACTGTTCATCTTTTTTTATTTTCAAGGGGGGTTCTGGTCATACATGGGTTGTGCAACCAACAGTGCTGGAGGAACCACACGCTGGGCCCAGACATTGTGAAGGCAGAACCAGCAAGGAAAATAAGGGGAGGGTAGCTGCTTTGGGAAGTGGTCTTGGGGGTATTAAGAGGGGACATTGACTGGGGAGGGGTCCAGGAGAAATAGCTGCCTTTGGAAGGGTTGCTGGGGGGAAAGAACATTGCTGGGAGAGGGAACTTGGGGGAAAAGAGATAAGTTTTGGTAAGGGGTGGGTAATAGTGTGAGTGGAGCTGGGAGTGGGGAGAAGGTGGCTCTAAGTGAGTTGGCACCTGGGGGGACAAATTATATTTTTTTGCACTAAGGCCCTGTGTTCACTAGCTCCACTACTGGCTGGTAAGGTCAGTGAAGCTTCTCTATTTCTTTGTGGAGAGGCTTGATTAACTATACTCTAAATGGAGTGACGTTTTTTTCTATTGGCAACATTTAGTTTACACACTAGCATTTTTGCAGCTAAACATGCCGGGTAGTACTTTACAAAAAGGGTAGAAAATTAGTGGAACAGTCTGCCAGTGTAAGTGGTAGGGACAAACATAGTAAATAAATTCAAGCATGCCTGTAAGGCCATCTTGAGGATCAATTAGGCATTGGTTGTAATTAAACACCCAAGCTTTTAGTGTACTATTAAAATTAGCGAGCAATAAATTATTTTGATTGGAATTTCAATTAACATTTTCACACGTGTTTGCAAGAATCATGTACATTTGAGTGTATTCATTTAATATTAATCCAATTGTATGTCACTACATGTTTGCAGAATTAAACCCACCATGGAGATTCCAAATCCAGACGTATGACGCTCACCATTTGCACTCATTTCAGTCACGTTTGCCAACTTTAATAACCATTTTATTAGCAATTTCCTCAATATATATATATATATATATATATATATATATATATATATATATATATATACACACACACACACACACTTTTATTTTTTACATTTTTCAGTTGAGTTTAGTAAGAACATAATTAAGCAGTAAAAATATAATTGACCTAATTCTTAATTAGAAAAGCAAAATGTCTGCTAGAGGCATCCATGATACTTTGGTGAGGTTTGCGTGCATGAGAGGGGCAATAGGACTTGAAGTAATTGTTGCATGCTGCCTATGTCTAAGCATGCGAGTGGGAAGAGGGTAGGTTTCAACTTTCAAAAGCCCCAGCCATTTAATGCATCCCCTTCCTCCACTGTTCAATACATTTGTACATAATCTCAATCTTAAATCTATCAATAACTGATATAATCTCCAAAAGTTAAAATTTTCTCTAAACGTTGTTTTATATACATGGGTTGCACAATTGCTAAGGTTGTTAGTTTGTTACATACTTTACAAACATATAATTTTTTTCCTAATATTTAGAGGCCCTTAAACTTTTGATGCAATTCTTGACAGTCATTTTAAGTGAAATTGTTTGCTAAATATTCTGCAATTTTCAAAATACTTTACGTCTTGAATGGAATATAGGCCAGAATTTAAGCACTTTCCAAGATTTTGGTTAGAGTACAAAAATGCATTTAAATTCAACTGAAATGACATGGCCATTCAGACTCCCTGGTGATATAAATGCAAAAGCAAAAACAGAAATAAAGTATTGCTCCACTTTTGCAATCACACTAGCAAATAGTTGAAAATCTTTCAGAGATATATACCAATATAATTTAGATATTATGATTAGTTGTTACAACAATGTGAGAGTAGTATGTTTAGGATTCGTGTAATCTATATAACAAGTAAAGAACAGGAACAGGAACAAGGAATATAAATGGTTCTGAATAACCATATCAAACAGAAGCTGGTAACTTTATTAATTATATAATTGTCTGGTTATAAATACACATACCATATTTGTTACTGCTATGTGTTTTATTTTAACACAGGAGTAGTTGATTCCCCAATGTATTTCTTGAAATTAAGTCCAGGTCTACAATGCATATATTTTTATAAATAGATGCACACATATTTTGATATAATATCATTCAGAAGGGCACAGGAAGGAAGTTAACCTAGTGGAAATCAAACATTTAACTGAATTTGTATTTATTGATTTGGAAGTTTCAGGATGGAAATACAACACATTGAAGTGGAGGTCCAAACAAACTGGAAGGACTGATTCGGATCCCAGGTCCGGGTATTAACTGCCACTTTTCTGTCAAATGTAACTTGTTTTATTCTAAGACTACCAAATAATCTAGTATCAGGTGTCCAAACAACACATGGAAAGAGAGTAGTTCAGAATATTATTTATCCATGAGCTAAACAAGACCAAATTGTGGTAGAAAAAAAGAATAAAAATGTAAGCTATAATAAATAATAATATTACATTGGTTTGCATTTGACATGCTCTCCACCAAAACATAATGCAGATACCCTGTTATCACAATGACACTGTGGTTAAGCACACAATGGCGTCCCAGAAGCTGCACGAGAGTAACACGAGCACTGCTACATAACCTTAATCTGGTTCAGCTCTGAGCGGATACAAATCATTTCACAGCAACCACATCTGCTGCTATTGCACATATCAACAAGCATATGCTTGCAGGGTAAAATAATATCACATGCCTGTGACATTGGTGCCTGTACATCAGGGGTGTAGGAGCCAAAATATTGATAATTGTGTGGGATACAGCACATTGTATACACAGATCACAAGACAGCTTCTATACGCATACATACATATTGAAAATTCTGGAGGGCTGGGGGTGGGGGGTCCCTCACCCCCCCAGTTCCAATACCCATGCAGTACATATATGCAACGCAGAACTGCAAGCATCTGAAACGTATACACACAAGCCTGAGCATGTGTGCAGAGTATGGATGAGTGCATTAAAACAATAACATAGCTGCACGTGTACTACAGGAATCGGAGTGGTGTGGTGTGCAGCTGTAAGAAAACACTGCAGATGAAAGGCTGACAAGATAACCATCGTACTGGATTTGATATATTATCCGACATAGCTACAGCCATGTTTCATTGTTGTCGATTTACACCATCCTACATGAGTTCATCTGCCTCATGGGGCTTATAACTTGCACACCTATGCACAATAAAAGCACACCAGCAGTGTATGTGCAGTCCTGCCCCTGTCCTGCGTCATCAATGGCTCACGCAATGCTTGCATACCCTTCATTACTAGATTGTTTATTATTTGAATGGTGGGCGCTGTAGTGCACAAGTTGGTTACTTGAATTTCTTCGTTTCTTATACGTTGGAGAGCAAGCACACATTCACCCTCCCTCAATACTGTAGGTCCTGCAAGGACCTTAAATCACAAGCTCTGTGCCAGTGCACTCCCTTCACTGCAATAATACGTTTTACAGATTTTCCATTTGGTTTCTCCAGAAATACTACCACAAGTCAGCCTCCCTTATATTGTCTGTTAACAGAAGCTATAATTACAAATATGTCTCTCTGAAATGGCATCTTACAGAATTATCAATCTTGTTAATATAAGCATGTATTTTATGATTCTTTAAAAAAAAACATATAAACGTAAACGTAGCTAACAAAGAAACGTTGTCGGATAAAAAAATATATACAGTATAAACATAGTACGGCCAAAACTCCCATAGGAATCCACCACCCAACCTAAAAAAAGTTGAATAAAAGTGCACAGTTCATATACTCACAGTTAGTAATATAATGAACTGTGATTTGTGATAATAAAATCTATATACATAGATCAACTGTGGATTATATTCAGTCGAGTCATATTATTTCCCATATATGACTCTTACGTAGTGACAAAACACAAAAATACTTTAAACAAAGAAAGCAGATGCAACTTTCTTCCTATTGTCTTTATATCAGCTTTGGATGTTTTCATCCAGTGACATCTATCTATTACATCAATAAGCACAAAGAGACAGTACAACTCAGTTATTGATATTGCAAATATTTTAGCAGCTCAACATTTCAACCCCTGTTCATGGTCTTTATCAAGACCATGGTTGAATTGTCAAACTACTGAAATATTTACAATATCAAGACCTGTGTTGCGCGGTCTCCTCTTTGTCCTTATAAATATATGTAAACTAGCAACTTGCCCGTCAAAAATGACGGGCAGTAAAATTTTAAGCCATTGGAATGCTGTTTGACACACAATGTAAAGCTTTTTGTACACTGAGGACCTTCGGCGCTAAGTGCGAGCCTCTCCTCTCATGTACTTTTGCTTCTTTGAGCACCTTTGTCACTCATCAGAAAGAGAGATATATATTTATCTATATTTAGTTAACTAATAATGAATGAATTAGTTCTTGAATAAATTAATATACTTTACCTATTTGTAATTTATATATCCAGCAATCAATAGCCTGAAGAGCTAACAATCTGTTTGTATATAAAGTGTAATGAATGTCCCAACTGTGCATTAGAAATAGGCTGCGTGCGCTAGAGAAAGCCATTGGTTTAGTTGTGTAAAGCGCCATTGTAATGTTATTAATGTGTTAAGCAGCTCATGAGCATTTTCTGTCATTTGTAATAGTGTATTTTGTACCTTGTACGTTCCTGTGTGAAAGTGCTACGCGATTTGCAGTGTTTTGCGTGGTCCGGGGTCGTGTAGCCTCGTTTCCATTTTTTTTTGGGCGCCCATTTTTTTTCTCGCTTAGGCGATTTTCGAGTAGCGAAACTCATCCAAATCGCCTTAAATTTGCTTTCCGCCTCACTCCCAGACATCCTGGCTGTTCCTCCGTGCTGTGTGTAATTATTTTTTTTGTATTTAAAAAAATTTTTTGTTGTTTTTTGGTTTTCGCAGTTCGGCTCATTAATTTTGTATTTTTCGTATCTTGTCATTTTTATTTACTGTGTAATAGTGTATTTTGTACCTTGTACGTTCGTATGTGAAAGGGCTACGCAGTTGGCAGTGTTTTGCGCAGCCCGGAGTCGTGTAGCCTCGTTTTCATTTTTTTGGGAGGACATAAACTCGTCAAAATCGACTTAAATTCGCATTCCACCTCACTCCTGTACGTCCTGTCTATTCCCCTATGCTGTGTGTGAGGTTTTTGTAGTATTTTTCAGTGTATTTAGTGTGCTTCTATTTTTTTTTTGCAGTTTGGCTGTTAACCTCGTATTTTTCCTATCTCTTTTTTTTTTCATAGTCCTGCGTCTCCTAATTTTTTTTTAGTTTGCCAACTACTTGCAGGCTGGTGATGCCATGTTTACTAAGTGTTTGGTAACTAAGTCCCGCGTGTTTCATTGCCTTCACTGCTTGCCACACTGCGCGTGGCGAGCTGGCAAATCCTCGCCTAAGTGCTCCGCGTTAACGGCTCACCTCGTAGACACCACGCAAAGCGTTACAACGTTTTGTAGCTTGACAAACTATTATATGTGATATATGTGGCTCCATCCGCATCAGAAACCTAGTTATGTTGTATATTCATAGGGAGATAGAGATAATACGTAATACACACTGTTACGGATATCTTACATTCTTCCCTAGTTATGGATAAAAACCCAAAACAACTTTAAAACATATAAATCTTCTTATACCATCATCTGGAAAACTTAAGTGAAAATAAGCAGAATCTCACAGAGATAGTTGAAGAGATTCCAGTCATCCAATTTGCAGGCTCATTGTAATCCTTTTCGTGGATTCAAAGATCCAGCCTCTGTGGATTTCTGGGAAGGGACAAATTCTTGCTTTCCTCATATGGACCTTGACATTTTAATTGCCCCATTAGTGCAAACCTTGCATGTTAAGGTTAGGATATATGGCCATAACCTCAGGCCCTTGACTGCCATATTTTCTTATTTAATTGGCATAGATCTCTTTCAACTACAACCTGGTATCCTGCAATGAGAACATAAATCTTATGCCCAGATTAGAGTTACTAGTTCAGAACTACAATGTAATCCATGTTTATGTCCAAAGAATATGGTATATGTTTCATGACATATTAAAGTGTATCTCTCTCTATTGCAAATAAATCCACCCATATCCACAATATTTATTTGCAAGACATTGCGTCTATTGCACTAGATTAACTTTACATTGAGAGTGTAAGCCCCACTGGACACCATGTATCATGGACTTAATATAAATAGGTTATATGATCCTAACAGTGTGTATAGTGAACCTTTGCACAGAGCTTGTGATTTATGTTGCTTGCAGGACCTGCAGAGCTGAGGGAGGGGGGAGATCCTCTGTTATCCTTGGCACGTTAGCAACTCAAAATTTCAAGTAACCAACTTCTGCACAACATTAAGAGGGGGCTCATCTCTCATATCCACTAGTCTCAAATTTCTGAACCTTTTGATTGATGGGCAACTAAGACCAATCGGTGAAGACCCTGGGGGTCCCGCCGGTCACGGGTTTATTAATAGAATGACATCATCTGTTTGGACTCGTCAGCCTAACTTTAGTAAAGGGGATGCGGTGCTGGGGGTGTGGTGAGAGAGCTGATAGGCTGGTGATGTCACTAGAATGACAGAACTAGGTGGGAGCATGAGCTGTGAATTAAAGGTGCAGTGTCTCAGTTTGTACTTAGGCTTTTTAGACATGGCAGTATTATATTTATTTTTAAGTCTCATACATACTCCATGGCTTACCTATAAATAGGAATATTTGCAATTGATAGTTATTAAAAAAAATAAAAGAAGAACTGTAATTTGGTTATTTTGACAGGCAGGAACTTTTTGGGCTCCAAAAGCACTGGTGAGAGCACTGGGCTCCACAGTGACTCAATTGGAAGGTACAAGCACTCACCAATATTCTAAAAGCTCTCCTTGGGACACTAGCCCTCTCTCTAGCACTCTAATCAATTTCTTCTTTGCATCACGAATACATTATATTTTCTCATTTGCCACAGCAGGCAGAGTATATTGCCATTTGATTGTGTATTATATTCCATGTAGAGCCTGCCGAGTGGTTAATTGCGACTGTTTATAAAAATAGTAAAAGTTGCATCAGCCCTATTAAATTAGCTCAATGTGTAAAACCGTAGTCCGCAAGGCTTACAGCTATTAAAATGAACCTGTAAAGCACCCGCCGACGACTTGCGGGTAAGGGCAAGAAAAGGCTACGGGACGTGGAAATTTGAGCTGTGCACCCGCAAATCCTTTGATCCTTCAAGCCCGTAACTGTTAAGTTTCCAATCATGCTATTAAATTGCAACGTAACCCGCAAAATGGAGCCAAGAACCCAGAGGACCCGCTAGGGGGTCAAAGTCCAATCCGTAGCACTGTAAATGCAAATACACACACTACTGTACTTATATTAAAAGGGCAAGTGATTTTAGGTATTGAAATTAATAGCACAACAATCTGAAGCTCGCAAAATCGGCAATATAAAATCATTTTTAAATTCCGTGTTCTATTGATCCCGGCAATCAATGTGTTAATACATAAAATGGAACTCGCATGGACTAGAATATCATATTTATGGCTTTATCAACATTGCATTATTTCTGAAATGTGGGTCGATTTGTAACTCGTAAGACTTTGAAATCCAATCTCCATTTTTCAGTGACGTAATGATGATGATCTCTGTTGCCATTGGCTCCTTTCAAGCCCGTAACTACGGGATTTGACCAATTGATCATGTTCAAGGCAGCGCATCCAAAGTTCGACAGATGGTTTACGGGTTTGCGTCTCAAGCCCATAACTCACGGCATGTTCTAATTTAATAGCTATGCAACGCAGCCAAATTTCAGGCTCGCAGCTGCTGCGGGTCTCATGTTGGTGCTACGGGCTTCTAATTTAATAGGGCTGCATGTCCCTTACAAGCTACTCATCCACAAGTAAATGCAAAGTGTCAATAAATGCAAACCTGGTTTAATCTAGCAATAGAAATGTTTAAATCTACAGTGCCTTGCAAAAGTATCACCCCCCTTCACATTTTTCTTGTTTTGTTGCCTCAAGACCTGGAATTAACATGGATTGTTTGAGGATTTAAATTATTTAATTTACAGAACATGCCCACAACTTTGAAGATGTGTTTTTTTTTTTATTGTGAAGCAAACAACAAATAGGACAAAATAACCGAAAAAGTCAATGTGCATAACTATTCACCCCCCTAAAGTCAATACTTTGTAGAGCCACCTTTTGCGGCAGTCAGTTCCACGTCGCTTTGGATAAGTCTCTATGAGCTTGCCACATCTTACAGCTCCAGCTCCTTCAAGTCGGATGGTTTGCGCTTGTGAACAGCAATCTAAGTCTGACCACCGATTTTCTATTGGATTGAGGTCTGTGCTTTGACTAGGCCATTCCATCACATTTACATGTTTCCCCTTAAACCCCTCAAGTTTTGCTTTAGCAGTGTGTTTGGTCATTGTCCTGCTGGAAAGTGAACCTCCGTCCTAGCCTCAAATCACGCACAGAGTGGTACAGGTTTTGTTCAAGAATATCCCTGTATTTAGCATCATCCATCTTTCCCTCAACTCTGACCAGTTTCCCAGTCCCGGCTGCTTTGGGTGATGTGACGTGATGTGATGGGTTTACGCCAGACATAACGTTTTCTTTGATGGACGAAAAGTTCAATTTTAGTCTCATCAGACCAGAGCACCTTCCTCCATACATTTTGGGAGTCTCCCACATGCCTTTTCGCAAACTCAAAACGTGCCATTTTGTTTTTTGTAGTAATGTCTTTCTTCTGGCCACTCTGCCATAAAGCCCACCTCTATGGAGCTTACGGCTTATTGTCGTCCTATGAACAGCTACTCCAGTCTCTGCTGTGGAACTCTGAGCTCCTCCAGGGTTACCTTAGGTCTCTGTGCTGCCTCTCTGATTATTGCCCTCCTTGCCCACTGGGTGGCCGTCTCTTGGCAGGTTTGCTGTTGTGCCATGTTCTTTCCATTTGGTTATGATAGATTTGATAGTGCTCCTGGGGATCATCAAAGATTTGGATATTTTTTTATAACCTAACCCTGACTTGTACTTCTCAACAACATTGTCCCTTACTTGTTTGGAGAGTTCCTTGGTCTTCATGGCAGTGTTTGGGTAGTGGTGCCTCTTGGTTAGGTGTTGCAGCCTCTGGGGCCTTAAAAAAAAAAAAAAAGGTGTGTATATGTAGTGACAGATCATGTGACACTTAGATTGCACACAGGTGGACATCATTTCACTAATTATGTGACTTCTGAAGGTAATTGGTTTCACCAGAGCTTTTTATGGGCTTCATAACAAAGGGGGTGAATACATACGCACATGCCAATTTTCTGTCTTCTATTCCTAAAAAATAGTTTAATGTATATATGTTTCTCATTTCACTTCACCAACTTAGACTATTGTGTTCGGATCCATCCCATAAAATTCAGATTAACAAAACATTAAACTTAAGGCTGTAATGTAACAATAGGTAAAAAGTCAAGGGGGGTGAATACTTTGGCAAGGCACTGTATATTCTTCTGTTTGTTTTTACCTTGTGTTCAAATGAGACAACTGAAATAGGCCATTAAAGTGTGATATTAATAGTTTGCTCTTTTGAAAAACGTTATAATGAATAAAGTTTTAGAAGGTAAAAAAATATATAAAAAAAAAAAAATATATATATATATATATATATATATATATATATATATATATATATATATATATATATATATATATATATAAATAAAAGTAATACAGCCTTATTTTTAAATATTATATTTTAATGCCTTTTCCCTACTATGCTGTTCTGCTACAATGTAGCATTAAATTGAAGTGCAACTCACAACAGAATTACTATCCCAAGAAACAAGAAGTGTTGTAGAGGGCAGATATAGAAGCCTGATACAAGTAGAGTATGCTAAAATGGAGTCTTTCTAAAAAATTATGTTGTGCTCATGGCTTTACATAACCGCTTTATCGGTTAATTTTTTAAAGGACCATTGTGGTATTTTTTTATATTGACTTTTGAATAACTAAACATGCAAAAGGGGAACATTTTGTATTAGAAAGCAATTAAACATAATCTTTACATGTGTTAACTTGTACATGCAATTCTTCTTCGTCCAGACATCCATGTTTCTTGATTTTTCTTGTCTGTTACTGTTTTGAGTGTGTGTGTGTGTGTGTGTTTGAAAACAAACGAACCTCATGCCAAGTGATAAGACAGCAACTTCCTGTGCATTCAAATTCTCCTCCCATATCAAGGTGATCTGCAGAAACAAAAATGGCAGATGCCACAGTTGCATAATTGCATATAATAGATAATAAGTTAGAGGCTGTTTTACTCTTCTCTACTTTATATCAAACCAATTTCACAGGAGATAAGAATGGAAAAGCCCATATAGTCTGCCCATACCATCTACCTACAGTGTTCGCTTAAGCCTCAGCATTATTAAGCATTATGCTTAAACCAAGCACAGTTACATTCCTTACATTACCCTGCATCTTCTACCTTCCAACTTCAAAAACATGATCTTTTGTTGTTGCTTTTCTTTTTCTTTAGGGAGGACACTCACATCCCCCCCCCCCCCCCAACTGTATTTAATTGATATATTTGAAGGCTTCTATCATAATAAAAATGTGTTCCCTGTTTCCAAATATAGTTCTTAAAAAGGCAAAATTCTAAAAAATACTTTACACATGGAGATTTAAGTATTGAAATATTCAATTACACGTGATTATCTGTCATGTGTAAATATGACACAGCTTTCTAGCAGAATACCACCCTTCCTGCTCTATGTGCAAAAAGAAGAGAAGTTATGACAGAGTTCCTGCTTGTGCCGGAGAAGTAGAAACCACATTGGAGGGAATTTAATAGGCATATCAAATTAATCTCATGTAAGTCCCTTGATTTACTATACAGTATTTATTTACAATAGATTGCAAAGATTTCAAACAGACAATATCTTTCCACAGTTGATTCAGCCAGACCAGGAGGCTTTTTTCCAGAAAGACAGGCCGTTGACAATACCAGAAGATAAATGCAAAAAACAAACAAACAAAAAAAAATACCCTGACCTTGTTATTGATCGATGCAGAAAAAGCATATGATAAGGTGTTATGGCCCTACATGTTTCAGCTTTAGGTGAAACAATACTGAATTCAATTAAGTCTATGTATAATTGCCTACAAGCATCATTGTTTCTGCCCAGTATACCCACAGCTAACATTTCAACTCCGAATTAAAAGGAGCAGGCTGCCCCTGTCTCTCCTATTCTGCCTTGGAGCCAAATATATGTATTATAGATCAGTAATAAAAAACATAAAATTGCAGAATATGCAGATGACATCCTAGGAACACTGCACAGAACACTCACCTTGCTCCCATGTTAATGGCTGAGATGGAAAAGATCTTCCCTCTTTCTGGGTTTTAGGCAAACTGCAAAAAAACACCAATTTCCAATTGACAAACCTAGGCAAGACATAAAACTTATTAAAATTAATTTTGATTTGTCCAATGCATAAAACCAGGTGAAATATTCACCTTACCAACTCATACAACACACTACAAAGCCAACTTCAAACCACTCTTACAAACAAGATCAGAACCCCCCAAAAAGACTAGACAGGAAAACACTATAAAGAAGTATATTCTACCTAGAAGTTGATCAGACACTGCACATACCATCTTGCAGATTCATATTGATCAAAAAAACAACAACACATGAATGTGTTAGAGGGTTTCATTACAACATATTAAATAACACACATCAACATAATTGAAACTAAATTGTATAATACTTAAAGCATAAATTTATGAGAAAGATCTGGTTCAGGAATTGTGACGTGTAAACTCGATAAAGCCAGTGCTGTTATCTCTAGGTAGCAAAAACTCTGCTCCTTACAGAAGTTTAATTTGCTTGGATTATATATTTACAAAGATAAGTGATATCTCTACAATCCAATTTACTTTGCTTTGGGACACTAGAGTAGTATTTTGGAAATACTCTTGACACTCAAGTTATTTACACAATGAAAAACAAAAATTTAGAGTACATTGAAATAATTACAAATATATCAATGGTATACATAAGAAATATTTAAATGGTATACACATGTTTTTTCATCGCTCTGTGTTAAAGATGTAGAATTAAATAAAGGTAAAATGTTTTAATTATAAAGGTAGTTCTCATAATAGCATATTAAAATGCAACTTTGTGTCATAATGATACCTTTCACTGTGCGTGATCTGTATTTCCATTTCTCAGAGACCTACACCCTTATCTCCCATAGCCCTGTCTAAGTGTGGCTCCATATTGGAGTGTCCTGACATGTTGGTTGAAAATTGGTTAAAAATTACTGTACAAGAGTATAATAATATACCAGACTGCATATTCATGATAACTCATTTTGGATTTACTTGCAGGTGTCATTAAAGGGATATCCTAAAAAATGTAGCCTGAATCTGGTTCTTGGGAAGTAGCATAGAACAAGCCTAATATACAAAATGAAGACTCCAATTTGATATGTTTTGTATGTATTTGGTCTGCAGTGATATCTACCATTTTGTCTTTAGCAGATCAACTTCCTAATCTGAGGGGAGATTTATTATCATGGTTAGTTAATCAAAACACATTTAAAAAAAAGGACCATTGGTTCTTTAAAGGGACTCACACTTGTCTAGGAAGCACTTAAAAAAAAACAAAAAAAACACAAAAACAAACAACCTTGGCTTTAAATATTACTTTTTTGTATGAAGGATTAGAACAATGTACTGCAAATGAATCTGTCGCACTGTAACGGTCACATTTCAACTGAAGTTGCTAAATGCAGACAAAACAAAATGGCAGCTTCCACTACAGAATAAATGTAATTAATAACTAAAGAGTTTATATATTTATGTTTTTTTTTTGTTTTGTTTTTTAATAAACGTGCCCATCATCAAGACTGGCTCTTAAAAACAGCATATTAATAATATCAGACTAAAATTCATAATGTAACTCATTATGTTTTTTTATAGGTAAAGTTAAAATGGCCTTTGGATATTTGAGTGAGATTGGCTTACATGAATTTGCATTATACTGTAGATAAGCTAAAATTGTTGTAAATATATATGAAGGAATATTTTAGGTGAAACCATGTTGCCTACAGAAGAACAGTGCATGGCCATAAATCCCATTATGTACTTTGTAACTGGTTTCAGTAAAGTTCATTTGAGTATTACACTGAAAGCAATACTGTAAAAGAGGCTTGGCAGTTTCACATAAATAGAGGGACTAAGGTGACAGACTGAAAGGTCTTGACATCATATGCTTTGGGCATGTCTCAGCATGTTTGCCTAGACAAATGTGACAAGTATTGACTTGTGTATCCATATTCAGGCTGTGTGTGCTAGCCAGTTGTATGCAATGTATTTCTGAAACAGACACTGGCTTCACATAATTTGGAATAATTTCAGTTTTAGCAAACAATAAATCATTGCTCTGTACTCTTCATGTGAGAAATGTACGTTTTTAGCCCCCTCCACACACACACACACACACACACACACATGTGCTAGAAGCAGATGATGAGATGCTCTCTATTTATTTATTGGCTGAAATTAAAATCCATTTTTATGCGATTCTTTAATTTCATCAAATACTTAAGTGGTCTTTTTTTTTTTGCAAAACAATATTCTCCACTGCTTATACTCTTGAATTCTCCACTTAACAAATAATTCTGTATACCCTTCTCTTTATCTCTTATTTGAATATTTTCTCTATGGCTATACTAAACTTAGGGTTCACTGGTGGTCCAGTGGTTAGGATCTAGTGCTGTCAACCTGGGTTCAATTCTAAGTCAGGGAACCAAGAGGTCACACCATCCTGAAGCTGAGCAGGGTTGGGTCTGGTCAGTATGGGGATGGGAGACCACCACGGAATAACAGGAGCTGTATGCTGTGGCTGACAGGAGAAGGAACTGGCAACCCACTCCATTATATCTGCCATGAATACATATAGATGTTATGGTCCATATGTTCACAGAGAGTCAAAACGACTGAATGACAATTTCCTATAATGTTCTTCCCCCCCATCATTTTCTCATGTCTTCCATCTCTGATCCTGGGTGTGGCAGTGATACTCTAATTCCAGGACATCTAATATTTAAATAATTTATTCTTCCACTTTTTGACCTCAACCAATACCATTAGACTTTGTGATTAAAGGGCCACACCAGTCAATGCTCCAACTATGCACTTTTATTAGTAATATATTAAATTGAAAATTGATGGTGCATACTCCTACACAATTCAGCATATTCATTTTTATCACTGCATCAACTTGCATCATAAACACATGGAATGTCATTATATCAGTAGCTTTGTGACAGTCCTGCATAATACAGTATCTCACCACATATCCTTGCATACATACTGTGGCCCTCATTCAATTGCAATTTGGCCAATTGAATAGGGCTCTAAATAAGCACATAGCATATTATTTTTACATAAGTTTTTAAAATGAAAAGTAGAAATGAGAACACTACAGGTTTAGGCAAAAGCTAAACAAGCTACAAAGTAGGGCCTTACAGTCTGAAAGAGCTCTCAAAGTTCCAGTTTATTATAATTTATATTTATGCAATGATGTAACATAATTAACATAACCTAATTAACAGCAATTAACATTTTATCAATTAATACCAGATATTTTGTATGCACTTTGGTGCCATTCATGACAAATTCAGGCTTATTCTCTGTTAACAATGGCCACATAGGGACTTTAAATTCAGCCCTGGTCACAAACAAAATTAAAAATAAACCTCACAGTTTGTTTACTTTTTTAACAGTAGCTAAATGAAGTAACTCATCCGTTATGTATAAAATAGTTTATATTTTTCAAATTATTACAGGTCCTGGTATTTGGTGTGGCATTTTCATGGTGGATTTGATACTGAACCTAATACATTAGAGTGGGCAGTAAGTAGTTCTCTTACAGTAAATAACCTGCACCACTGAAGTGAGAACATTCATCCAAAATTAATAATGTTCAAGCAGTGACTAATGTCCACATATCTGACTTTAGTTGTACTTGAGATTAGTGACTTCACTATATACATTTTAACACACTTTTTAGTTAGGGAGTTAATTTCTTCTATATATCTTAACATTACCTTAAGTAGAAGCACCATATATGTGTTAACAGTGGGGTGACTTAATGTAGAATATAGAGTCCTGAAACAACTGACATCAGATAAGAAGAACCAATTTAGCCTTCCCATTCTATTAAATTAAAGCAGTTGGATTAATTAATGCTCAATAAAACTGTATGCATAACCTAGGCATCCTTGATTTAATTTGTGTGCCCCTACCATTTACACAAAAGTTTTGTAAAGTGTGTGTATAATATATATATATATATATATATATATATATATATATATATATATATATATATATATATATATATATATATACACACACATACATACTTACATACATACATACACACACACATATATACATACACACATAATAGAAAATTAGATCCTAGTGTTGCTTTAGGTAATGTAACCTGCATGAACACATTAAACAGATTTATTAAAACAAAACAATTTAATGATGGTCTATATAGCATATATATTTATGTATTTTTAATTTTTATTGCACCTTTAATATGCATAGCTCTTTACAGAGAATTTACAAAACCCTGACATTACAATACAAGTGCATTTAGCATAAAATACAAATGCCCTGACCCAAAGAGCTTACAATCTACTTACACAGGTAAAGCTGCATATGCACAAATGATAAAGAAGGGTAAATAAATATGAAACGGCGATGCTACTAAGTGTCCAAAAATGAATTGGGATTGGCATCTCACGCCTTCCACTGCAATGTAGGCAAAAAACAATGGGCCTGATTCATTTTGCTACGTGCAAATGCCTTGAACTCATAAATTTGGCTTTGGGTGTTTTTTTTTTATAAATGTTTATATGCATTTTATTGACTTAAGAATTCATTAGTGCCAATAAGTAATATTTGCCAAATATGTAGCAATATTAAGAGTGATTTTAAGTGTATATACATTTACGAAAGTAGCAATTGAATGAGGCTCAATGTATTTAATACGCACAAGTGTATCTAACTGTGGAGAGTTTCCAAGAAGTAGCCTTTAACTGTATACAAAAGGGCTATTAACACATCAGGTTAGACTGCAAGTAGTTTGTCTCTAGCAAATGCTGTGTATTGCTTTAAAGGACGAGTGCATGTGTTTTTCTTGTTAAATCGACTGAGATAACATTAATTGGGTAGATTTATTACCTGGCGCATGCTCACTTTGAAGATGGAGGACGTTATGGTATTGTAACTATAGCTCCTTATCATATAATGCATGCCTCAGGTTACCAAAACTGCCTAATTAATGTTATCTCAATTGAAATGTTTGCTCAAGACAATGGGCCTCATTTAATTGCAATTTGGCCAATTGAATAGGGCTCTATATAAGCACAGAGCATATTGTTTTTACAGAAGTTTTTAGTTAGTGTAGACCTTGCTTTTGTATTGAAGTTCACCAACTAAAAACTTCTGTAAAAATAATATGCTATGTGCTTATAGAGCCCTATTCAATTGGCCAAATCTCAATTGAATGAGGCCCAATGAGAGAGATGGGGAGGGGTACAGCAAGGGTTGCCATGAATGAAGTAAACAGTTTTTAAGTTATATTTTCTGGCTAAAGCTTTGCTGCAGTTTGCATGTGTATATTTTGGTTAATGGGGGAAGCAAAAAAAAAAATAGCTTTTACATGAAAAGCGTTTACATTGGCCCTTGAAATCTAGGTGAATGCTTTATGTATCTTTGCAAAAATGTAATACAGTTGGCACATGATAATGCTTATTTAGATTGTAAATCCTCACTAATACCCATAAATTCATTTTCTCTCAGTGTATATACTTATGTTTTGTATATATTGTGCCCCTGAGCATGCTCCAGGTTAACAAACTGAACTGATCATGCTGTTGCTTTATTATGATGATTATTATGATCCGAGATTTATAAAGCAACATTTGCACAGTATACCCAGGGGTGTAGGAGCCAGAATAATTCGGGGGGGGGGGGGGGGGGGGGGGCGCGCCTGCTCATTGTATACACAGTCTGGCTTATTTATACATACACATACAGAAAAATCTGGGGGGGGGGGGGGGGTTGTCTTCCACATCCCCCCCAGTTCCTACGCCCATGAGTATACTTAATAGTTCTTAAATTAATAACCTTACCAATACAAGAAGGTCTGGATATTTATTTCTCTCCAGATTTCATGCCACACCTCTTCATGTTACCCTACTGAAGAGACTTACAAGCCTTAAATCTCAGACAGATCTTTAGACTATGGCCCTCATTCAATTGCAATTTGGCCAATTGAATAGGGCTCTAAATAGGCACATAGCATATCTTTTTTAAAGAAGTTTTTAGTTAGTGAAAACCTTGCTTTTGTTTGGATAGATGCTCACTAACTGAAAACTTCTTTAAAAAATATATATGTTATGTCCTTATTTAGAGCACTATTCAATTGGCTATACTGAAATTGAAGTTTTTAGTTCGTGAAGACCTTGCTTTTGGATAGAAGTTTACCAACTATAAACTTCTGTAAAACGATATGCTGTGTGCTTATATAGAGCCCTATTCAATTGGCCAAATCACAATTTAATAAGGCTGTAAGTGTTTATGTGAAGTCTCAATGTCAGCGGGATTAAATGATATTATACCCAATTAATGAAAAGAAAAGCCTTTTAGAAGTATTCAAAAATAAAATAAATGTTTCAAATATGAACATTTACGTAAATACATGCTGTAACTTGCAGATGATAACTGTATAGACCTTCTCTGTATCCCGGAAGACTGCAAAACACTCTTTAAAGGACTAATGTGGTCAAATGTGTTTGTTTCACTGAGTAACTAAATCTAATAACGGGAAAAATGTTTTTAGAATGCAAACAAAGACACTGCAACTGATAGTTGTACATGCCACATTCCCGTAGTGCAGATAAGTTGTACATCTGGTTACTCCTACAACCTCAGGAAGCAGACCAGCAAAAAACTAAATACAGTACATTTTATCAGGTCTCGTTGGACATTGTATTTATCTAGGTATCAGACTACTCTGCCTATGGACTTTCTTTCCTGTAAAAAGTATTTGCAGAACACTTTCTTATTCTTAGTGTGTGGTCACAATATTATCAGATGAATCTCAGAATTAAATCTATTTAATAACAGGTAATTGTACACAAGAAGTTGAAGTAGAAAGAATCACTAAATAAACCTAGTAGAGAAATTCATATAAAGGGTATTTAAACAAGTCTAAAGTGATGTATCCATTCTGGATTGCTGCCTTGTCCTGGTGAAGGGCCTTGTGTACCCCAATGAAGCTGTGAGCTATACCATGTAGGGTCAGCGAAGATGGGCAGGTCATAGCACAGAGGTCAGAGAAATTGTGGTCCATTGAAGAAGCAACTGGCAATCCACTTCTGTATCTGTGCCAGTATAACCTTATGGATCAGCACAACCATAGGGCTACAGAGAGTCAGACATGACTGAATAACTAAACAACAACAACAACAACAACGCGATGAAATGCTAAAGTTTAGGGCCCTCATTCAATTGCAATTTGGACAATTTTATAGGGCTCTAAATAAGCACATAACATATATTTTTAAAGAAGTTTTTAGTTAGTAATCATCTATCCAAAGGCAAGGTTTTCACTAACCAAAAACTTCTTTAAATATAAATATATTCTATGTGCTTATTTAGAGCCCAATTCAATTGGCCAAATTGCAATTGAATGAGGCCCTGGGTGTTTAAAGGGAGATGGAACGGTAGAACGGTGACTTTAGAGCGCACAACAAATGCACGTTGTCAACACATGCAAGCAGCAACAATAGCTTGCCCGATAGGAGCACAGACCGACAGGGTTAGGGTTAGGCTTGGGGTCTGAGTATTAGGGTTAGGCTTGGAGGCTGAATGCTTAGGGTTAGGCTTGGAGGCTGAGTGCTTAGGGTTAAGCATGGGGTCTGAGTGGTTAGGGTTAGGCATGGGGTCTGAGTGGTTAGGGTTAGGCATGGGGTCTGAGTGGTTAGGGTTAGAGGGGTTCATGGCATTAGGCGACACATTCTAAAACTTGTGCTCTTTTATTCGACATGTGTTTGACACAAATTTCAACAGCGCGATACTGTCGGCGCAGTATTGTCGGCGCGCATTTGCGGTGCGAACTAAAGTTGGGGTACCAGATGGAACACACCAGTTTGTTTTTTTTCAATACTTTAAAAGAGCATGTTTTATACATTACACAGGTTGTTTTTGCATAAATAACTACTTAAACTTCATTGAAAGTAACAGGAAGTGCAGGGAGCATACTTAATCCCTAGATCTAATAAATATATAACCTATATTTGAAAAAAGAAAACCCACTGTGACACGTTATCAAATTCTCTCTCTCTGATGCAGCAAAGACCATAATATTGCCATGTGCCTTTATTGTATAAACGTGCTTTGAAGCTAGCCCTGAATATGTCTATTATACACCTCTGGATAACACAAGCAGTGCAGCAGTGAAGGGGTGCAGCGGTCCTCCTCCATGGTGCCTCCTCCCAGTGGGCAGTGCCCTGGTGCTGTTAGGTTGTATGTTCCTGCGTGTGCCTCACTCTGTGTTACTGTCAGGAGGAGGAATGTGGAAGTGGTGTGCAGGGTGACAGTGTCCTGCTGAGTGCCTGTCACTGTGCACCATACATAGAGCTCCATCATAAGCACCTAGTGCTGCCTCCATCATCACACTGGTATGCACCATCCATCGGGCATTACACGGCGCTGGATGTCTCACTATAGCCTGGGATTAAAGCTGCACCAAGGAGAAAGGACCTGGATGAGGTGTGGGGATTGTCAAGATGGCAGCATCATCGGGAGCATGGAGGTTATGTGCTAGTGCATGATCACACACATGCAGCCTGTCAGGGCACTGTGACATTACGTGTATGCTGTTGTGGTGATGTGGCCATTGCACGTGAGGCATACAGTGTATATGGAGCCTGTGTGAGGGGCCCTGGTGGCACCTCTGTATGTACTCACACCAGGACCTGACCCTGGATCATTACGTGTGAGGGGCCCGGGTGGCACCTCTGTATGTATTCACACCTGGATCAGTACTTTGTGTGACCAGATATCTACACACAGACTGCTGTTATTACACCATGACTGAAGCCTCCAGCTCCCTTTCCCCGGTGGGGGAGGTGGAGATTGACCCGGACTTCGAGCCCCAGAGCCGGCCCCGCTCCTGCACATGGCCCCTGCAGCGGCCCGACTCGCAGGACAGCCCGGCCAAACCGAGCAGCGCCGGGGATGTGATCCCGGAGGAAGAGGACGATGAGGAGGGAGCACAAGAGGCCGCGGCTTCTGAGGACAGGGGGACACTACTACTAGTGAGCGGGGCCGAGCCGGGCTCCTTGTCCGTGCTGACTGCCCCGGCCGGAGGTGTAGAGGCAGCCCAGGCTGCACTAGGAGCAGGCGGAGGAGCCGGAGCACTGGGACAGCAGAGGAAGTGCTCATCCCGCAGGAACGCCTGGGGCAACATGTCATATGCGGACCTGATCACCAGGGCCATAGAGAGCTCCCAGGACAAGAGGCTCACACTGTCACAGATATACGACTGGATGGTGCGCTCTGTGCCATACTTCAAGGACAAGGGGGACAGCAACAGCTCGGCCGGCTGGAAGGTGAGGAGGTGTACAATGTGCTGTATATGTAAGGGGAGGGGGCTACAGACTGTATATGTGTATATATGGAACACGAGGAGGTGTACGATGTGCTGTATATGTAAGGGGAGGGGGCTACAGACTGTATATGTGTATATATGGAAGGTGAGGAGGTGTACAATGTGCTGTATATGTAAGGGGAGGGGGCTACAGACTGTATATGTGTATATATGGAAGGTGAGGAGGTGTACAATGTGCTGTATATGTAAGGGGAGGGGGCTACAGACTGTATATGTGTATATATGGAAGGTGAGGAGGTGTACAATGTGTTGTATATGTAAGGGGAGGGGGCTACAGACTGTATATGTGTATATATGGAAGGTGAGGAGGTGTACAATGTGCTGTATATGTGTATATATGGAAGGTGAGGAGGTGTACAATGTGTTGTATATGTAAGGGGAGGGGGCTACAGACTGTATATGTGTATATATGGAAGGTGAGGAGGTGTACAATGTGCTGTATATGTAAGGGGAGGGGGCTACAGACTGTATATGTGTATATATGGAAGGTGAGGAGGTGTACAATGTGTTGTATATGTAAGGGGAGGGGGCTACAGACTGTATATGTGTATATATGGAAGGTGAGGAGGTGTACAATGTGCTGTATATGTGTATATGTAAGGGGAGGGGGCTACAGACTGTATATGTGTATATATGGAAGGTGAGGAGGTGTACAATGTGTTGTATATGTAAGGGGAGGGGGCTACAGACTGTATATGTGTATATATGGAAGGTGAGGAGATGTACAATGTGCTGTATATGTAAGGGGAGGGGGCTACTGACTGTATATGTGTATATATGGAAGGTGAGGAGGTGTACAATGTGCTGTATATGTAAGGGGAGGGGGCTACAGACTGTATATGTGTGTATATATGGAAGATGAGGAGGTATACAATGTGCTGTATATGCAAGGGGAGGGGGCTACAGACTGTATATGTGTGTATATATGGAAGGTGAGGAGGTGTACAATGTGCTGTATATGAAAGGGGAGGGGGGCTACTGACTGTATATGTGTATATATGGAAGGTGAGAAGGTGTACAATGTGCTGTATATGTAAGGGGAGGGGGCTACAGACTGTATATGTGTGTATATATGGAAGATGAGGAGGTATACAATGTGCTGTATATGCAAGGGGAGGGGGCTACAGACTGTATATGTGTATATATGGAAGGTGAGGAGGTGTACAATGTACTGTATATGCAAGGGGAGGGGGCTACAGACTGTATATGTGTGTATATGGAAGGTGAGGAGGTATACAATGTGCTGTATATGAAAGGGGAGGGGGGCTACTGACTGTATATGTGTATATATGGAAGGTGAGAAGGTGTACAATGTGCTGTATATGTAAGGGGAGGGGGCTACAGACTGTATCTGTGTGTATATATGGAAGATGAGGAGGTGTACAATGTACTGTATATGCAAGGGGAGGGGGCTACAGACTGTATATGTGTATATATGGAAGGTGAGGAGGTGTACAATGTGCTGTATATGTAAGGGGAGGGGGCTACAGACTGTATATGTGTATATATGGAAGGTGAGGAGGTGTACAATGTGCTGTATATGTAAGGGGAGGGGGGCTGCTGACTGTATATGTGTATATATGGAAGGTGAGGAGGTGTACAATGTACTGTATATGTAAGGGGAGGGGGCTACAGACTGTATATGTGTATATATGGAAGGTGAGGAGGTGTACAATGTGCTGTATATGTAAGGGGAGGGGGCTACCGACTGTATATGTGTATATATGGAAGGTGAGGAGGTGTACAATGTGCTGTATATGTAAGGGGAGGGGGCTACAGACTGTATATGTGTATATATGGAAGGTGAGGAGGTGTACAATGTGCTGTATATGTGTATATATGGAAGGTGAGGAGGTGTACAATGTGCTGTATATGTAAGGGGAGGGGGGCTACTGACTGTATATGTGTATATATGGAAGGTGAGGAGGTGTACAATGTGCTGTATATGTAAGGGGAGGGGGCTACCGACTGTATATGTGTATATATGGAAGGTGAGGAGGTGTACAATGTGCTGTATATGCAAGGGGAGGGGACTGCTGACTGTATATGTGTATATATAGAACATGAGGAGGTATACAATGTGCTGTATATGTAAGGGGAGGGGGGCTATTGACTGTATATATGGAAGGGGAGGAGGTGTACAATGTACTGTATATGTGTATATGTATGGGAGGGGGCTACACACTGTATGTGTATGTATGGAAGGTGAGGAGGGGTATACTGTTCGGTATATGTGTACATGTAATGAAAGGGGGGCTACAGACTGTATATATGGAAGGTGAGGAGGTGTACAATGTACTGTATATATGTATATTTAAGGGGGGCTACAGACGGTATGTGTGTATATATGGATGGTGAGGAGGTGTACAATGTACTGTATATGTATGGGGAGGGGGCTACAGCATGTATATGTTTATATATGTAAGATGAGGAGGTGTACAATGTACTGTATATGTATGGGGGGGGCTTCAGAGTGTATATGTTTATATATGAAAGATGAGGAGGTGTACAATGTACTGTATATGTATGGGGGGGCTTCAGAGTGTATATGTTTATATATGGAAGATGAGGAGGTGTACAATGTACTGTATATGTATGGGGGGAGGGCTTCAGAGTGTATATGTTTATATATGTAAGATGAGGAGGTGTACAATGTACTGTATATGTATGGGGGGGGCTTCAGAGTGTATATGTTTATATATGGAAGATGAGGAGGTGTACAATGTACTGTATATGTATGGGGGGGGGGGCTTCAGAGTGTATATGTTTATATATGGAAGATGAGGTGTACAATGTACTGTATGTATATGGGGAGGGGGCTACAGACTGTATATGTGTATATATGGAAGGTGAGGAGTGTATACTGTCCTGTATACGTAAGGGGAGAGGGGCTACAGACTGTATATGCGTATATGTGGAAGGCGAGGAGGTGTATACTGTATATGTCAGGGGAGGGGGGGCTACAGACTGTATATGTGTATATATGGATGGGGAGGAGGTGTACAAGGTACTGTATATGTAATGGGAGGTGGGCTACAGACTGTATATATGTAAGGGGAGAGGGGGCTACAGACTCTATATATGGAATGTGAGGAGGTGTACAATGTACTGTATATGTTTACATACATACATACATATGGTGGGCTAAAAGATAGAAGCCCTCCACCGTACAAAGTACAGTAGTACAAACAATGAATAGTACATTAGTGATTATATTTATTAACTTACACACAAGTACACACACAAGGTTTGACACTTAGCACCAATACAACACCTCTGTCACTGCTACAGGAATAGCTTTCTTTACAAGACCCTCCCCTGACAGGGCTACATCATATTGTGGTGGAAACGTTTGTCAACTGTTTTCCCACTCACATTCCCATAGGCTTCAGTGGATATATACTGCAATACATGTGTATAAAACAAGAGCCAGCCGTCACTGAAATGACAATTTACCTCGTGGTATTTCTGCATGGTAAACATAATAGCAGCTCCACAGACCCGCATGTAGGTGCCACTCACTGAGCACAAACTATGTGTTGTGTCTGTGAAATAGATATAAATAGAGGCTACAACGTGTCACTAACCCAAGAGAAACCTGGTGTGCTATGGAAGTACATAGAGCAAGGCTGCGAAGTTTAAACTATTTTCTTTCAATAAAATCACAATAGAAGCAAGGCACAGCTCTGGTGCGACTGCTAGAAAATATAATTAGCAGAATTGATATCTTATGAGAGCCACTCACATACTAGTGCTTGTGAAACCTACTAGTCACAATGCAAACTGCACCTGAAATGATAGTTTCTAACCATTGGGGTATTCTACATCAATCTATAGACATTCACTGCCTGCACACACATTTGGGGTGTCCCCCCTTCTAGCTGCGCCCAAGTCTGATTTGCTTGTGAACCCCTGACTTGTAAAACATCAGTGATGTTTATATGATGAGCCAAATATTTCATATGTACATTTACATTGTTCACCTTGCTATAAGTATATATTTGTATAATCTACCAGTACATGAAGAATATAGTGATTACAGGTACACCATACACTGACCACACAACATGAAAGGTTCACCATGAAGCACTACTATGGCACTATACAAATAAGTGACAGCTAATGTGGAAACATTTGTAATCCCTCATGTGTAAGATGTGTTCAGTATCTGCACATACATATTATATCACATCATCCTATAGTGTTTATGGGTCAATACTGTTCATGTCTCCAAACGACTATGCAAGTTGTGAGCTGTGTTTATATTTATGTGTGCTATCCTACAATTGTGTATCATCCATGCAGTTAACTATCAACACATATTTGTGTGCTATCATCCTGCTTCTTATACCCACATTTGGGGATCATAGGACATGTTTACCTTTTCACATATAAACCTTGCAAACTCGTCAGCTATGACACAAACCGTTCAGCACCTAATGAAAAAAAGCATTGTGTGCAGACTGTGGGCTTTGAATGCTGTAATAATGACCTGTTATACTTTCCCTCTCGCACATATGATTTGTTCTGTGGGACCACTGGTACAAATCTCTGTCCTCTTCCTCCTACACACATCATTCATCTATGTACTCCCCAACCACATCATGGCTTGTTGTGCGTTACAGTGTTTGCTGATTGCTCTAATAAGTAGGTTAGTGGGTTAATTCAGATTCACCTGTTTAAAATGAGTCATTTTAAAGGCCATTCTTATCAGGCAGTATGTTGAAGTAATCAAACTGTGGGCAAGATTCACTAAGCTTCTCACAGATTTAAAATAGGTTAATTGAGTAGTTTACTTTTTCTGTTTTCCATAGCAGACAACCATGGCAGCCTCAGATAACCTCTTGGTAGCCTCTGACAGACTTAGTAAATGTGTTCCTGTGTAAATTAATGCTTCGGTGCCATAATATATTATGTTAAGAACAGGAGATGGAAAGAAGGTTTGGATTTTTACTGATATACATTTGATGCCATACATCCTTGTTATATTTGTCTAAAGCTGGTGTTAAAGGTAAACACCACTAAGGGCCTCATTCAATTGCAATTTGGCCTGTTCAATAGGGCCCTAAATAAGCACATAGCATATATTTTTAAAGACGTTTTTAGTTAGTGAAAATCTTGCTTTTGGATAGATGCTTACTAACTAAAAACTTCTTTAAAAAAAATGTTATGTGCTTATTTAGAGCCCTGTTCAATTGGCCACATTTCAATTGAATGAGGGCCCAAGAGTTTTATGCAAACCAGAACTATGAGGCATTAAGGCAGCTGCGCTATTAATGCACACACAAACAATTGACATTCCCCATAAATCACACAGTGGCACTTTAAGTGGAAATCTGCAAGAGTTTTAAAAGATTCTTGTATATTGATGCAGAATGGAAAGGGCTACCTTGGCATCAATTAATAATTGTCTTTCAATATATTTCATTGATTTCTGGGACAGGAAACACAGAACACTGAGAGAAAAAGCAGACATCTTTATTATATCACTGAATGCAACAGTGTATTTACATAGCAGTGTCACTGAAGGGGAATCAACTTATGTTGTGTTGTGAAAATCCCAAATACACAGATGCTGAGCATGCACCAGCTTCTAGTGAGTGAGAATGCAACACAAAGCCTATCTCTTTGCACGTTTATAACAAGCTTATTATACCCAGCAGATTCAAACAGTAAGGAGTCATCTACTTGACAAAAAACTATATTTTCACAAGTAGTACAGTGCTTTATAAGATATTCCAGCAATGTTCATGTATTTTTTACACTCATACGTAATTGTTTTTTGTGAAAGTCCTTGAATTGAACCAAATGTTTTTCTACATCCAAGCCCCCTTCCATTTGACAAATCGACCAACAATATGACCTCCCCCAGTAAAGCGTTATTAATTATAATATTTAAGCCTGTATTTTGTTATATGTTTTATACATTTTTTGCCCAATTTTCTAGATGTCATGCTATAAACTTGGTGCTACAGTGGTCACCGGATGACATTGCTTAATTGTATTGTTTGTATTCTAAACCCTTAGATTGTGAGATTGTTTGCGAGTTTTCAATCCTATGTCAGTGCCTTCAAACAATCTCTATGTACATTTGATTTTATGCTCAAAAACAGGGCCCTCCATTCTTTACAAGGTGTTAAATTTGTTTTTTGCCATGTACTCAACCCCTGTACAGCGCTACGGAATATGTTGGCGCAATATAAATAAAGATAATAATAATATTGTTTGTATTGATAATACTGCCTCTCTTACCAAGGGTCTCATACTTCACTATACAGGTAAACTGTTATGAGAGGTCTAGCACATTAATTGATCTTCCCACTAGTGCATATAATAGAAAACACATTAAAGGCTTATTTATTTTCCCCCCACAATTTAATCTAGCTTTTTAAATGAATGTTCTACATATGCAGAGTTTGACTGTTGTTTCAATACTGCCTTAGTATGACACTTCTGAACTATACCAGTTCATTCTGCCTGGTAATGAATAGTACATACATACCGTCACCTTTCTCTTAATACGGAAACTAGACAAATAAAGGTGAAGTCGAACCCTGCGTCAGAAGATCATCCAATGTCAGCATTACTACATTATTGGAAAATATTATTAACAGAATAAAGATATTTTTTACTTCGCTCCCAATTATGATCTCTACCCATATGGGGTTAAATTAAGAAATGTCATATTGTAATTTGATATATCTTAATGGGAGAATTATTTTCTAACAATACTCTTTTAGTGTTTGATAAAATAGACATGCTGGCACCTGATTGTCCCACTGAAATCTGTTGCTTAGGGTGCAATCATCAGCTTTAACCTAATATTATAGTTCTAGCTCATTCCTTATTCTAGTGATCTCTATATACAGTACCGCTTTATTCAAAGATTAATGAGATGTATTGTCATTAGGGAAATAGCATATGTTGACATTATACAATTAGAATTATGCTGTTATTATTTTAAAAGGATAATTTCCCAGTTTCCTGAAATTATGCTATATCTGAATTTTGTGCTGTCTGCAACATCTTACTTTTCCTTACCTCCTTGATTCTCACAAACAATTTTTGCATTTAGGTATTGTAAATTTAGATTGATTATTATTGCATTTACTGTACATCCTAAGTGAACATCTCAACATCAGAAAGATATAGATAGAGAAGCATATATCCAAACAAATGTGTCTCCACGACATTGATGGAAAAGGGCATTTGAGGTTTTGACTAGCTAGACAAGGAATATTACACAAAAGTAACCTTTGGAGAATACACCCACATCTTGCAGGACAGCAACATTAAACACTCAAACAATACATTCTTTGCTTTGTTGGTCCAATTCCTGAGAGATGAGAGAAGTGTGATAAATGAGTTGGGGGTGTGAGCGAAGTGTCAGAGAACGGAAAACTAATTTGTTTTAAAATCAAAGATAGCAGCAGGGACTAAAAAATAGCACCATGTTCAATACTTATTTATAGATTTGTAGGTTAAAATTGAACATGTAGCAAAGCTCAAAGTTTTCACCAATAGAATGAATAATCTACAAATGGATATATCTATCTACAACACATGGTATATGGTGGCATATTACGGTATTGTTATATGTCTCTCTTTTATGTTCCATTCTTGCACCAATTTGAAGGAAGCAGTATGTATAATTCCTACTAGCATCTCTTCTAGAGCATCTTCAGTAAATGTACATTCTGCTAAGGGCCGGGCAGACGCATGCTGATTGCCAAATGTCTAAGTGTATTTCTATTGTCACTCTGCATTATCTTGTTCTTTTTTCATTATGCAATGATAAGTGTCTGCCAGGCAGATATGTCAAAGATTAAACAAGTTGCCACAGCCAAGTCATTTTTTTAAGTTTATCACTGTTTTCTAAGTAGTTTATAAAAGCTCAATATTGTCTGTTGCATTGACTATCAAGAAACTGACCAAAATAAATTCATAAGAGCGGCATTAAAGAACCATTTGCAGTAAAAAGGCCTTAAAGGAACCCGACATTTGATACATTTTTACTGGACCCACAGTAAAAAGGACTAATGTCCTAAGTGATGACCTTATGGACAACACTTTGCAATGCTATGATGTAGGTATTTTACATAACTAAGCATATATTTGTGGGGAACACACCGCCTTCAAATACTTCTCTTGCTGCTTCCTATAGTCATCAGGTGTGGAAAATGGGTCTGGAAAGAGGGATACACTAAGCTACTGCAGAACTGAGAAGGGCTGCAATGGCAACTTTCTCCATAAGAGATATACATTGCAGCCTTCAACAAAGCACAAGCTAGCTCCTACAATACTTACTGAATATCTAACTTTCTCACTTCATAACTATCACATCTGTAAAAACTTCTATAATGGCAAATAGCCTATTCCTATTATTAAAACTGATTTTATATTTGTATATTAGCCCTGTATTATAATGCAAAATATCAGCATATGCATATTCTTTTTGCCCATCATTTCTATTATAATAAAATATGAGAGGTATTTTTTATCTTGCAGCTTCTGTTAAAGGCATACATGGGGATTGCCGCATAAAATGATTTGTGTTGTTTAAATTAAACACTATATACCTGGCAGGCAATTTAGCATCTGTAGACAAGTTTAAATGGAAATATTTGCAGTTGTCCAAAATGTTAAAATTTAAAGTGTGGGTGGTAATGAGAAATGTGAAGAAGAAAAAAGAAACCCTTTCAAAAAGGAAATTGTGTTGGTTTGAAACCAGAAAGTGGGAGATCAAAGTGTGATGTTCTGGACTTTATTAATTTTCCGTATGGATATAGTTTTGAAAAGCAGGCACATAGGCAAAGACATTTTGTCCTGGCCTTACAGAATAGTAAATAATCTTTCATGCAGTCATTGTTGACATTGAGACTTACAAAAGTAAATGTACAGGAGTTAAGGCCGAAACAAGTCATTGTACTCAAAGTACACTGAGAAAAAGGCTGTGCCTTTTTATATTAAATGACTTTACTATAAAAAGGTCAGTGTCTACTCATTGAAGTAAATTAAAGGGATGTTCAAGGTTTGTACATTTGATTTGAGTTCATGTTTTTTATTTTATTAAGAAGTGCTTACTGCCTAAAATCAAACAAATATCAGAGGGTCTGCCTGCTGCGGTGCATAATAACCAATCAGTGACCACCTCTCAGCAATATTCTGCAACATGCTGCTGAGAAATGGTCCCTGATAGGCTAGGACACTACACTGAACATCCAGCCCTACAGACTCTGTGAGCAGATATAGACAGGGACTATTTGTTTGATTTTAAGATGTAAGACGAGATTATATTTGATCCTAATAAAGTACATAAAAGTAAATATATACATATTCTATAATGAGTAAAAATATATGTGTTACAAACAGATTAAATATCGGCATATATTTAAAAATAATATACAGTAACTTAAAAAATTAAAGAAAAAATACAGTCTATTGTTTACATTTGATATTAGTTCTCTGAGATCCGACTTCCTGATGTATAATCCCTGCTGGTTTTAAGTTTTGAAGAACCACTGTGGATTATAAAACTATTCTTTATAAAAATTCTTCACTGCTAGTGCATGTAAACCGCCATGATGGTAATACTTCCTTTTCAAGGCTTGAGGAGGTGGGGGTAGGTCATGCAAGGCTTGCTAATATATTTCTAATTGCCTTCCACTGAGCATGTACAAGAGAGAGGAGTAATGTCAAATGCCAAAATCAACCTCTTGGTTCCACTTATGAAGAGATAATAAAGAAAATAGCAGAATACACCCCAAACACAAATAAGGAGTCCTCCAGTTGCAAGCAGAGTCCAATAAACATTTTTTCCTAAAATGCTTTTATACATATGGCATACATAATGTTGTTCGCTTGTTATACATTTCAGAAAAAAATATATGTTTCTGTTTAGGCCCAAGCCTAGTACAGCACATTTTCAGAGGAAGCAGGCTGCCTGACTTTACTAGTGCATGCTATGAAATCTTATTCTTTGAATGAGCCTAAGACAGCAGGAAACCTAAATACTGCCCTGCAAACATATGAAGAGTTTATTTAATTACAGTGGTCCTTTAAGGAAAGGTGACAGTGAAAACACTGCAAATTCAAATAGTAGATATGTTTGTTTTTGTTTTTTAAACTTACAGCAGAGACCCTCCTCTCCTTAGTATGTTCAGACTCTCCAAGTGAAGGTGCATGATAGCTCCTTGCCATATGTATCATTGGGAAAGGAGCACTGTATGTAATAGTCTGCTTGCTGCTTTTTTTCACTTCACCTGCTATTTAATGGAATGTCTTCAGCAAGTGAGCATATAACTTAAAGTATTTAATTTTAATATCATCAATGTTTATTGATCTTGCATCTTGCAGAGAATACAGCAGAAATGCAACATACACCTATTTACATTTTCAGCTAAAATCACATTGAGTCAAGACCTGTAGGCTATTCGGTAGTCTCAGTGTGGATCATCATCAATTAAATAGGTTTAGGTACAAGTTTAAATGTGTATTTAATGTACTCTTAGTCCATCAAAACAAACTAAATCCAGGGCATTAAATAAGTATTATTTTCTTGTGGTGCTTTTCTATATCATTTTTTATTACTCATCTCTTTTATGAGTACACTTAATTTTAGCACTTCTCTTTATAGTGCTTTAGTCATAAAGTATGAAATAATAATTGTGAGTTCATGTTAGGACTGCCAGGTGTGGTCTAAAGGGACAGGGGACAAAATACTGTACATTTTAAATGCATAATACAAATGTGTGGACTTGTAATTCCCAAAAGGAAATTACAAGGATTGATCAAAAGGTTTTTGTCATTTGAGTGTTGGATGTAGTAAAGGTATTTTCATTTTTCTTTCTTTTTTTTTCTTCAGTGAAATACCTAAAAATATAATATAATTCATCGGGCTCCATTTGAAGAAGGCAAAACTTTGTATTTACCCTACAACCACACATATCAGGATCTGTTACCTAATTTTATTTCAGTTTTGATGGGAATTAAGAACCACATGTATTGAATGGCCCAATTATTCATACACTTCTTTAATGGCAGACAGTAAAGTAAGTGTGGATTTGTGTGTTGCTCTGTGAAAGCACACATCATGTTGCAACGTGCCACGTTTTATTTCTTTGGTTTTCTTTCTCATGGCCTGACACATTTTTTCAATTAAGTACATCACCATCTTTTCAGGAAACCAATAAGCAGAACTCCAGCATCCCCATATAGTGATGCTACAACTCCAAGATGTGTTGGCAAATCAAGCTCTGTTGTATAGTATCTACATCAAAATAGCAAATACATTTGTAAGATAAAATGTCTTACAGCCACCATCCTTACAATCTTTGTGTGGTAATGTTGAACACCATGTATTGTCACAATATTTGCCTTTTCATTTTTTGGAGACTGGTATTGAATTACAAAGTCACCCTTTCCTTAGGTGTGGGCTCTATAATGTTGTATTTGTGTGCTGAAGGTAGTTATTATGCGGTACAGTAAGTAATGCATTTGAAGACACTATAGGAGATTCACTAAGCTGCAAAGGGCTGCAGTTGCAATTATCTCTATAGGACTAGAAAAAGTGACCATAGTGGTCCTTTAAGTCTATTAAAATAGATTAACCAGCCAATGCTCCTAAAATTTGTACTGATGGTTCCTAAATATTTTTCCAAAGTATAATGTATTTTTATGAAGGTTTTTCTTCCAGACTCCTAGAAAACAGCCCATTTGGCTCCTTAACAAAATCTCCCTGGCTACTAAGTTTTACCTAGTTTTGTCCACCCCTGCATATAATAATTAGAGGAACAAAAACAATAATTCATTTTGAGCTGCTATATTATTAAAATGTAGTTAATGACTGATGTAGCCTTTTAGATAGTCCTGCATATTTTTATTACATCAGAAACTTTCTTATATATGATTTCTGAGTAGAGTTAAGTAATAAGGCACACTTATCTTGGTCTTTATGCATCATTACACATTTCTGTGTTTGTGGTGACTGCAACATAGAGTTAGGGCCAGAATAGGTCACTGGACACACAGAAATATATTCAATATTTTTGTTCCTGGCCCCTAACATTTAGATGTATTTGTGCTGGTGCACTGATGATTATTGTAGGAGCTCTGAATATACAATTTAATGTCACCAACAGGCCAATGCAGCTCAACTCTGTTAAATGTAAAATCTCCCTGCTCTAGCCATGTGTCTGTGTGAAACATTAACCTTGTATAACCAAACTGCTTCTAAATTTTGCTTTGGATTAAGATTAATCCAGACGTGATTATATACATTGTGTCTTTTTAGGTGATGACACTACTTATTTAATAAATTGCATCCACTTACCGTACTTTGTTTTTATACTAAATAGGAGTGTACTGTGAGCATCTTCGCAGTTCAAAACTCATTAAAGGATAAAGGGATTTAGAGAAAACATACAATAATTGTGTAAAGCAGCCAGTAGCAGTTTGATTACTATTTGGCTGATATGGCTCCTCTGACAAATACTATGTTCTTGGCAAAGAAGTAAAACAATTGTCCATACTGTGGACAACATCTACATGTCTAAACTATGAATAATTTGAATATCTCCAGGTGTGGGGAAAGAGCATGAAATACTTCTTATTACTAACATGTAATAAGTCATAGTATATGACTAACATTGTTATATATATGTATGTATGTGTTTGGCTGGGTGGTGTTTGGGTGAGGTTGAAGCCCCAGCTTGTGGTTACATACCCATCCATTAGCTCTGAGACACTTCTTTTGTAATATGTTGCCCTTCCAGATGCCTCCTCTTTCAGCCCAGTATAGCTAACACTTTGGGGCGATAGTCTTTAATCAATTCCTTATACTTCTATCTCTGTGCATAGGACAAGTGCATTTTTAAACCTACATCTGATACAGAGCTTTATTCAGGGGAATGCTGGGAACTTGGTTTCCATGCCTCTTTTATAATAATGTTTAAGCATGTAGCTCTCACTGTACTTTTACTTGTTCCACTGATTTGTTGGACTAAGGGTTAATGTATACTTTCTTGTCACCTTGAATCACCTGCTACTTTGCAGCTCCTTTATGCTAACAAGACGGTCCCATTACTCTACACTACATAGACATCTATCCTACAATTGTGTGGTAAAATAGCCTTCAATCAGCTTTTATTTCAGCAGATTACTTTAAGAACTTGCAATGTCTTTTAGATCTGCTCTTGGAGAAAAGAGTCTGTTAAAATGTATACATGTTTTAGTAGATCAGACCAGGTTTCATTAGTCAGAAGTTGGAGACCCCTGATATTTACAGTGTACTTCCCAGACCACAATATATAAACAGACATGGATTTACCATTGCTAAACAGACACTTGCGATCTGCAATGGACATCTCACTTAAAGCTTTATACAATTGTTTCATCTTGAATACTGAAACATCAGTGTCATTCAGTAGTTTTTGTCTTTTTCTGCATGAAATAACTTCTTTACTATTTATATGTCAAAAGGATAATCATATGGCTACATAATTGTGTCACTTTATGTTAATGTAGTCCTTTACTCTCAAGTCCAAAACTTGTCTTTTTTATGCAAATGATATTACTCCAGATTCATATACCAGCAGTTTTACCTAAAATCATTATCCATACATATATACATGTCAGGAGCAATGTAATCCACCTCTGGTGCTAGATTTTATCACTAATATTTTTCTTTAGATTCAGACCCACCATTATTTTGTGGCTTCCTATAGTGAAGGACAGATTTTATAAACTATTGGAGTGCTGTGAACGCCCCAAGCACATTACTTAATAATTGCAAAGCAGAGCTGTAAAATATCATCAAAGTATTACCAGTCAATACATTTGTGCCGGTGCACATTTCTTTTTTGTATTGTTCACCCCTAGTAAGAAATTCAAAATTGCTGTGAGGAGTTAATACAAGCTGGATGCTGTCAGACATGGTTTGTAAGATAACCGGTCAGAAGCAATTACATCATCTCATCACTCTATCCCCACCAGACACCTTGCATTAGCAGTGATATTACTGCAGACTGCAATGGGTTATGTGTTAATAGCTCATGGGTCAAATAAAGGGGCTACAGTAAACTCTTGAGTGCATCACTGTCTGTTTCTAGATTCAATATTAACTTAAAAGGGATTTATTTATTTTCTTTGTTTTTCCATATTACATATTTTTGCTCCTTTTATATTAAACTTCAAGCCATGGTCCTTCGGCACTGTCTTGTGTGATTTCTTCTCACCATGCAATGCTTTGTCTACCATAGCATCCATAAATAGATATGGCATAACTTATCTATTGAGGGACTTTCTTTGCACTTTGATTTAAATTGATTATTATCCTTAACATTATCTTTAAGGCAGTTTGACGTTTGACACTTGCCACTCCAGCATCACAGTGGTTAAATATTGGCTGAGTAGTTTCAGGTATGCCCTTGTAAAAACATTGTAATAATGTAATAAATGTAAACAAAAGCTAGAATCAGGTAGGACTAGTTTTCAGTGACGTGGCTTTACAAAAGAGCGCCTAGTAATAGATGGCGGGTGATATGAATATGTTAGTATTCTTAGTATTTCTTTTTCCTCCTTTATCTAATTAAAGCCCATCACATATAATAGTTGTCGTAATTGTGAGTTTGTTGGTAATGCTATGTTAAAGGTTACGGGCTTGCGCATGCGCAATGAGCACCAAAGGCGAGGCCCGCACCAGTTAGACTCGCAATGAGTGCCAAAGGTGCTCATTGCGAGGCCCGCGATGAGCGCCAATGGCCGTAGGCCTTTGACGCTCATCGCGAGGCCCGCACAACTCTACAAAGGGCAAGAGTTTGAAAAAATTACGGCTTTAACGGCCGCCCGTATCTCGGAAGCCGTTTGGAGGCCCCCAAAAGACATCAGTTGATTACAAAATTAAGTGACAACCTCACACACAGCACAGGGGGAGAGGCAGGGTCCCGGTAAGTGAGGCTGCAAGCTAATTTGTTCTTCAATTTGCGTTTTTTGGAGGTCTGAAAACGGCTAAGTGAGAGCGCCAAAGGTGCTCATTGCGAAGCATGAAAGTGGCGAGTTCTCTAAGGCCTGCAATGATCGGCGAAGGCGCTCATCGCGAGACCCATAAAGTAGACTGGGGTAGAGGCCCACGATGAGTGCCAAAGGCGCTTAGTGCAAGACACGCAAGTTAGAGGGTGGAGAGCCTCGCATTGTGTGGCAAACAGCATTGCCACGCTTACAATTTTACTGCCGTCATTTTTGAAGGGCAATTCCCTAGTTTTAATAAAATATGGGATTAGAATTATTACATTTATGTACAAATCTTATTTTTTAAATGTCATTCATTGCTTGCTTATGTAGCCAATATTATTATACAAGTGCCCCCAACATTTTAAATTTATACAAAAGTAGTTTGATACACTGTCATTTAGCAAACCTGTGCCCCTATAGTAATACTCATTAATGTAGAGTAATACAATAATGAACAGTACACCAATACTACACTTGAAAAACTGATTTACTGTTGTTTTTGGTATTTTTGAAGTTAGAAATCTTTTATTCCAACACAGGTAGTAATTACTGCCAAGGCAGAGCTTGATTTATTGTTGAGTCATGAATGGCACTTGCTAGCTGTTAATAGACACGGCATGGTTAAAGCCTGATATTAATGTAAAGTGATTGTTCAGCATATGCATTCAACTGATGCTGTGTGTAACTACAAATACAGGGTGGTCATAATACTACAGATAGGACTGTCCTCGGGTGAAACTGGTTAAGATATGTGCAATGATCTTTTAACAGGACATGGTATATGCTGTATGCACCAGTTGATATGTAATGTCAGTGTGTGGTGATTTGGGGATTTTTAGAGCTTTGTAAGTTATTATGATCAAATACCCTTGATAACAAAAGAACTAGTCAAGTATTTAACAGTGCAGTGAAAAAAAGTATTTGCACCCTTCCATTTATTATTTCATATTTGTCCCACTATATGTTGTCAGATCTTTAGACATAATCTAATATAAGATAAATGGAGCCTGAATGAACAAATCACACATTGATTTATAGAATTATGGTTATAGTTGCAGTTAAATGTAGTGCAATCAGTCGTTAAGTGAAAGGGGACAATTACTTTTTTACATGGTGCCAGTAGGTGTTGGTGTTCATTTAACAAATGAAGAAAAAACATGATTTGTTTGTTCACTCAGGGTCTCATTATGTAATACCGTATTGGTCCGAATATAAGCCGCACCTTTTTTTCCGATTTTACGGGTGTGGCTTATATTCGCGACCGTAAAAAAAAAATGCGGCTTCTATTCATGAACGCCAAATTACTGCCGATTTGCGCGATTGTGAGTTAAGGGTGCCGATTTTCGTGCTTGAGACTGTGGTATTGAATAGCGATTTACGGTTTTAGTGATTCTAACATCCTGTAAAGCCTGTAACCTGTAAAAAAAGCTACAGTGCTAATTAGAAAGCCTGATTCTTGCAATGGCTGATCACTTTGAGAGTCTTTTTCTCTCCAATTTTACGGGTGCGGCTTATATGCGGGTGTGGCTTATATTCGGACCAATACAGTACTTTAGATTTTTGACTAAAGATCTGAAATTTATCAGTGGGACAAATGTATACTAGCAGAGAAAAGTGGGATGGGGCAAATATTTTTTTTCACAAGATTGTATCTATGCAATAAACATTGCTTGCAGTATATCTTTATGTGGATAGGAGAAATAAAAATAAATCCGTTCCCATGCATAGAAGACATTTTTGAATTTGTGTGAAAACAAACTCATCCTCGGGACAGCCAGCAGGCTGGGATTTGGGGATGTCTTTGCCTCAGTCTCAATAATGTACACTGATTTGCATCCCTGTATTGTAACAGATCTGTCTTTAAATTCTGCCTTGTTGTTGGTCTTGGAAGAAGATTTTTGAATCATTGATTTAAAGCATATATAATTAAAACCGTAACTATCAAATGAAATGTTGTTTTCAGCTGTCTTTCTCTCTCCTACAGGTGATAGTTATTTTGCAGCAGGATTGCTCAATGTTGTTTGTCCATATGTCCCCTATGTATTTCTTGTTTGGTGGTCGCTCTTGAGTTTTTGCCACAGGCATTCTCAGACATTGAGATCTGTATGTGGCACTTTGCATCATTTCATATCAGCTGATCTAACAAGAAATGTGGTAAATGTGTCGTTTAACCAATGCATAAGTTAAAGGTCCTAGCATTTTCCTAAATTTGAAAGGTAAAAGTATCATAGAAGTGGCATGAAGTCTGCAAAATATATTTTACTTCTCCAAAGCAGCTTTAACATCTACAAACTCCCACTCTGACATCACAAAACTTCGCATGTTGGTGAGGTATGCAACCATCTAAAAAAAAAAAAAGCTGTGCAAGCCACAAACATCAAGGCATTCAATGAGAAAATATCCTCATTTTAGCAGTCTCTCTGTGCATGGAAGTTGTTTTCAAAGCAAGAGGTGGGTGAAAAGCAGAGCAAACAGGGATTCTACTTAACATGCCTAGGGGGGTTGTTGCATGCTGACATGTTAAAAGCTGATCTGAATGAGGCGACATATCTCCCTCCTCTCCATCCACTCCAGAATAAATACAAATTAGCAGAACACAAGCCCTTAAAAGCACGCAGACACAAACATGGAATCTCCCATGCCCAAGCAGTGTATGTTTTTATGCGGCTTACATACTTCACAAACATGTGACTTTTTCCCAAATTACAGTGGTTCTTTAAAAGTAATCGTAAAACTTGACATGCTACTTGTCAGAGAAAAGCCTCTGACCAGCTGTTTTCTATCCGTCCTCATGATAACAAACCGTTTTACAGAAAATTCTGCTGTTATCTAGGACACAATGGGCTCTTTTTAGCAGAAGTTACCAGAAAAATACTAACTGACTTATCTGCTTTGTATTTAGAAAACATTATTGTGCCCAGTGTGTAAATCTCCCTCCCATTGCTGCAACACTAGGTTACTGCAAAAAATATGTACATTCGCATGAATCTTGAATTTAGAGCTATTCTAGGAGTGTGCTATTTAAAGCAATGTTGTTTTTCTAATTTTATTATAACCAACGTAGACTGATCCGCCAGGAAAGGCTTTTGCTCATCATTCTGACATTCCCGTCATGGAAGATTTCTTCAATCGCTACATCTTTATAGAAGTATCCAGCTCTTGCAACACCATGGGAGGAGGGTGAGCAGTGCCAGATGTAGACACATCTGTTTCTAATCTCTACATTGTCTTGGGCTGCACTTCCAAAAAGAAACAAGACAAATGCCAGTCCTTTTATTTATTTTTATATAAACTGTGAAACAAAATACCCAAATCTAGAAGAGGGAATCAGTATATAATAAAAAAATCCTCAATACACCTGCTTCTTTAATGCATTGCTCACTGATTAATATAGAGCCGACTTATTATTTCTAGTCATTCATGCCCAGACAGGATTATACAATTGCTACAGACAATGCCAATAATCTAAATATTACTTCTTAAAAGATACCATATTTTAGGAAATTGCTCACATGTTTATGGTGTATGTAACAAACTAACCAGCAGTGTTTGTACCTGACTTGAGCACTTCCAGATAGCTTGAAATATGAGGGCATTAACTATTCTTCCTAACAGTGCAGTGGAAACGGGATAGAAGGGGCAGGGAGGGGGGTTATTATATCATACAGTCTTTTGCAATTGGATATTGATCCCATTCCCCTATACATATTCAGAAGCAGGTAGCCTGCAACAATAACTGTAAGATCTGTCCTGTAGAAATGTAAAGATCCCTCTAATACATGCAACCTTCAGTAAAGTAACTTGGATGCATCCCGAGGTCCATCAGATGTATCAGTTTTTTGGTAACTTTATGGTACTTTATTTTCCTGCCTGATTATACTCAAATAATGAGAATTTCGAATATATATATTTTTTCGAACATATATACATTTTTTTACAGTGTCCTTTGATACAGGGCTTAACAAAATTGGTCAAAATCTAGGAGCCAGCCGCAAAGTTTAGGTGCTGGATAAATGTTGCTTAAAATCTGACATGGTGCTAATTCTGTCATGGGCTAGTGATGTCATAACCCACCCTGCTTCCAAGTTTTACCCCAGGGAGGTGAAGAAAGGCAGCTCTGCTTGAGGAGAAAATACACATTTTAAAAAGTAAGAACAAATATTAACTTTATTTTAAACGGCATACTGTTTTTAATAGTCTATGTCTATTAAACAAATATTTGAACTTTACTTGTAAATGCACTACAGTAGTCTTTTAAATAATACATTTTAATGTAATAACTGATTAGCGATAAAATCAGCATTTGCAGAAGATAAATTCAGCGTAGCATTTAAAACTTATATTTGAACTTGGCATTGTAACTTCAGACAGATATCTCAGTTTACTCCCTGTTAGGTGTCCAGGGAGTAAAATGATCTGCCCAGAAGGCCTGCAATGACCAGTGCATGAAAGTAGGTAGTTAATTGCTGCTTATCAGGACCATAAAGACTATCGGTACAGTCCTCCTTGGGGGGGGGGGGGTCCTATTCTCTCTCCTCCCCCCAACCCCCCACATCCAGAAAGAGGGTGGGATCCACACCCTATCAAGAAAGAAGCAGATCTACTAAAATCTAAAATACTTTCAAATATAACATTTTAAAAAACGTAATTGTATTTTCTCTAAATACTGATTTTATTGCTAACCAGTTATTAAATGAACACAATAAATACTATTGCATGAGCAGCAGAGTGTTCTTTTGAAATTAAAATATTACACTAATTCCAGGTAATGACATTCAGATGAATAACCTAAGAAATATTGAATATTATTTATTGATGGATAATTGCATTTAATACTTGAGTGCTTTTATTAATCATACTATGCTGTGTGTGTATATATATTTAGGTTGTCACATTTGTGGAGATTTGGCATTATATAATGAGAATTGTTAACGCTTTAGTTTGTTCAGGGTTAATATTGCATCATCTTCCCTGATTGTATAAGTGTAGCTAAAAGGTGCTCTGTTGCCAGCTTTTATTGTAGAGGTATAGGAACTGACTAATAATATTCTTAAGAAATCCCAAAGGATCTGTTTTTTATTTCTTGTCTGCCTTTTTAGATTCTTACTTGTGTGTGTATTGTCTTTTTTATTTCCTCACTAACCTGAAAGGCAAAGTGTTAAATCTACCTTTTCCTTTTTCCTTGCCATGATCCAAGAGAGAACTTGGACTGCAGCAGGAAAGTGTAGACGGCTGCTAAACTGGGCCTTTGTTTCAGTTTTCTTTGGCCAAAAGTCAGCTGCAGCAAGAAACTGTAGACCTTTTGACGTACGCCTTTCATAACTCAAGAGTTCACAAGCAAGCAAAATTAGGATTGCATACACGCTCACACACACCATGCTAGCATGTACAGATCATTGTTTACTTCCTGTGTAAGTTCTGGTACATTCAGTACTAAGAAATACGAGTCATTCGCATAAACACTTGTGCCAGATTTGTCTCCTAATCCCATCTTTTTCCATTCAGCCCTAAACGAGCTATTAAAGTTCAACACACTTTTGTTCTTGGAGTGCAGTGTTTTATTCTTCTGTAACTTAATGTTTCACTAGGTCATGTTCTAACTCGAAGGATAATTTCCATACCAGTTGGTATCTACTGAACCAACGCTTGAACTGTATGTGCAGGTTTACCTATAACACCTGTCTTTTTTCATCTTTCTTGCTTTCTGGGCTCTATCTTTCTTACTCATATCTCTATTCTAAACATTGCTCATTCTCTGGATATAGTTATAAGACAGGTGTTGACACATTTATAACAATCTTAGGAGCCAGACATTTTTTTCTTAGGAGGCAGGGAGTGATGTATGTATATAAATGCATAAAGTGTTAGCAAAAACTTAAAAACCAAAAATAAAAATTTTGGAGCCATGGCCCCCTACCCTTCAGGATTTGTTATAAACGCATACTCTTTTGGAAGACCCACAATAAAACGTATTATGACATCACACCACTAGTTGGCCTTCTTTCTTGGATCAATATACATGTTGTCCTAGGCCATTCATGTATGGGATTTTTGGCCACTAGTGGCTCATATTATTGACATTGAATTGTGTCAGTGGTGAAACAGCCTTCGAAAAGTTTTGAGTAGCCTGAATAGTAGTTGGGTGATTCTAACATCCATCCATACATGTTGGCTACTATACGGCTGATTGGTGGCCACCTGGGGGATAATATAAACTATTCGTTTGCAGGCTGGAAAAGTTAGGTAGGTTTTTATGGTCCTTGTAATGTGATTTGTGTTCCTTCATGTTCCAGACAGATGTCACTGTTCCTCATAAGTATTGTGGAGGGACTTCAAGGTTGCTTGTAGGCTATCCTTTGTGTGGTTATGGCAATATTATTTCCTGTCTTCTGAGAACATTGGCTGATAATTTTTGATGATGCCTTTGAGTTGTTGGAGAACTGGATTGTAGTTCTGTTATACTGTCAGATTTGTATTCAAGTCATCTTCTCCTGGAGTTTGTAGGACATACTTTATGTCTCTCTTTTTGACGGGCAGAGCGTCCTTGTGCCCTGCAGACTGTTTTGAGCAGAGTGTCTCTTGCGCAGACAAGGGAACAGATTTAATGGTCTCTGAGATCCTGGCTGAATATTCTGTTTCCATGAACATATCTATGCCTGTCTTTTACTGCAGTTAATACATTTCTAGTCTTACCCACTGAACCACCCGACATCACAATTGGTCATGTTCATTGTTTCACAGTGATACAGTTGACACTTCTGGCATGTGGTGATACCCTTCTGATGGATTTTACAGTGAGCTAAAAAATGTCAGAGATTCCACAGGGGGAAAAAAAAAGGCGTTGGTGGGCTTGGCAATTATATTAATAGTAATTGTACAGCTTTCCTTCAGCCAGCTCATGCCTGCCACCTCAGCTCTTCTAACATCCTAGATTTTTTCTGAGTTAAAAATATTCATATCTGCTGTTGTGGCAGACTAATGTGTGCAATAATCAGTACAACTTGTTAATATTAAATATGAAATAGTGTTCCTGGAAAGAGCAATCAATGTAAAGAGAACTGTAGTTTGGGGAAAATGGCATCCTTGTGAAGTATGTAACAAACTACATTAGTAATTCTGTACTCCAGGAGTATAAAGCATTTTAAAAGAAAATCTTCTATTTAGCCGAATCTGCCTGTCTGAAGGGGAATTCCATCTTGGATTGCTAGCCTGTTTGTAGTGTGAAGGGGATGGGATTGATCCTACTGGCCTACTTATTCATCTATTTGGTAGCACGTCTTCTGAGCGCATGCGATGCTCTCGCCGACAAATGCGCACTTCAACAGCAGCGAGTCTGTCCATAGTGCGGGAGAGCAGAGCTGGGAGACTGGGGGAATACCGGGGACAGCTATAAAGGACAGGAGGGACAGTATGGTATGCTGCAGATAGCAGGTAAGCTATATCATGACATCCACTTGAAAATCTCTTTGTGTGCTGTACCTAGGGAGATCGGCTGCACCCCACAGGCAAGACCCAAGTGCCAAATACTGAGGAGCAAAGACTTCATGCTGCCACCACTATTCTATTCCAAGTGTCCATCGTGGATTCTGACTCGGGGAATAGAATAGTGGTGGCAGCATGAAGTCTTTGCTCCTCAGTATTTAGCACTTGAGTCTTGCCTATGGGGTGCAGATGATCTCCCTAGGTACAGCACACAAAGGGTCTATGTGTGGGTTACCCAATATCCAAACCAAGAGCACATGGATGTCACAGCACCTCTAAATTATATAGCTTACCTGCTATCTGCAGCATACCATACTGTCCCTCCTGTCCTCGGTATTCCCCCAGTCCCCCAGCTCCGCTCTCCCACGATATGGTCAGGCGCCCTGTTTTCAGGCGCACTGATGTTGATGTGCGCATATGCCGGCGCGCACATGACAGTGCGTGCGTAGCTTGTGCTCAGAAGACGGCGTGCCCATCTATTTAGTTCTGTTGTTAAATGGCTATATAAACTGGCAGTATATCCACAGAATTAATTACAGATCTTAACCTAATACATGCTTCCTCATATTGATCAACTGTTTCTAATCTTGTTAGGATCAAAGACTAATTGCCTGGTGCCATTAAATAAATATATATGGATATATATTTTACAATAGTAAATCTAATAGTTATAAATTAAGTTGTAAAAATAGTTTGTACATTATCAAGTCATGTTCTTTAAAAGACCATACTATAAATATGACAATACAGTGGTAAGGAACTTGACACTAGAAACAAACTTTTTTCCCCTTAGTTCTCAAATATTCCACCTTATATGTAAGGTAACTAAAAAACTAATAAAGAATTTTTTTTTCTGTAATGCAGTGAAATAATACTACATTTCCCACACTTGTGCACCAACTTTTTATTTGCTAAAAATACCAGGCTGATAACGTACTTGTACGGTATAGTGGTATCCAAATTATAAAGAAATCCAGTTGCACACAAGGTTAGATATTCTGCCAGTTCTTGAGAGTTAAAAAATATATAGAAATACTCTGCTTTAACTACACTGATTTAGCAACCTTGTTAAGCATGGAAAGAAAACTTGAAAACATTTTTTTACAATATATACATATTTAAAGTTAACAGATAGTGGAAAACTAGGGGAAGCAAGGGAAGCTTACATTTCAGATTTATATTGGGTGTCAACTTTCCTATGTATGATAAAAGTATAGTTCAGAATATTGTTACTTGTAGTTTACAGTAAAGTAGTAATTTTACAATTAAATGGAAAAAAGCATGTGTGATGGCACTGGATGGAATGGGGAGTGTATGGATAGAGAAGGTGATGTGTTATGGTGTATGAGGACATATCTTGTAGTTTAGATGGCTGTGGCTGATGCAATACCTGCTGATGTGTACACAGTACAGTGTATGGTGAGTGAATCTAACCTTGTGACAAGTCACTTGAAAAAAAAAATGATTTACTAATCCTCTCGCTGCTAGATGTCTGCATTTCTACACTGCATAATTCACATTTAGGGTGGGAAAGTTACTACGTTTTTACCACAGAACTGCACACAAAACAAACTTACTGATGAAAACGAATGCCTCCTCTCATAATCCATGAGCACTAAATGTTTGCATATATTTTCTTGTTCAAATCTAAACATACTGATCGCTGTTCCCTTTTCTTATTAATCACACAAGTATGATCTCTAAAGCTACACTTCAATATGATAACTAAAGGATCGGTTTCTGCTGTTGGCATTCAAATTTTGTATTTTTATTGTCTGGCTTCACCAAGTTTTTGTCAATATTAAAAAAAAAATAATAATAATTTCTAATGTTTTATATTTCTTGTGTGAAAGTTTCATTTTAAAATGAGACTTTCTTTCACTCCTCATACATTTATACTGCTTAGGGTCCTATGTGCATCATGGCAGCTCTCACTCCTGTATATTCACAGGACTGAGTGTACACACTGCAGACAGAAAATCCAAGCACAGCTTTGAATTCTGTGGTTGGGGGAGGAGGTGCCAGAGAGGGCACGGGAAGTAAAATAACAGGAAAGATTCACTAAGCGAATATAGGTGCTGCAATAGTGTGTGAAGCACTGCGATTGTAAATATCCCCATAGGAAGCAGAGCACTTTGAACGCATTGCAGCCCCTGAAAAGCCTTGGGAATCTCCACTTATATCTTGAAAGAAAAACTAATTTTAGTTTAGGTAAATATCAAATAAAGATAAAGGTGATTTTCAAAATGATTATTGTTGTTCAGTAATGTCTGACTCTCCGTGACCCTATGGACCACAGCATGCCTGGTACATCTGTCAGTCCGTGTCCCTGTGAGTTCCATTTAGTTCATGTTCATTGTTTCAATGATCTCATCTATCCATCTTCGCCTCTGTCTTCCCTTTCTTTTGTTTAGTCGTTCAGTAATGTCTGACTCTCTGTGACCCTATGGACCACAGCATGCCTGGTACATCTGTCAGTCCGTGTCCCTGTGAGTTCCATTTAGTTCATGTTCGTTGTTTCAATGATCTCATCTATCCATCTTCGCCTCTGTCGTCCCCTTCTCTGTGTGTCTTCAAACTTTCCCAACATCAGAATCTTCTCCATGGAATACTGCCTTCTCATGATATGACCAAAATATTTGAACTTAAGCCACGTGATCATACCTTCCAGTGAACAGGTTGTCTTGATTTCCTGAAGTACTGATTTAGAGGTTATGATAAACACTGTTGGTGATATCCCTTTAACTATGATAGGTGTTTGGATTGTCTTAGCAGTAATATTAGCAGGCATGTCCCTTAGTGTCTTTACAACTATTGTGTAGAATCCATCATACTCATCACCATAGGAAGAAGGGTGAATCTTTCCAAGGGCCCATTCATAAATAGCAATGTGCCATAGAGATCATTATAATGAGCATAGCTCTGCCCTTTTTTTTCTTCTTCTTCAAACCAAGGCAGACTTGCAGCTTATGATTAATTGTTTGCGGTATTGGAAGAGTGACCACTTTTTTATTATTTTAGGTGTGAGATTTGACAAGAAACTGCATTTTTAAATAGCTGCACCTGTCAATGCATGCACAGTGCATTTGTGTGATGTGGTGGGCCGCTATATACACATGTATTAGAGGAATTTTACTTTCCGGTGTGACCCTCTGTAGCTGCGTTGTTCTGGCTAAGTCAAAAATACCAAGCAAGTAAACTGCACCACTGTCTACCCCTCCCTCCTTATTTTGGGTTGAGGAATTCAGGAAACCACATGTGATATTCCAAGAAGTTTTCTAGTGCTACACTGTCTGATACACAGTGTCTTATTATTGCAAATTGGTTTGAATAACATTTTTTAATTACCTTAATAAAAAACAAATATCCTATCCTTTTACAATTAAATATTGTAACATCTATCAAAAATATATGGAGACACAATGGGGAAGATTCAAGAAGCTAGCCACATAGGGAAAAGATATTGCAGCACCACAGTCCAGAGAGTGATGTAATAAGAAATCATTTGCTATGTATTGCATGTATTTTTTAATTTATACTTTTATGGAGGCTTGTGACTTACTGATACATAACCAACTTTTTATTGCAACATATGTCGACAAGCTAAGGAATTTTAATGTGGTTGCACAGGTGTCAAATTCCCATTAGGATGCCGGATAAACTGATTTTATAGCAGAGTTTAAAGTGTCTTTAAATCTGGCCCCTCTTAGAAATCATGCCTTGATTTTATCACACCTGTGTGTGTTTTAGAGAAGCATCGGTCTGTAATATATTTTGTAATGAACATTTGTCCTCTACAGCTGTGTCCCATTTGCTTGGGATTGTCCTCTTCAGTACTATAAAGCTGGTAAAGTCCCACGTTATTCCTGCAGGGAAAGATGTCGGCAGTATAGAACTATATAGGTTATTGTGTATATTTCTATTAGCATACTTATAATTATACGCTATGGGGTCCAGTCTTAAATGTATTTAATACAGAAATGAAAAGTACACTAAACTAAATTACAGTGGGTTGTGATTGACTAGAAGAGTCTTAAAATTATATAGAAATTAGTTTATGTATTCATTAACTTACAGGTCTATGTTGATGCCTCTGCAATATTCTAGATTGATCCATGATATATTGGTTGACGTTGTGTGTTAAAGAGGATATGGGCCCATTGTTAGATGCAATTTTTTTTTATATCTGGGCCCATGAGAGGGAAACGGTGTGGTATTAATTTCAATCTTATCCAGTGATCAAACAATGTCTCTTGACTTCAGCCTGTTCCCTCACTCCAGTGATAAATACAACCCCCCCATCTTCCAACTCTAGATAAGTGATGTAACAAACACAAAATGGATTCCTGTACGCATAAACAGATTCTTCAAAAATGTAAGATTTCCCCCAAAAAAATGTTTTATGTCCATGGCTTATACAGCTGCTAATTGTTAGTTTGACAAAGAAGTTACTTTTTTGGAATTACAGCGGGGGTAACAAAAAAAATCCACCCAACCCAACATAACCACTCAGCCTTTCTGCAGGATCTAATGGGTTGTAATGTCCATCTATTCAGTTGTAGTCAGCCATATAAAGCTAATATGATTCACCCCCAGGAAAATAAAAACAAACTGGCTCCACCTTCCCTGTTGTGATCACTACAGTGAAGGGTTAAAATGGACTATATTGGGCTTTATGACCCCTTCATCTAGTAACCAAGGTCCCTTGAACCCTCTTATAATCTATTAAGTCCTTAGGTTCTGCTTATTTCCTTGAGTCCCTTTGGTGATGGGGTGGGATGTTAATGTAAAATAAAGTAGGGGGCACGGGGACCACCTTACTCTTCTCACCCCCTAGTCCAGTTGTGCGCAGTGAAATAATAAAATACTTTTGGATTAAGTTATTTGAAGACAAATTTCAGTGTCTGAAGCCACCAGTATTAATAACCCCCTAATAAACTGGTACCAGGTTTATTTTAATTGTATTTGGGGTATAAGCACATTACTAAGGCCTCAGGTCACTGTATGGGATAGTTTCATGGAAGAGAAAAGAGATAAGAGAAATACTGTAGTGTATACTGTGATGGTGATCCCACCTAATATTCACATACAACATACCAATAACATTTGGAAACTGTGTTTCAATAGTGAAGGAGTGCAATGGCACATCTGTTTGCTAAGCTCTGTTTCTTAGTAGTCAAATACAGTGATCTGTTGTGCATGTTTGTGATGCATTGTGTCATCTTATGCAATTGCTTAATGAATCCCACATTGACATCAGAACAGTTTTTTTTTATGAGAAGACACAGTTCTTAAATATTTAAATGTTGTAAAATAACTACTGTTTTTGACAATATTTCACAATCTTTACAGAAACGAATGATTTGCACAGAGCTGTTTTCTTTCTGTTTTGTTGGAAATATAAGACTTTCTCCATGTCACCCTGAAGTTTAGCAGAATATTTACCTAGTAGAGGAGGAAGACGTCTGGCTTTAAACAAGTCAGTCATGACATTGAGCTTTATAATAAAAAGTCACTTTGCCAAGGGCATCTTTAGGTTTGTGTGCTGCCGTTGACCATTTTGGTTTGAGTGCCCCCTTCATTAGCATTATTACTCCTCGTGTGTCCTTTCTGTACCTAAGAGAATTTGACACATAGATATACAAATATAAGTGTATGTTTGGTTACAGTTTGTAATAAAGTGTCAGTAATCGCTAGACAGAAATGTAGCTGCATGTACACACTCTGTCCATATGCACAAACTATTCTGTTGCACTTCCTGCAGCCTCCTGACAGAGTATTGCACTAGGTCTGGGCCTTGTTGGCCTAGCAATAGGCAGAAGTATACAGCTGGATTCTGCTGCATCTCTTATTGAGAAATAAACTGATGCAAGTATGGATTGTATTTCTGATATTTCATGCTTCTGCTCTCATTACTATTTTCAGGCACAGAGCAAAAGTTTTATGTATAGGAATCACTACAAAACCACTAGTGTTTTGCTACTTGTTTATTGTATTTTTTTCATTTACCAATGTGATGTCTTTTAGCTAGTTTAAATGTAGAATGCAACATGCTGACATGTGGATGTAGTTTTACTCCTTGCATTCATCTCTGTGTACAGGGAAGCTGATCATATACTCTGCACTCTGTGTTTCTGCTCATTGATTGCTTTGGCCTGTAGCTAAGCATTTGCCCCCACTTGGATGGCAGGTTATACTCCCTGTATTTCACGGTCCTTCTGATTGGTTGTAATACTTCTTGATAGTGACCAATCTGGACAGATCAGGATCCTTGTCACTTAGCAACCAAGAGCTATCACTGTGAATGAGATTATTGTGCCGGACTCAGGCAAACCTTTAATGGCAGCTGCCCAAAATCTAAAAATACAGCCTGAGCCAGTCATGTTATGGATAGGTGGCAACAATATTCCACCTGGCATGCCAGATGTAATTATGAAGATTTTTGTGACCGATAAATCAGTGATAATAAATGCAAATTAATATGTGAATACAAACAATAAATGTCTAAAACAAATCATGAGAGAAAGCCAAAGCAAGTTACATTTTTATTTTCTAGTATGTCCTATATAATGCCAATAAAAATAATTTATTAGGAGTAGCTGAGTAGCAGTCATATTAATTATATATATATATATATATATATATATATATATATATATATATATATATATATATATATATATATATATAATATATAGTGGATATGTATACATATAAATATACAGTGGTACCTTGGTTCTCAACCTCTTCGGAGCTCAAGATTTTCGATACTCAACCCGTCTGGATGAACAAAAAACCTTGATACTCATCACATTTTCTAAAAACAATTTCTCCTTATGGGAGTTTGGTACTCAATCTGCCGTCCAGAACGGATTAAAGTTGAGAACCAAGGTACTACTATTTGTGTAAATCTAAATATTTACTGCTTCATAGAGATGCATTATAATTTGAAAATATATTTAAGTGCCAGAAGAATAAATATTCGGAGCCCTTACTCTCAAGAAATTACCAACTCTAGTGGTAAAGGAATTCATTTTGGGTTTTATTTTTTGTTTTTCGACAATGAAAGCAAAGCTTTATTAGTTAACATTATTTCACATGTGAAATATCAATAAGCAGGGTTTCTGTTTAACTTCTACTTCTTATGAAGTTGCATGAAACACTTTGACTTTATTAATTGTTCTGGTTGTTCTCCTGGCTTGCATGCTTTTGATGTGATATTAGTCTTTCTGATTTCTATTATCTGTATTCTCAGAATTTATTAAGCATTGGAAAAAGATAGAAAAATTGTATAAAAATAAACGTTATTATAATTAGAAATTGTGGTCTTAAAATGCTACCAACAATGCAGTGTTTAAATATTTACCTGCTTGTGGTCAGGTGGGTCATTCAAATAACAAATTGATGCTCATTTAGAAATATCCTTAATGTAAAGGCCCACCATACAACCATCATGACAATGAATTCCTTTGAAGTGAATTTATAAAGTACAAAAATATACATATCTTTATAAGGAATATACTGTACTTTGTTTCTGTTTATCTGCTTCTTTAAATGTGAGTGGACTTTGAGTGCATCAATGGCTTCAGCTGCTACTAATGAAATAGTACAAGTCTGCAAGGTTCCCTGTAGAGAAAGTAACAGACAAGGCAATGGATGTCCTAAACAAATAATAATTGCATATTTATTAAATGCTGGGACATTTCCTGCTTTGTCCCCGCCAGTAGTGGCTTGCAGCAGCCACTAAGTGGCGCAGCACTAAACCCTAAGACTAGACCTCACTCTAACAGCAAATTCAACAAAGTCTTGGCACTGCACCACTGTTGGCGGGCCATTGTTTTTAAAAAAGAGCATACAATAAATAAGATTCGACAATCTTGTCTTTGGTGGAGCTCCTAACCCTGTTTCCGATAATTACTTTACATTCATTTTTAGTTTGAGTGCTTCCCCAATCTCTGCAGCTCCCAATCCACCATTGTCACACAAACAACTGGCTGTGTCCAAGATCCTGATAGAATACAGTGTGCTTAGTCACTTTCCTTCTTTAGGGGCTGAGCGAGGGGTGGGAGATACTTCTGTGGTAACATCTTGCTCAGTTGGGGCAGGTTTGTAATAGTTTAGTGCAGCTCAGGAATAATTTCATATTTATTTTATTTTGCAGTATATTAAAATTGGTGCACAGATGAGATTATACCAGCTTTTAAGTTGTTTTTTTTATGTATTCGTATTTATTTATTTATAAACTGCCAACATATTCCATAAGTGCCAAGTACAGCGATGTATCATTATACAGGTCCAGTACAACACTGGTACAGAAGGTGTTGAGGGTGCTGCTCTCATGAAACTTTACAGTCTAGGGCCCTCATTCAATTGCGATTTGGCCAATTGAATAGGGGTCTAAATAAGCACATAACATATTTTTTTAAAGAAGTTTTTAGTTAGTAAACATCTATCCAAAAGCAAGGATTTCACTAACTAAAAACTTATTTAAAAAATATATGTTATGTGCTTATTTAGAGCACTATTTAATTGGCCAAATCGCAATTGAATGAGGGCCTAGGTGTGTTTGTTAGAGACGACAGGGGATTTTGTGAACTGTGCTGTGGGTCCATGTGTTTAGTTCATTTCAAATTTGTGCAGCTTCCTTGATGCGTAAAAAAAAAAACATAAAAAGCTACCTTTTTTATGTACTGCTACTTTTTTCACTCTTCATTTATTGGAAAAACTCTCTGAATAATGCATAGATGTATATATCTGAAAACTAACTGGGACTATATGCATGTACAGCCCCCTCTTTCACTGGAGAAGTGCTTTCTGTACACCTCATTCTCAGTTCACATCAGAATACTTTTTATTCTCTTTTCTATGGACTAATTTGGACTAATTATAGTATAGTGTGTTCTTTCTGCCCACTTCCCCTTCTGTGGCATACGTGTCCTGTATAATTAGAGCATGCATTGCTTTGCAGTGTGTTGCAGCATGCTCCAGTACTTTAGCAGTTAAATAAATCTAATTTTTGCTGCAGTGGCTTATTTTCCATAGGCTGCCATGCCTTCCCTCCCCCTGCTCCCATTGGCTGCCTGCTCTGAGTTCGCCTCAGCTGACTAGAAGTTAATATAGGTCAGCTCAGCAATGTGAAATTGACTGGCTGTCCTTCTTCCCGAATTGAGCTTTGTTTAATCTGGAACAGTTCCAGCTCTTTCTAAATACTACCCTCCGCTTACAGCACATGCAACGTGACAGAAATAGGCCACATCAGGGCAAAGTTTACCAGGGCTATTTCATTTTCAACCTCTAAATACAATGCGTTAGCAACAGGAATGAGCCCTCTGAGTGTAAGCTTATAGCTCTGTGTAGGGTAAACCTTTACAGGAAGACCGTTAAGTGAGTTTTGTTATTGTACAGAATTTCCATTGACCCATTCTGTACAAGTAAGCTTGCATTTTTTAACTGTAATGTAATCCATCCCCCTTCCCCCACTACATTGCTTCAATACAGCTGTGCAAGAGTTTTATATGTGGGCTTTAAATGTCAGATTAGCATAGCTTTTTTCTGGCACAGTGATTTTATAAAGTAACCATTGAATACCCCACCCACCCATATTTAGCATTCAGCTTTATATTGAGTTTTGACATGTACTTGTCTTTTGTTATAATATACTTACATGGCAATAACTTATTAAGCAGCAGTTTCACCAATTGCAGGAGAATATTTGGTAAAAGTGCACAAGTATATATATATATTTTTTGTCTCTAAATACAACCAATTAGAGTCTCTCAAAAATGTTATGCATGAGAAGATATAACCCAAATAAAAAATAAAACTTAGCCTTTTATTATCACTCATTAAAAAGGGACTAAAAAGTAATAATAAAACATTTATTATATTAGATAAAGTGAAACATGTGATCCTTAATGTATCTATATATCAAATGGGTGACCATTATATAAAATATATAAAAAACTGTACATCAAAAATAATTTATATAAAGTGGAAGCACATACATTGCCATTAAAACTTATGATCACCCCACAGACTCCGTTGAATTACTCTGAGGATTCAATGTTGTTGTTTGCCCTTTATAAATGCCTTTATCAATTGCTTTATTAATTCTGAATGGTTATAATTATTTAACAACCCATTTTGAGCCTCACCTCCTGTCTATACAAAATGTAGTTTTCATAAAGGGTGATTAACTCTTCTCTACAACACTTGGTCTCTCTCTCTATCTAAAGTGTGTCCTAATGACATCATTTCCTCTTTAAGCAACACACAAGTGTCCATATATGCTCTGCACCATTAGAGAATGAAAAAGCATGTGGAAAAACAAGCTCTGTAACATGCGGGACATAATGAATATTAATTAGAATTGTGTGTAAAGGCTTTGAATGAGGCAGTGGCTGAGTCATTGTAACTACTTAATTATATTCCAGCAGCTATTATAGCAACATATCAGATAGCAGAATTGATAATGCTTCAGTCTGTGGTAGCAGAGGTTCTGGGTTCAAATCCCCACAGAGACTGAAGTTTTTATTTACTATTTAAAAAATAAATGGTTGTTTAGGTGATATAGTAAAGCATTTTTTCCCAATATATATACTGTATAATTCAAATAATGCAATTCATTTAACTTTAAACATACAGGTATACCCCGCTTAAAGCTTTTAAACCCCTTTTTAGAGCTGATTCGCTATAGAGCTGTTTTTCATGCCAGGCCCCTGCTATAACACAGTTTTTGCCTGCCAAACCCCTTTTAACGCTCTGATTCGCTATAAAACTGTTTTTTTTTTTCTCCAAAGAAAACAGAATCCAGGATGACCCAAAAGCTTCAACATCAATAATTTAAATACATTTATATTTCTGCAAACATTCAGTTTGTGTTATGTTTGCTGTTTCTTTGAAGTTCATATAAAACAAAAAAAGTTTACATTTCAATTGAAATTGTGTGTTATTTTTATGAGTTCCCTTATCCCTATCTTCTCTATGTTAAACTGCCCCATTTAGAGCTGATTTGCTTAGCACTCCTATTGCCTGGAACCTATCTACAGCGTTAAACGAGGTATAGCTGTACTCTAAAGTAGAGTGTGTTGTTTAAAGTGAGTTTCTCCCAAAAAAAAATTCATTCGTAAGCCATTGGTTCTAAATCAATACCTTCCACTTTTTTTAATTGACTAATGTATTTATTATCACACACATGATAGATATATACAAGTACGTTAGTTCAACAAAAAAGGGGAAGGCAGGAGAATTGAACCTGACTTACCAATAAAAAAAAACAATCTTTAAAACAGAATACTGAGCATTACACCACCACACTCAACTCTCAAATCTGGTGTAAATCTATAATACAGTGTATAACAGTTACAGACTCCAGCCTTATTATTTATGGGACGGCTTCAAGAGCTATACTAAAATGACACTATCTACATGAATTCTTGATCATTTTAAAAAATAGAAACAATTTTCCACTTTCTAACTTTCTGATTGTGCAGCACACAGATCGAGACTGTTGTGGTCCTTTAATGTGTAACCTAACGTAAGTTTCTCTCATCTAATGAGTTTCATCAGAGGGCCCTTGATTAAAATCCTAGACTGTGCATTTTTTTTAACAAGGTGCCACAATTCAAGGCCCATTTAGAGCTGAACCATTTACATCTGTTATGACTATATATGAATACATTATTTTAGGAGCACAGTGTGTTGCCTTTTTTGATACTCCTTTTTTGTACTATTTTCACACTATGGGTCTGCGTCATTGCCTCTGAGTTGTGAAGATTTGGAGCATTCACCATATTCATTAAGCCCATTGCGGCAGCAGCCTTCACGTATATTCTTATTTTATTACAGTATACCTATTATATATCTCACATAATAAAATTCAACAGTAAAGTTACATGAATTAATATAAAGGCCAATAGAGAAAATAACTAAATAAATAAATATATTGTATATAAAAGATCATTCTGAGTATACTTGCATGTCATTTGAGAAGTTCTGTGGGAAAAACAGGTCTTCTGGCCTACTTAAAGGGGCAGGGAAGATTTCTCCAGATTTCACCAGAAATATGATATACCTATATTTACTTGTATTACTTTATTTTATTAAGTAGTGCTTATAAGCTATTTTTCTTCCTAAAATGATACAATTTGTACTTATATGGGTCTGTCCTCTTTAGCTTATGCAGCTCATGAATATATAGACTGTGAAGTACAGTGTTTCAAACGAGCCTGTCAATTGCAGAATGTTGCCACAGATTGGTTACTAGTAGTATAGGGTTTCCTTGTCTTCATGAGCTACAGTTTCTCCCTTATAAGGGACTTAGCAGTGTGAGGTTGGTGCAGACCTTTTGTATCTTCTCAGACATTGCACAGTTTTATATTTGATTAAACTTAGTCTTTTCTAATATACATACAAAATGCAATGTTCTCTCCCAATAAAGTGATATGTACTGTTAACAGCTTCTCATGACCAGTGAATCCTAATGTGTATTAAACAAAACTAAAAAGCACTAACATGGAATGCGGCCTTCAATGACAACACTCAAATCCAGCACAGCTTCAAAATGAAGCTATTGCTTTTGAACATAAACCTGGGTTTGCATCATTCAGAAAGACTCAGTACACTCAGAAGACAAGTGCAAAAATATGCACCTGTACTAATCGATTTAGGCAAGGTTGAGTGCCTCTTTCTAGTTCATCAGCTAGTGCAACAATCCTGCTTGTTAGGAACATCTTAAGTCCATCTTTTTAGTTGGTGTATTGCATCTGCCATGAAGGAGCCTCCCCAGTATACATTCCTAAACAGTGTGTCTTCCCTGTGGTATATACTGGTGTCTCCTATAATCTGGTATATATGTATATTCTGCACTCCTAATTGTATTTTTATTAATATTAAATGTTAAGAAAGATACTTTAAAGTCCCATATTTTTGATCTCCTATAAAGAACATGTTTTGATGAAGTGTTTTAGATGAACAACTAGAAATGTAATATAATGTTACTTTTTATCATGAAGTATTCAAGCTCCATATATCCACTCTCCACTAGTGTGACCCATTGCTTATTTTTGCCCAGCCTATCTGGGCCTGAACACTTGTATTCAGCATAAGTTCATCCTAAAAAAATGTCTTCGTAGGTTTCATGTCTGGTGTAATGTAATCAGAGCGGCATAGTAGTATGTGAGTAATGTAGTGGACAAGTATTTTTAAAGTGTCATGCTATTAATGGTAAGCAAACTATTTTCAGAATGTCCTGTCCAAAATAGTAACCTTGTGTACAACATCAAGGAGGACCTTCTTAAATGGACACTATTATGTCCCGAAAGACAGGTTATATTTAACTGAAGCACTTTGGTTAAAAAAAAAAAAAAAACTTTTGTTGGAAGGTTATGTCTGTGCAATGGACCTGTGTCCGTTTTATTTGTACATCAAACATGTTCTACAGCACTACAATTATTATTGGTAATATTATTAATTTATGAAGAGCAATCCTATTATGCAAATCTATATAGAACATATCTGGAAGTCGTTTTCATTGCATTTATTCTTGCAATAATAGTTATTGTGTTGTAGACCCAGGAGAAGGAATGCCTAGCCCTTGCTTGTCTTGTATTGGGTCTGAAGAAGAAGACATTTATGTGGTGTGTTTCCATGAGAGAATACACACTTATACCTATGAAGCAGAGTCTAGCTGTGGGCCTTCATAACATTCAAAATTAAATAAAGAAGAACGTGCCCTTCACTGGGTGAAGAAGAGCAGGCCCACCACGCTACAGAAATTGGATTTATCTATTTATTCTTCTGTAATATTATCTCACAACCTTACACTGGTTCCTCTATTGGTTGTAAAAAATTAATTTGTTTTAGACAATTAACCTTGACTGCTATTTTTAGAGATTACTTTTAATGATCCCCCATGCTCCAACATGATCCCTTATCTTATTTATCTTGGGTGATTAATTAACACTCAATTTCTGCCTAAAATATCATCATTGAAGGCCGCTTGTCCAATATTTTTTTTTTTATCAAACCATTGGAAATATTATTACATATAGCTAACATTTTACATTTGTATCATTGTGAGATGTATACTTTATAAAATGTAAGTAAAAAATGCTGCCAGCAATTCAGTTAAAAGAAGCAATTTCTACATAAGTCATTCATAAAACTTAGCTTAATTTTCCAGCTCTCCTGATCTTCACTGAGAAGTATACAAACTTTCTATCCACTACCTTTCAGGCTAAGTTGTATATTTTATCTGTTAAAGGACCAACGTAAGCACCCTACATGATAAACCTATTTTTACCTTACATTAATTAACAGGAAAAATACACGTGCAAGAGGATATCAAAGCTTTAGCTTGAAAATATAATTAAAAAATACAGTGTAGCTCATACCCCACCCAAACTCTCTTTGTCCCCGGTACTACTAAAAGGAAGTTAAACATTTCAACTGAAATAACATTATTTAAGCCTGACCAAGACAGCCTAATCAATAGGTAGGGAGTAGTACAGCAATGGCAAATTATGAGGTATGCAGTGTTTTTAAAGTTATATTTTCTGTCTAAAACGTTGATTTGCTGCTGTTTGCACATATATTTTTTATGTTTGTTAAAGTGAACTAAAAAATAGGGTTATCATGAAACTAAACTGGCCCTTCATGCATATTTAGTAGGAACTTGGAGGTTAGAGATCTCAAGGCTTAAGTGAAAACAACAAATTGCTGTATTGGCATTGTATCTCAGATACTTCTCCAAGAACCTATTCACCCTTAAGTGGCCCCAATGCACATGACCCTTCCTTGAACTTAGCCTCCAAACAGTTAGGAAACGCGGGATCACCTTAGGCTGCAAGCACTTGACGAACGCTGGACATAGAAAACAAAAATACGAAGTCAACGGCTGAACTTCGCAAAGCAAAAAACATAAAGCACACAAAAATAAAAATACAACAAAAACATCACATACAGCACAGGTGAACAGCCAGGACACCTGGGAGTGAGGTGGAACGCAAATTTAAGTCTGTTTCGGCACTCGAAAATCAGCTAACGCCAACCGCATACCACTTTCACACAGGAACCTATGAGGCACAAAATACAGTATTACAAAGGATGACAAATGCTCGCAAACCGCGTAGCACATAGACAAACTACGCTATTTACAATCCTAACTTGCCACTAACAACATTACGAAGGCGCTAAGCACGAGGCTCGCAATGAACGCCGAAGGTCCTTAGAGTATAAAAAACTTAACATTGTGTGCCAAACAGCATTGCCATGGATTCAAATTTTATTTTATTGACCTAGTCACTAATAGAATTGTCGTAAGTGTGTAACGACAGGGGAGGGAGAAGGGGGGGGGGGGGGAGGGAGATATACAGGGGAAGGGGGGTGGGGGAAAAATAAATAATGTCCTGTAATTTATGGCAGGCAAACGACTAGTTTCAAATAATATATAAGAAACTAGAGGTGAAATGAAGATAGTAGTGCTTGAGTTCTCAGTTCCTGAGAACCTCTTTAAACTGGATTTGTATATAACTCGGATCTCTGATGGATAATAATAATGCACTGTATGTGCACCATGAGATAGAGGTGATGCTAATAAGGCTGCATCAGCTGAGTCATTGGAACCTGCACTGCATTGTATAAAGAAACAATCATTGGAAAAAACATCAACTATGGACTTTACTTTGCACTACATTGACAGTCAGTTACTTGCCACCCTTCTACACACCTTCAGAATATTTCTCTTTCCCCAACTTGCAAAGCATAATAGAACATTGTTGTTCCGTGCTATATTGGCATAAGATAAATTGTGCCTACGTTTGTATCCAAACCTACATACTTTTTAAATATATAGTTGTTTGAGGGAGGGCTGTGCCAATACCAAAAACTTCCTATAACTCACACAAGTCTTGATCAATCTGAAATGCACAAACAACGTTCCTATATGATTTGTGATGGTGCACAGCAGGTTTATTTCTTAAAATATAATTTTATATTTGGAGCATGGACCTTGGCATCATTATGAAATGGACATTTGGACCTTTTTGACAAATTTAAAGGTATATGCAAGTGAGCTGGGTTATTAATGCATCTGATAGAGGAGAATTAGTAGTGTATGGAAAAACATTGTTGCATATTCCTTTAAATTAATATTCCTGGTTATTGGATCCATATACAACATCAGTAATGTGTTTGAAGTATAATTTATGTTTACAGGTTTCACTAGTTAAATGGTTTGCTGTGTGTGATGATTCTAGTTAAATCCAGACATCTGTAGCATTACCCTCATTGACTCATGACTTTAGGATGTTACTGGAATGTCTCGGTTGACAATTTTCCCGTTGTGCATGGCTAGCCAACAATTCTATATATAGTTTTTCAAAGTCCTACAAGTCCTGCTTCAATGTTTCAAAATGTGCTGATTAAACAAACCTTAGGTAATCAGCAGATTTTGAGTGATTCAGATGCACCTGGACTGCCAACCATGCGTTTTCAGCAGTGGTTGGAAGAAAATAAGTGCAAGTCTGTATGTTTTTCATACAATTCACTGTAATCCTGGTGTGAATTCTAAAACTGCATGAAAAGTGCTCATATATAGTAATAATAGATGGCCATGATCTCTGAGTTTTTTTTACGTGTACTATAATTATTATTAGTTTTTATTTGTACAGTACCAGCAGATTCCGTAACATGGGGGTTACAATAAACAAATGGAAAAAATATTTGTGCATGCAATTGGAGACTGTGTGTATAAGATGAGATAGAACATTTGTATATATACATTGGTACGGGAAGAGATGAACTTACAATCTAAAAGGCACTTAGGGGTTGTAGAGACATGTGGCAAGGGGACTGCTTGATGGATAGATGGTAGACTGAGGGACAGTGTGTGAGGCAACACACAGAATAGATGAGCATGTTTGAAGTTATAGTTAAAGGGCCACTCAATCCAGCAAAAAACATGTTGAAATACTTAGTGAAAAATGCACAGATTTCAAAAATGTAACGAGAAATCAAATAAAATATATGTTTACATGTGTAACTAATTGCCCACAGATTGATCTACGTCTGCTCCATTACTGCAATAAATTATGTTGTAGGTGTGTGTTTCCGCCAATCAAGTCAATGGTAAGGCTTGTCAGACTGCATATATTCCAAGTTTGAGTAGAGCAGATTCTGTTTTTATTTACAGGCAGAAAATGTAGGTTTCTGCTCTCAGGCCTCTCTGTGCAATGCTGAGCAGTGCGGGGGGTCAGCTTGGTGCAGCTCCTTGCAGAGATCATAGCAAACAAAAATATAACCCTTACCACATCTATCTGTGCAGGCATGGAATACTGGACTCCTCTAAACAGGAAAGCTATGGATTAACTGTCCAGTGCAGTATAACCATCCAGGGGATGCTGTGCTATCCATCATAGCCTTCTCCCGTAGATCTTCGCAAGTAGGTAAAGCTTCTTTGAGAAAAAAAATTACAAACATTGGAAGCATCTTTGAAAAGTCCTGTAGGTGGACATATCTAAAGCAAGGTAAATATTGTGAATTCACACATAAAAGTAACCCAATGTTTTAATCTGTGTACAAAAGGTCAAGGCCACCATTATGAAGGATTCTGGGTTCAAATGCAATTTACGATGGTGTCAGTTTCTAAGTTATATCATGCTTTCACCTTTTGCACATTTAAAAAAAATAAACGTTTCTGCTACAAGATGGCAATATTGTTTTTTTATTCTAGTTTGCTATCAGAATATGGAAGCTATTTTTGAGTCCATTCAAGCGAAGCATTCTTTTAGAACCTTGCCTGGTGAATATGGGCATCACATATTTCTAGTTGGCTAGGCAGAAAAGAAACTTGGCTTTAATAAAGTCAAGGAGCACTGTTTTGTCCTGATTTTATGGCCTGGGGGCTTCTGTTCACAGTGGGATGTCTGAATGTTTTATTTCTGTCATATATTAAAAGCATCCTGAATGGACTTTTTTCTTCTTTTCTTTCCTCAAAAGTAGAGCAAAGGTAACTAATGGGGGAAGGGTAAAGAGAAGCTGGCTTGCTAAAGATTTAATATTGTATTTTTAAGTATCTATACCAGTGCTTAAGACTCACAGAACAGATTTGTTTTTACCTAGGAATCTTATAAAGGTGAAAAACTTAGCAGTTTGCCTAAAATTACTGTAGTTTTTTCTCTCTTGTGCATTGAAGGTCAACATTCAGGATGGAAAGGGTAACCAGGGCACGATCTTTTGCTTGTCCAGATATGAGAAAGGCTATTTGTGCCTGGATACAATAAAAAAAGGCTTTTGTGTGGATATGATGTACAGGGGCAGCCCAGTAAACACTAATGCATCTCTGGCTTTCTTTGCGTGCAGTTGTCAGTGGAGATTTGTAACTCTTTTCTTGGTTCATTGTTCCCCAGCCAGTGTGTACTCTCCATTCAGCGCTGCCAGAATTAAGATGAAGTCTGCTTGTTTCAATAAAGCAGCTTTGTTATTGGAATGGCAGCACTTGTGTGGAGTTTGGACTGTCTCCAGAAGAACTTGCACGATACACTACAAAACTATTGTTATCTGATACACTGGCCTCAAAAGCTGTTGTGCAAATGGAACAAAAAGTTAACTTTTTATTATTTATATTACAGATCTTTTTTTTTTTCTAGTGTGAATAATTTAGAGCACTGTTAAAAATGAGGGATAATTAAATAAAGGTACAGTTCCACATAAGTGACTTAATAAATTGCCGACCTTGCATTATCTATTTGGTTATGGAAAAAAAAGTCAGTTCATTAAAATGAACTCTGTAAGCATAGCATTGCCTTATCTTATTTAGATGATAACTGTATAAGTCAACAGTTAACAGAACTGCTTTCACTTGAAGCAGCTCATTGGCTGTTTGGGCAAGCCCCCATGGTCATTAAGTATGCAGCTTCTTGTGGGAGGGCTTCATTTGCTATGCCAGCAATAACTAAACATACCTAAAAGTAAGTCAATACTTGATCACTATAAATAAATATTAATCCTCTACCTGATCAGCAACTTGTTGAGTTATATGTCACTTTAATGCTTTAATTGTTATACTTTTAATATATTGACTATGGAATTCAAATTATATTTACAACTTAGATATGTAGTAATTAAATAAATATTCATTTGTACCGCATTCATTTTACCATGGTGAAAACGTGTTCTTTCAATTACAGTGTGTCATTTTATTTAGCACATATAGCTGTTTAAAGACTTACTTCTTTAATATTTCAGTAGTTTTAAATCATCATCACTATCGCCATGTGACTAAGTGCTGTGTGCATGAGCTGATCCATGTTTATAACTCACAATTAGAGATAGAGAATGTATTTAGTGAATTAAACCATATCTTTAAGTTCCAATGAAGACTTTTGCGAGACTGAGTTTTCCACAACAATCATTTAGTATATGGTGAGCTAATGTTAAGGTGAAGAGCTTCACTTAATCTTTAGCTCACCATATACAAATGATTGCTGTGGAAATCTCCTGTAAAGTACACAAACCAGAATCAACCTCACACTCATGAGCGGCATTAACCTTGAAACAGTACTGTATGTAAGTGGTTTCTTGGTTTGTGCAAAATCCAATCCTTTGCTCTGCCTGAAGCTGTGTACTACAATGAGCATATGCTAAAAAGGAACCATGTATACAGTGGTATCTTGAATTCAAAGAGTAAGACATTGTCTTCACATTTGCATGTCCCCACCCAGTGGCTTAAAGTGCAGTACAAAAGTGCAGTACAATGACTGTATTTCTGGGATACCTGAGAGAGAAATACATTTTTTAGACTTGCAAATGGAATATATATATATATATATATATATATATATATATATATATATATATATATATATATATAATGTTTTGGGGACTGATATTGATATGTAGCAAAATACAAAAATCGACAGAGCTGTGAGAAATAAGACAACTGATTACATTTCCAAAGTGCAAAGACAGGCAAGCTATAGATAATTGAAAAATTCACAAACACATCAACCCATTTTTGTGAAACAGTGGTATAGTACTTTGATCTGCGCTGGTACTGGGGGAAAGCAATTGCAGCTAACTCATCAAGTATTTATGGGAGCTTAACAGTCGGCTGATCTTGCAAAAAAGAGTAAAACATTTATAAATAATGGGCTAATCTCAGAAACCAGAGTTAGAGTGGCATGGGACCTTGATAAATGCATAAAATTATTTCAAATGATTCAGTCTTCTTTATAAAGAATCCATAATAATAGGACATATTAAACTATCTGACAGTGGTTTGTTAAATGAACTCTAGTGCCTTTTTATCTTTTATTTATTTTTTAATTTCCAAAATCATCTAAATGTACTAAAAGAAAATGTTGTAAACTAACTCTAAAGCCGCCCCATAGGAAAGCCATATCCACAATCTACGTCTACCCCTTGTAAGCTTCTACTGTGAGAATCCCATCCTGTCTCACTCACATGAACACCAGTGATTCCCATAAACACACAATATGGGATTCTTATCACGGAGGCAAATTTGCTGGGGGGTGCGTTTGGACTCAGCTTTTTTGGGGCAGCTTTAGGGCAAATTTAGAATAATGTGTTTGTTATTATTTTACAAGAACCACTACATTTTAAATTTGTTTGCTGATTTCTGCGGAGAAAAAAAACATTATATGGTTAATTTAAGTTATCATAGCAGTTTACATGGACCACACACTTTTTCTATCATACATGTTTTAGACAAAGCAAAAGTTTTTTCTTTTATTAAAATTTTTACAGTTACACAGAGGAGGTTCCAAATATATTGTAACATTTAAATCTGTAAGTAATAACAAGTACTTTATCTATTGAATATTATTCAGAATGTATTTTCTACATTAATCTAACACTTACGTTTACAATTTTGAGCTGTCAAACAGCCTTTCTGATTCACCTCAAAAATGTTATAATCTTTCTTTGAGAGATTGTTAAAGGGGCACGGAAAGATGTTATTCTTTGTTGCATCTGAAAGAGGGTTTTTGTTGTATAGCAGTGTGTTTTCTTATTTCAAATAAAGGCTTCAGAGGACAAAAATGTATTTGTATTCCACACCCCCAGAGGTACTTACATAGACACAGTGTACCTACCAATAAAAACACAGCATTTGGGTACAGTTTTAAAGCTATACCAATCTTCAATCCAACAGCAGATACAATGCAGAAAGCTACAGCAGCACTGGTTAGGTGCATCATTTAAGGGAGGAAACTGAGGTGTGTTTTGGGAACTAAGGGCCTCATTCAAATGCAATTTGGCCAATTGAATAGGGCTCTATATAAGCACATAGCATATTTTTTACAGACATTTTTAGTTAGTGAACTTCTATCCAAAAGCAAGGTCTTCACTAACTAAAAACTTCTGTAAAAAATATGCTATGTGCTTATATAGAGCCCTATTCAATTGGCCAAATCGCATTTGAACGAGGCCCTAAGTCTACAAATCCCACGATACGTGCTGCAGAGACTGTTGTATCTGCCTCCCATTGGCTAAAACAAATTATGAATTTTATTCTAATTTTAGCAGGGATTTTTAGAGATGTTAACTCTCAAAATCAACTACTTGCAAACTCAAGAGATTTAGGATACATCTTTAATAATGTTTATTTTTGTATTTTTTTCATGCAAATTTTCTCATACACTACTGATTCTCCTCTATCATAATTCATGAAATTAAATATGCCTTTAAAGCAGTTTATTCTGCTACAGGATCTTAGATCAAATGTTGAAACATTTCCAGATAACCCACTTTAAGATGCAACAGAAATCATGCTTTCTGTGATGCTTTATATTGCTTTTAAAAAGTTACATTTTTGACATATTATTGTGAACAAGCAGAGGCTCTAAAAAGCAAATGTGCAAAATCTTTAGACATTGTAACAACCACAAACCTTGGATTAGGACGTTCAAAGACTCCTCTACAACTTCATTCTTTCAATCACATAGCCCGTGATGTTTATGGATTTTTATAGCATATTTAATTCTGTTAATAAAGAACACACTTGTGCTTTGTGACTGTGCTCTGTGGATGTGACTTGCCAATCAGTCTGCTCATCCTTATATGACCTCACCACAGTGTCTGATCATTCCTCGGTCTCACTCTTGAATTGACTTTGATTACAGATAGATGTAACATACTGTATGTACTCTGGAGTCTGCAGTATAATTATATATATAAAAAACACAAGTTGCTTTTATTACATACAATTACAGCAATTGGGAACACATGCTTGTGTTTACATGGGGGGGGGGGGGTACGTTTATTGTCCTTGTCTGAACATACTGACTGGGTTTATCCGTGTATTTAAGCTTTACAAACAAATGCTATCTATTACAGTATGTATTGTGTATGTTTATAATGGTGGGGAGAGATGGCATTAACTATTTAGGAAAAGCTCCTTAAAGCACCACTATGCTCACATTTTTTCTACACATCTGTTGAATTAACACAATCCCAAAATTAACACAGCTTTTAAAAATTCCACTTTTATATGCAGTTATTCTGCATAGTAACATTTATTTACTGAGCTGCTTCTGTTTGAGGAATGTGTGTCCTTGTAAACCAAAAACATTTTTATTAGTCTTAATGAAAGCGCTGTCAATTCTAGATGTCACATTTCCATTGTCCAGATACAAGTTCTTGTGGTTTCAAAGTCTGCTCTCACTTCAGGAAGTAGATAAATGGAAACAAAAATGGCAGCTTTTACCACGGAAAAATGCATATGAAAATGAATAGAACTGAAGGGTGTGTTATTTTGTTTGTCTATTTTTAAGCATAGTACTTCAAGAGTATATTTTAAAGGACCATTGTAGTTCTGCAGCTCTCTTCTTAGTACTCCATCATGTTTCATTTCTTAGCACAGTGTCATACAACCCCCGAGGGGTCTATTAACCTAAGCTCAATGGACATTTTATTAACAGCTTAAACATTATGCAAGGGTTTCTACAACTTCAGAATCAATCATTTGCTAATAGACCCCCCCTAGGGACTTTATGTCACTGTGCCACCAGATACCTACTTTGTGCCAAGCTGCACATGGGGTCTGGGGGACCCTGAAGTAGAAAAATGAAACTTCAGAGGGGAGCGTTCACTAATTGTATTATCTAGGCCAAAGTATATAGCAGTTGTTAATCTTCCTTCTAGTAGACCTTCAAGGGGACAATGTAGTCATATATGTATGTGTTCTGTTTTAAAGAAATAGAAAAAATAAGGGCCAAATAAAAATGAATTCATGATCTATTTTGTACAATCTCCCTTGTTTTCTTATTACGACTCCCTCATCTGTTATATCCCACCATTTTTCCTGCTTGAAGAGTAGATAAACAGACATTTGTTTTTGTTACAAAACTGTAAATTGAACTAATCTCAACCTTCAGTGCTCCAACCTACTTGACAAACATATATTTACAGATATTGGCATTTATTAAAATCTATTACAAAAAAAGGTCTTGTCCTTTATCAATACTATAATAAATGTTTTCTTTTTTTAAATTATATGTAGATTTCAAAATAGTAAATAGAAACATGACAAGAAAACAAATGTGGATCCTTGAAAGGAACAAGGAAGGCTCCTATTATTAATAATAGTTCTATTTTATTAAGGAGAACTGCAGCCACATTAAATTCCCTCAACGCATAAAACCGTACCCCGTAACGTAGCCTTCAAGACTTACGGCTACTAAGTTGGCCCCATAAAGCAACCCGCTAACGATCTGCTGGTTACAGGTGGAAAAACCCTACGGGACGTTGAAATTTGAACTCCGCAAATCCTTTGTTTGTCAAGCCCGTAACTGTTACGTTTGAAAATTACTATTAAATTGCTACAAATCCACTGACGTTTAACCCCATTACCCGCAAATGGAGCCAAGCGGGTTCTAGAGAGGACCCGCAAGGGGGTTAAACTCCTATCCGTAGCACTCTAAATGCAAATATACACACACTACTGTATTTTGAATTAAAGGTAAAGTGATGTTAGGTATTACAATTGATAGCACAACATTCTCAAGCTCACAAATCTGCAATATAAAATACATTATTTTCTGTGTTATATCGATCCCGGCAATCAATGTGTTAATACACATAATGGAACTCGCATGGACTAGAATATCATATTTACTGATTTATTAATATTGCATTATTTCTGGAATGCGGCTCAGATCGTAACTCGTCATTGAAATCTGTAAGGGATTGAAATCTAACCTCCATTTTTCAGTGACGTAATGATGACAATCTCCTTTGCCATGGGCTCCGTCTAAACTCGTGACTACGGGTTTGACTAATTGATCATGTTCATGGCCTGCTCATCCAACCGGCGCAAGAATGGATTACTGGTTTGCGTCTCTCGATGCATGGTTCAATTTAATAGCTTTGTAACGCATCCAAATTTCAAGCCTGCAGCCTTTGTGGGTGTGCCGATGCCACTATGGGCTTCAAATTTAACGGAGCTGATGGTTTATAAAGGAGAGGAGAGGGTCACATAGGGTGATGAGAGAGAAAAGAAAACAAGTAGAAAACTGTGAATAAGGGCTAGATAGGTCAAGTGCCTGCACATCATGTATTGTGTCCAAGAAGACCACACTGTGACAAAGGTTTTGGTACTGTCAAAAACTAAAAAAGCCGTATGTTAGTCCATTAGGAATATTAATCTGGATGATAGTGGGGGGAGACCTCTCTTTCCACTGTACTGATATCACAGTGTATATTGCTGTTAGACTGTGTGCTATTTGCTGTTTAGTGCTTCAGTCGCGTCCGACTCTCCGGGACTCGATGGACCACAGAACGCTAGGTGCATCTGTCAGTAACTGCCCCTCTGATCTCCATCAAGTTCATGTTCATTGCTTCAGTGACCTCATCTATCCATCTCCGCCTCTATCGTCCCCTTTTTCATGTGCCTTCAATCTTTTCCAGCATTAGTCCTTTCTAGGGAATCCCCGCTTCAGCCTCATGATCATACCTTCTAGTGAACAGTTTGTCTCAGATTTCCTGAAGTGTTGATTTATTGGATCTTCTTGGAGATGCTATACATCTGTCTATATGTCAGGGATATTGTCTACTGGTAGTGAGAAAACAACAAAAAATAATGTCAGGGTATTTATAGATAGATATATCTGTAATCAGCTTAATATGTTCTAAAATGCTGTCTTAGAAATGAGAAATGAACTTGTTACGCTCCCAAAAATTGAGACTGAGAATATAGACATCCAGCACCCACTCACCCAAAGAATTTTGTACCCGTTTTCTTTAATTTTAATATTGATAGAACTGGATTGTTGCTCATTTTTTAAGTAAAATATTTTGTTTTGTTTTCGTTCTTTAATTGCTCTTAGTTGTTAGGTGATAAATATTGTATATGACTAGCTTTAAAAAAGTAAGAATCATGCAATATAATTGACAAAAGGAAAATGTTAGCTTTCCAAAGGTCTCGGGGTGAGCTCAGCTGGAACATTCCCCGCTGTGGTTTATAAATTATTCTTCTAAATCAGAAAGAAAGCAGGGTTTCAGGAGTCTTCTTGTGGCTTGAGATAGAAGTGTGTACATTTTTGTTCCCTCTCAGTGGTTTGCAGTTTTATTTGCATAAAACAGGTCAGGAGTTGTTATGCCACCTGGATTTTTATATTTCAGAAGACCTCTTGTTTGTCATATTTATTGGCATAGTTAAAATAACTGCTGTCCAAGCACACTGCATACGTTTGTGTAATGGGATGAAAACTTAGGAGCCAGCCAGGTTATTTAGGAGCCAGGCAGATATGTTTAGAAGCCAAGTTATTGATTGTATGTAGAGAAATACATACATAATGCCCGAAACATTAGGATCTGGCAATAACAATTTAGGAGCTGTGATGCCCTAGCTCCTGGGATTTGTCAAGCCCTGTATAATATGTAAATAAATTAGGGCTTATATTGTAGAGGTTTCCAACCATGTTGCTTAAAGCACACAAGGACCTCAGGATTTAATTACATTAGTGCAGTTATGATTATCAGTGGCTCAGCCATTTTGAGACCTGTTCTCAGATATTGCTTTACTCAAATCCTGGTCTGTTAGTGTACTTGATGACTAGGGTTAAGAAACACAGGTCTCATGAGACGTTCTTGTAGTATAGTAGATACCTCGGCTACTTTGTATCATCTAATGAAAAGGAGGATAAAATTTAGCATTCAAAGACTTCCCTTGTAGCCCCCACCCTGTTGAGTGACAAATGTATACTCCTCTACCACAGCACTCCCCCTTCTCGATCGATACCTTGTCGGGGTGAAGAGGCTTGTGTACTTCAATGAAGTTGTGAGCTCTACCATGTAGGGTCTCCCAAAATAGGCAGATCGTATCAGTCAACTGGCACCCCAGTCCATGAAAACCTTATGGATTAGCACACCCAGACACAAGATGTCCCTGGCATGACCATAGGGTCATGGAGAATCGGACACGACTAAACAACAACAACCACAGCACTCACTCCTTTTTCTGTCACCAAATTGTTACACAATCTAGCCAGTCCCACAAATAATCTTCCTCCTATTATACGCTACCATTCTGTATACATTGTGTTATTTTTATTTATACATTTTCTGTGCAGACCATAATATTTGAAAGTACACCCATAATATTACAAGCAAAAGAGAAAACTGGAACCTCACCAGACAAGTTTTTAGTTAGTGAACTTCTCTCCAAAAGCAAGGTCTTCACTAACTAAAAACTTCTGTAAAAAAAATATGCTGTGTGCTTATATAGAGCCCTTTTAAATTTACTGAATCACAATTTAATAAGGCTGTATATTACCTGGCTCCAAAGAAAGGTTTGGCTGAGCTCATGATAAAGGTATGTCTATGTTGCCCTGCTTTTACCTTTTTCTAATATAACACATGCTGCTCATTCTCCTCTATCAGATGCATTCATAATTCATAAAACTTCTATATAACCTTAATATATAACAATATGGTGGGTCAATATGATGTGTAGTGTGGGACAGTATGAGTCTAGGATCTAGCTGCCCTTCTTATAGTTCTTTCCTTTCCAATGGAAACAGTAAAGTAAATCTGCAATGTGGAGTTGATCGAGAAGGTCATTCAACTAAACTGTAACCATCATCATTATTATAGTGTTTTCTGAATATTTCAATTGACCAGTGTCAGAGCAATTGTTGAAAAATATACAGAATATAGGAGCCCCCAGATTACAGTATATATATATATGGATAGATCAAGAATAACCAATGAACCCAGCAGTATAATTGTAGGAGCTGTGCCTACCTGGTTTCCAGGATTTTTCGAGCTGCATTAAGCAGAGTTTAAGCCCGGCTAATTACAGAACAATTAAATACTCCAGTTTTATGCCATGTTCATAGAAATCTTTAAGGATGTGTATTCTTAATAAATGGATGTTGGAGAAGATGGAAAGAAAGGAACACAATTAAAAGACTGCTTTTCTTTTTTTGTTTTATTGATGTAGAGTTCTAAATTTATCAAAATGTGTGCAGCTGACAGAGTAATTGTAAGAAAAGCTTTTCACTTTGTAAATGGGAAAGAACAAGCTGACTTCCAGAAAGCAGATGACAAGGCCAGGCTAATGATACTGTTACTATCAGCAGCAAGTGCAAGGAGCGCTTGTAATTAGTAATACCCAGCGTGTGATAATATAATGCATTTTATATTGAGTGCGTGTCAGGATCATCTGTTTCCAAGGAAAGCTCATTTTAGGCAAACATTTCACATATTCTCTGTGGTTCTTTTTAATTTATTAACTGTAAGCTATACCCTGCAGCGCATAATAGAGATTCATATAAAACTTAAACTTTTGGAGACAATCGTGTTAGCAAATGTATAGCAGAAACTGAGGTGCAAATTGAAACCGAGCTAGGAATTTACAAATTAGTTGGAACAATTTTAGTGAGTTTGTACGTAGCCTGTAACTAATTCAGTAAGAAAAAAGGTTATATTGTGGGAAGGTCAGCTAACAATTAGACAATTATGTACATGGGAAATTAGTATTTTTTTTCATAGTAACGTAAGTATGACATATGCCTTCTTTTTCCACTGCATTTTAATTCGGGACCTAGTCTAAAATATTTTATTGCATTATTTAGAAACATATAATAAACAAGGTTTCATAATGATTGCTGTGCATGTGTGATACTGTCATTTTCTTTCTGTAAACCTATAATTATTTCCATAGAAGTTCATGAAAATTGGACCCATTGTGAGGGTTTATTGGGCCATATGTGTTAAAGGGTGAAGCGTTGAAGAATATCTTTGTTCTTAGGTTATCATGTGGCGCATCTGTAATAAGATTTGACATCCCCTTGTTCAGCCCTTCACATGTACATATGACACGGAGTTAGCCGTATCCTGGCGTTGTAGTAGTTATCAGGTGTTTACATCCAGTGAATATGGACATTTGGGTATTAGTTTGAGTTTTTGGTAGACATTATAAGTGTGAATGACCCAGAAGTGTAATTTTTTCTCCTTGAACATGGCAGATGCCATACTTCCAACAAGGTTACCAATGCCACTCAGATTAAGTGTGGGGTTTGTAGAAAACACAATAATATTGGGAAGGAGTAAATGTTGTTATTAGGAATAACTATACATCCATGATACAGTAGCACTGTCTTGTTCATGTGTTTTCCTACCGTACCTGTCAGCCATGGTGGATGTTTTCATATAAATACGTTTTAGTCTTACTTGGAGATTTTTCTAGTACTTTCTAAATCACCGTCACATTTTGTAATATTTGGGCTTTCAAGGCCACACACCTCTCTTTGACCTCCGGCCACTAACCACCATTTAGCGAGTATGAAAGGCAGGTTGTTATTCCTAATAAGAAGACATGTTTACATAATATAACATTTGTGCTTAGAAAGGTGTGTGTGCTGCATACTTGTCTAGTGAAGGTCATGGCTCAATTGCTATATATTTCCTATGATTAGTCTATGTAGGAAGGAGCTTATAAAAAATGTACACTGCTGGGAGGTGCTCAGTTTGGTGAAATACTGAACATCAGCTGTGCAGAAGGCATTTTTCCTTAGCATCTCCCTTTACATGAGAGGACTGCTTATATTTGCATATGTCATATAACTATCTGATAAAACAACGCAGTGACGGGACTTGTGCGTATATGAGTATTACAGTTTATTATTATGTTTGTATTAAGAATTAGTGTAAATACAGTGGATTTGTAGACTAGCATGGCATACATTTCTGTGGTTTTGTTTTTTAGGCTTGTGTTTCAGGCTTTGGGCAATCTGTGTTAAGAATTTAGTATCTGAAATGCTATTTTGGTGACAGAGGGTTCTGTAATTAATAAAACCAATGACCCTTCCACTTGTCAAGCATTTATTTTGAGATATTACTTATTCGTTTTTTCCCCCCCATAAAATCAGTTACTGTTAACCAGTTTCTTGTGTCACAGAACTGTGTCTGTTTCATGGAGTTTGGGACACCAATATTGATATTGTGTGTTGTTATAGAGTGTAATGTGTTATAATCTGTGATGGGTTTCAGTGTTGATCAATACAATAAGAACAAAACAGTGGATCACTAATGTACAACAATGAGGAATCATTTATAATAATTATTACAGACATTCGTTAAAAAAAATGCACATCTCAAACCCACCAACTTCTAACCATCTTCTTGCTCTTACTCTGCTTATTCACACTTTGTGGATTTCAGTTCTTTTTCTTGGTTTCCTGCTAAGGTGTGTAAGATAGTGTTTTAGATCTCATGTGATCTTAGTGAAACTACCTGCCTTCAGTTAAAATTATCACCTGAAATTAAGTATTGACACAGAGACGGCTACATTTTATACATTTTGTTATATTAAAACAAATATTCTTTAACCTGGTCTGTGTTCTGTATTTGTGGTATTCTTTTTTTTCTGATTTAAATTTTAATAAACTTTGTTATGCTGTATAACATTGTTTTTCCTTTAAGCTAATGATTTAGGAGTTTGCAGTGTTGCAGGACACAACTAGCTTTTTTGTGTTTCTTTAATCCCACCTATATTCTTATTTTTTATGAAGTTATTTGTCAGTCCCTAACAGAACTTCTTTGACAAATAATAGGAACAGGAGCGTAGATTGTATTCTGGGAAAATACAAAAGATTTGGCAGGACTCCTGGAAGAAGCAAGTTAGAGCACTGAGTATTGTACTTTGTCTGTAACTGATGAGAAAAATATCAAATTTACTCGACCAGCAGGGCGTTAACTTGATAAATGTCTTGAAATGGAAGAAAGAAAACTTTGCAAGAACATTACTTGGACTACAGGACTGTTTTTTTTCTCAATGTTCCAGTTATGTAGAACTGCTAATCTTCTGTAACATTATCTTTGTTTTCAAGTTGAAAAACATAGTTACAGCAGACTAGCAGTTGCACTCTTTGCTGTTGCTATTGTGAAATTATACGCTTCAATAGAGCCACTGGTACTTTTTTCTAGCCCGATATAGTATTTGCATTGTCTGTATTTCTGCTAAAATGTAAAATGAAACCCCCGCAATATGGGTCAGGGACAGGAAAAATATAACTAATGTAGTGGACATTGTATTGAAATGAGTGAATATATGTGGTTGTGTGTGTGTGTATATATATTTATATATATATTTGTGGCCGGGGCCTTCTCTTGCGGCAAAGGGGCGTAACCTTGGGCATGAGCAATGACACTTAGTAGTTAGCGGACAAAATCTGCATTGTAGGGCTTGCTGAAAGCAGCTATGACAAGTTATGGTATGAAAAAGGTGTTACCTTGGACATTAACAAGGATGCTGTAGCCAAAAGCCAAACAATGTGGTACATATCTTTCTTAGTTACCTTTCTAGTTAGTGTTGTTGTATAAATTTACGGTAAGTAAAAAGACTGTCAATTTCTCAACAAAAAAAAAGAAGTAGAATAACTGATTTTATAAGGGACCAAGTTCATACTGTGAGGAAGCACCTTTTACTTGAATTACAGCCTTGAGTTTGAATACAAGATTGTGCCTGTATTTCGCACAATCCATTGTTCCTTCTATTGTGGCAAGTGCCCCATCTGAAGAGAAGCACCCCTGCACCAGGATTCACCACCATGTCTTACTGTAAGGATGGCATTCTTTGGGTTTTAAGATGTGTTGGGGTTTTTCCAGACATACAAGTTTCCATTCTGGCCAAAACGTTAGATTTTTGATCTCATCTGACCACAACACCTCTTGCCACTTTGCCAAAGAAACTTTAAGGTGCTTTAGGCAAAACATAAACAACAAGACTTGTTATGGCCAGATTTGTGGAACACTTGTGATATTGTTGCATATAATGTCACCCCAACAGGAAGTTGATTTAATCTTAAATATCATTAAAACTGGCTATCTATTGTTCTAGAAGTTTTTATGTACAGTCAAATATTAAGAACTGATTTTGTGACTTCTGTATGCTAATGAGTGGCTTGGTATGCTAATATATGTCTCAGAGTGCTTGATAAGGGTGATTGGTTAACTGCCAGCTAACATTGTAACTCTTTATATTGGCCACTAGAGAGACAGAAAAGCAACATGTAATCCTAATTAGCACATCAAAGCAGCTGATTAATATGCATGAGCTCCTCATTTGCATGTAAATACACCACGCCAGTTTTTCATGCTCTTTAGGAATAATTACTTGATTTTGGGTGAGAGTACTATTAAAACCTTTTAAATCTTTTATACCCATGTTCTGACTTGTCCTTTTCTACAACTTTCCACCCACAGTGGATTATTTGCTGTGAAATGCTTTTCCATGGTAGGAGTCCTCTATAAACAGCTACTTTTATTCTGAACTAATCAAAATCAACACAAATGACCACAGGAAGTAGCCAGTTAGCAATGCAATTGTAAGGGGTGTTCACTATAACAACTAAGGTAGTTTATTGCTGTAATTGATTTTCAGTATGTATTAGAAATGCATTTAATCTTGGTTACTGTGTGTAAATGAAAATGTAACAAGACTCATTTAATTTGTTTTTATTACCATAATGCCCTACACTAAAATGTACAAATGTTGGGGGCAGTGATTTTCTATACCTGATAGGGGTGTGTGTATAATGTCTTATGTTTGGCTTCTGATTTGTGAACATCTATGACATGAACATAACTCCCTGACTCCTAAAATAAAATGTAATAGAGCTTTGTCCACTCATTTTAGGCAGAGATACACAAATTTATCTGAAACGTAGGAGACAGCATAACATTTTAAGGCGCCAGGGTATAGATTATATATAGAAACATGTCTATAATAACTAAAAAGTTAGGAGACCACAGTAAAATGTTATGAGCCATGGCTCCCTGGGTCTGGAAATGTGTCAAGCCCTGCTTTTAGGTGGTTTAAAGCATAGTAAATGTTTTATTCTTCCTAACATGCATTAACATGGGGAATATATGAACATGAAAGTGGCTGGGTCAATTATAGGTATTTAATCCAGCAGCTTGTAAAAAAAGAAACAGAGCTGTGATAAATAGGACTGCTGCTTTAATAAACTTGGCTCTGACTGTACGTTTGGACAAGATAAGCAGATGGGATTACTCCCAGCTATGTTTCTGATATGTACAGATAGCAAAAAGTACATGTCACAGGGGAAGACTGATAAAGATATACAAGTAGTGGCATATCAGGCCAGCCTGCAGTTCGTACCCATAATAATACAGTATTAATTTATTTGCAGACTGCTTTAAGGTTCATGCTATATTTGAAAGGCACCTCCTCTTTTAATTACCATGGAGTAAAATTATACAGAGCAAAGACATCGTGATAGCATGTTAAACTTCAGTTATATTTACACAATAAAGGAAAGCAGTGAGGCAAAATGGAGTCTGCATAGGTATTTGCTGACAGAATTTATGTGTCAGAACCAGACAGACAGGGTTTTTGGAATAATCAGTCTATGAATCTGTACACAGAAGCACACCTATAGTCTGGCTTGTAAAGTTACTATTGTCCCCAAAGCATAACTTGAAAGGGACTGTCGGAGAGACAAGTGTAGTGGAATGTAGCCAGCATCATTAGTGCATTATTTTGTGACAAAGAATACATGGCAGCAATTTATTATGGTAAAGCTGACCAACCTGGAAACTGCACGCCGTTTGCCCCAATTGGACCAGCTTTCATGGGAATATTTTGTCAACCCTATCAACAAGTGTCTGTTCTAGGTAAATGTGTGCACTGTTTGCTCCTGAACTGAAACCGCTTTGGAGTGGGAAGATAATAATGTGAGTCCCATACCACTGTAACTTCTAAATTAAACACATTTTCTTTGAGGTAAGAGCATCCTTTAAAATTGTCATCTCCCTACAGACAAGCCTTGTCTGCTCTGGGTCAACCCTTATTTACACAGGATGTACAGTACACCCTCCAGAGTATTGACCTTCTTAGAGAAGGGAGGAGGTCCCATAATTGCTTATGATAAACAAACAGAGGTATTTTTACCTCACTATATGAGGTAAAGCTGTGGCAAGATCATTTGGTCAAGCCACCTTTGTGTGATATATGTATTTTTATTTTTAGAACAGGTGGAGTCACGTAGCATCTCTTGCTACACGTTCATCTTCAGTTATGTTAAGTGAGGAGTAGTGAGACATTATACTACTGTATTTTAGTAATACATGTTTGTCTTGCCAGTGCTACATATCTACCAACAGAATTCATCAATGAATCTACCTATCTCTCTTCCTACTTGCCCCCTTTCTCTTTCCCTTGTTTCATCTCTCAATCCCCCACGCCACTTCCTATCATCTTCTCCACTACTACCTTCTTTTTTCCCCTCTCATTGTCGTCTCAGTCCTGTTTATTTTTTTCTCCTTATCTTCTGTCTTCCAACCACTACTTTATTCACCCCTTATATATCATGTTACTCCCAGCCTGATGATGGTTCTTATAGCCTTGCCCGTCTTATTTATTGACAAATTATCATGCTAACTCTCACAAATACATCTGCACAACTCATGATCATATTCACTATATGGGCTAAGAAACGGTCCATATTCAGTTCATACTGTGAACTTGCTATTGCTCTCTTGCACCTTATGCCTTTGCGCATCTGCTACACCTTTGGCTGAAACTTCGTTATGTATAGATCAACACATTGATTTCTGTAAGTGAAACAATTCTAAAAACAGGGGCAGGTGGAAAACCGAACTTTGCTTAAAAGGCAACAAAAGGCATGTAGCTAATTTTAAGATTTTTAACATAAGCCCAATGAAAGTTTGATGAGCTAGTCTCTCCAATAACATTTCTTGGTTTTTGTCTTTCTTTGTAACAGTATAATGAGAACTGTTTTTCTAAGGACCAAGGTGTGTTCCTCATCAGTATCTGTAGAAATTACAAATATTGTCATTTTATTCCTCTGTTATGGTTCTGTTATTGTCAGCATGGTCCTAGCTTGGTTAAAGGGAGCATTTATATGTGCATATGTATTTCTGGAAAAGTAAATGTTATATTTCGGGAGAGAGACGTCTTTCCTGCCAAAACTGACAGCTCCCCTGTATTTTCGCTGACTTTGCAATCACGCAACATTTCCTAGAAAAGTATTTCTGCATTTTCTTGGCGTGTGGTAGCCTGACAAGTTCATGAGGCCTTGAAGACTGATGTCTTATGGAAGTCAGGCAGAGTTTGAACATTAACCCATCAATGTTTGCAGCTTACATAAACAAATTACCAGTCATCAACCAGTATGTTAATAGGCAATTTTGTACTTGGCAGCAAAGCTGGGAGCTGAAGGAAAGAGTCTTATTAAACAAACTTTAATATGTAGACAAAAAAATACTAGAGGCTTCATTTCAGTTACCAAGGACATCACAAGGGTTGGCGCTCTAAATGCATGCTGTGTCATTTTGTTTGTTTTATAGGAGTGGTGATAATAGTAAACAAAGTACAGGATGCTCTGCCTCTTATTTGTCACCGGTGGCTTCACCGAGAACATATGACTATGCATTTGCTATCAAAACAAGATACACATGCAACATCACACAAAAGTTTAGCGTTAGTGTTCAAATACAAACATATTTGCCATTTCAAACTAGACTCAGCTGATGTTTCTCATGTTACATTAGTAAATACATTTTTAATAACCCCATCCTGTTCATACTACATTAGTTTAGTGAGAATTTGATTGATAATGGTATTAGACATTTATAAATACAAAAACGGCACACAACATTCAGAAAACATTTTCAAAATCTTTAAAATACAGTTTTATTCTCACCAATATATCTGTTTAAAATACAGCTAGTCGTTTAAAAGGAAACCTCCTCATCAGTTGTTGCAGTGACTCACATTTTATTCTTAATGTTTGCTTTTATGTGTGTTTCAGGGAGCTTTTTAAATGGTAAACAGTGGAATATTTGTGGTTATATTGTAGTTCAAAACGTATAAATGAATACAAAAATATGTGGAGTTCACATATTCTCATAGAATGGAAATTGTGGAGATTTCTTATAGCTCCGTTACTGGGCCCATTAAGTGAGACATTTATAGAGATGATAGAAATAGTTATATTTTGTATTACCTTGTATTGTTTCATTATTTCTTGGTTAATTTGCTTATGCGTACAGTATTTGCACATAACATGGTTTATATTCAGTTTCAGAATGTATTATTTTGATAGTGTTGAATGAAATGATTAATCTATAAACCTGGACTATATTATGCAGAATGACACTTTTGATGCAGAGGCACCTTGACTTCTCAACTGATAATATCCTTTCAGAGGACTTGAAATTTGTATCCGTGAATGAGAAGTCATTAAAATGGAGTTAACGAGCTGTTACAGTGGATTGAAGGAAAAGATGCAAGAGCAAAGATGTTTTAATTATGTCTGAGTCATCGGCCATCGTACCATAAAGCGAGTATTTTATGCTATGGTTGCTATGCTGATAGAGAAAAAAAAATCTCATGTACTACAGCTGAGTGTTTAAAATAGCAGTTGATGGTTGTTGCGTGGGGAGAGGGGCTGGGGAATATACACTCTCTGCCCAGCCATCTGCCATTGGAAAGTGACATTTGGTGGTGTATGACTATACATTTGTTTACACACGCTGGCATCCTTTGGCCTTCTTCTGTTTGGAACAGACGATGAACTTTATACATCACTGACTCAAGTTTGTTCTTTTATCCAGTTTTCTACAGCATGTTCCATTGGAATACACAGTTTTCTCATTGATAGACCATGCAACATGTCTACCCCATCTCCCTATACTTAGGACTAAAATAGTTGATTAGATGTACTGCACACAGACACCTTCAGGACTAACCCTTTTACTTAAAGCAAGAGTTCTGTCATTCTTAAGAAACAAATCTGCTAATTTAATTGTTCAAGTTGGAGAGATCTAGTCACACTTTCCAAAAAAAGATATGAACTAGAGAAGTCTCATCTCACTATTGATAAAGGATTCCTAATGAATGTCAAGACCTAAGTGACCCAGGTATATTTCTGTCCTAGCTTATCTCTTCCACACTTACACTCCAAACCCAGAGGGTTCTTCCTGCACAGTGATATTTTTTTATTTACTGGTGGACCATGATCCATTTTTCTGGGCACTGCTATAGAGTTTTCAGCGTTGCATATGAACCTTTAATCATTTTGTATCTACGCTATTCTAGATTTAGTTTTTTCATTGTAAATCTTTGAAGGGTGACTGTAACGTACAATCCCATACAGTATTCTAAACAACTTTGCTCTGTGATTTCCTGTTACTGTTTAAAAATGGTGTTGCTAGTCATAAATGGTAAGGCCACCCTGCATTGGATATATAATAATTTGCTAGTAATCCTACTTGGGATTTTATGACATTGTAATACATTTCATCAACTCACTGTAGGCTACAGATAAAAGGCCATGGTCAGGCTCTAATACTCACTCAAAGCTTAATACCCATATTAATTTAGTATATTATTGGTATGCATCTTGCCACTTTATATATACATGAATACATGAAATAATGACTTTCGGATGCATAGGAATAAGTATACCTGACATTATCTGACATGCTGTATATATATATATATATATATATATATATATATATATATATATATATATATATATATATATATATAAAAATACACAATAATAAACTATGAGTACATATGCTAGGTGAGGTATATATCTGTTTTCCAGATATACAACCTGACGAGAAGTGTTTTAAAAATCGCCTTGTAATAAACATGAATCAGTAGTTGTTCAAGGTCCATTTATCTTATACAGAAACAATGACAATTACTGTGAGCTTGTAGAAATCCGAGTAATATATTGAACTTGATGTTTCAAGGTTATTTCTGACAACAGAAAACCTTGTTAAGTTAAACATTTCCTAGCATTTAACAATTTCTAAAAAGAAATAGTTCTGAATAATACTTTATAAGCCTCTCATACTCAATCGGTACACTTTCAAATAGCCCTTTCTTAATAGTGCATATATGATTGTCGAAGAGTATCCAGGTGTAGATATCAATTAAAAGCGAGTTATGATGCTTTTATTATGAAACACAACTGACCACCATTTTTGTCATGTACATATACTTTAATTACATGGAATAAGTGGTCTGAAAGAAATGATTGTGAAGGTTTAAATTGTATATAAGCTATTTAACAGCATGGTGTCAGTGTGACCAGAAACTGAAGAATCGCATATTGCATGAAAAAATACTTAAGTTAAATCTTCAAATTTGCAGGAAAGGTATAAATGAATACCGTTGTATTAATGCCCATTGATGGTCAGGCAGTACTTTTAAATTGTCCGACTGGGTCATTGTAATTCTTAGCAGGAAAGTTCATGGCATGTCTGTCTTGGTTTGTTATACATGTTTACATGGAAACTGAGTATGAAACTGGGTGTGAGCAGAGGCAATGCTAAACACAATTACAGATGTATGTCTATATTTCATTTTTTTCATAGAGGAAATGCACTTTTCCTGTCAGCATCAACAAAGTATACTTTCTGTCACAGAGATTTGTTTACATTTTCTTGGAGTGTGCGTCTTACTCTAAATATAGTACTTGCTGTCATTTTCCGCACATGGTTCAGTTTAAAAATATAAAAAAATATTGTTTTGCTGCTAGACAGAAATTAATCTGTAAGACTGGAACAAGTAGTGTCATTTAAGAGAATTATTTTACCAATATAGAATAATATTATTGCTTTAACCGTGCACAATGTATTTTACGTTATATATTTAAATTATTTACCTCAGAAATTATATTTTTACTGAGGCAGTGAACAGTGTCATTTACATTATGTTTGTACCTCAATATATACTGAATTTACTCCAATTAAATCCATGAAAACTTGTGTGTTTCATTTACACTTGAGCTCTGTTAGGCAGTAAGTTATATAACTATGAAGGCCATTTTGTCTAGTGTATTTTTCTTCACACTCTTATTAATTTTATAAGTAAAGGACAGTGTGGTTTACCAGTTCAGACCGTGTTAACTTAATACAGCACATTATTTTATGACTCATTTCAGTGGAAATTTCCAGCTTTTGGGATGCTCATTGTTAGGGACATTAGTTTAACATCCATGTGTAACGGTGTTAATGCCCTGCTGTAACTATGTCTTAACAACATATTTCCATGTGTTTTATGTTCTGTAAAACAACAATTTTTAATATATATTTGTTTAATATATATGAACAAGTTGTTCTGTTATGGCCATGCTTGGTATTCTTTAGAGCAAAAATAATATGTTTACGAACTGGGAACCAAGGCCCCTATTTAATTGTCCAAATCGCAATTACATGAACTTATAATGGAGCCCATAAAAGTAACTATATTTACTTGGCTACATTTGGTTATTTGCAATCCATTTGCGAGTTACAGGCTCACTGCGGTTGTCAACTCCGTCCTATCTCCTCCTTTGATGTTTCAAGCCCGTAAATGTTACCAGTGCTAAAGACGCAAAATCCATATTTAATTATAACAATTCACCATGACCACAATTGCCTACAAACCTGTAAATGGCAAATGTATCAACAAATCCTATGAGTACTAGATAGGACTTGCATGTGGGTTAAACACCTGCAGCCTTATTAAATTGGGATTCAGTAAATTTAAAAGGGCTTTATTTAAGCACAGAGTATATTTTATTTACAGAAGTTTTTAGTTAGTGAAGACCTTGCTTTTGGATAGAAGTTCACTAACTAAAAACTTCTGTAAACAAAATATGCTGTGTGCTTAAATAGACCCCTTTTAAATTTACAGAATTGCAATTTAATAAGGCTGCTGGTCGTATCACAATACTGTACTTAAAAATAGTGGGAAATCAAAGAAAGGCGATAGAATTAATCACACAACAGTCTCAATTTTTTTTTTTTTTACTTTTTATTTCCTGTTATATGGTTCCAGGAATCAAGGAGTTAATACAAGACAACTATCATGGAACCCTGGAACAGTTGCTTTATTGATTTTTATTGATTTCTACATTTCTGGATTGTGAGTCTGATTGCAGATCGTACTTCTAAACACTAATTGATTGTAGTTTAATATCCATGTCTTACTGACGTCACAATGATGGTCTCATTTACTATTGGCTCTGTCTAAATTGTAACTTATGGGCTTGCTTACTTGATCATGATCATGCCCTGAAATGCTATGTACGGGTTCATGGTTTGTGTGTTAAGGCTGTGAGCCTGTACTTGCAGGCTTGAGTCAATTAAATACATCTGTAACTGTAACACATTTCTAGCTCTCAGACATACGGGCAGTGTGAAGGTAATTACGGGCTTGGAATTAAATTGGGGCCCAGGATGCTGTCCATTGCTGTTTTCTATTGGACAGCAAGCTCAGTGAAGGATCACTGAAAGTCACAAACTGGCATGATGCATTTAAAATAGCATTTTTTAAAGAAGTTTTTATTTTCAGAGTGTAAGATTATTCTTTTAATCCTGTACAAAAGTCATGACCTCCTTCTGAGTAAATCAAATTAAGGTGTGTCAGGGTACAGCACCAGTTGAGTTATGGCACTATATGGAAAAATGAGCGACTCCTTCTACTGGTCGTACCTGATGCAAACACATACACTTGTCAGAGGAGAGGAGAATGCAACAATGTTGCAAAAGCAGTTTGTAAAGGGACTACAAACTACACTTTACCCATTGCAAAATCTGTTCAAAAACATGAGCCAAAATAAAATGTGTGACTTCAGTTCTTTTTGAATATATATAAACACTAGCAACTATATTCAAAACCAACAAGCAACAAAAACCTTAAAACACACATCACATTGAGTCATTATATACACATACAGATTTTTTTTATTTAAAAATAAAATTTGTTTTCCACACCCCCAGAGCTGCTTACATAGGCACAGTGTACCTACCAATCGAAACACTGCATCTGGGTATGATTTTTAACCCTGTATTAACCTTCAAACCAACACAGCACAATGTAGTAATCCGTAGAGCAATGTCTGAGCTCCTTCTTGCTTCCTTGTGCAGGGGACTACACATCCCATGATGCTTTGCTGCACAAACTACCATCATAGATTGAAACACTGTATTATCTGCTTGTGAAAAGATGAAAAAGTTAGGAATGAGTTATGTCAAAATGAGTTAGGAATGTTATGTTAATTTTAGCAGGGATTTACAGTGACGTGAACTCTCAAAATCAACTGTTTGCAAACTCCAGAGATTTAGCAATTTTTAGGGTAAGTTTAGTAGTGTTTATTTTGGTATTTTGTTCATGCAAAAAAAAGTTTTCATTCACTGATTCTCCTCTATCAGATGCACCAGGAAACTTAAATACACCTTTAAGTTTTGGGCTCAATATTGCTGTATTTTGTCTTTGTCTTCCAGTGAAGTTTTTTATGGTCTTAAAACCCCTGTCATACCTAACACAATTTCTTAAATAAATCTAAGTAACAAATAAGGAAGCTACATGCAAGGTGTATATCGCTGGAGAGTTTCTGAGAATGGATTGCCCACCTGTGGATAAACCAACTGGAGGCATGTGTTTCTGCTGTTGAAGTGGATGTGGAGAAGAATGTCCTTTATCTTAGATCTTGGTATCAAAGTGATCAACACTTTTAGTTTGTTACAGGAGTAGAATTCAGACCACTATGTTTTCCATCTGAGGAATGAGAGCAATGCAGAGCTGCGTGGTTGTCGCTAAGTAACCCTCATTTCATAGTACGACTCAGCTGTCACAAAATAGAGGCAGAAAGACTTGGTACATTTAATTTTAACCGCGGTAAATACTTTATGGAATATATGTCAACACCTTTTTTTTAACTGTATTAAAATGGCCTCTTTTTTTGTGTGAAGATTTCATACAAATTTAAGCAAAATATCACTTTCACAACTTAGAATTTACATATAATAAGCATTTTAAGAATATGCTTGCTGATATTGACCTAGTAAACTGATGTTTTAGGAGGCATTACAATTACAAATATTTTTTTTATAAATGTATTGAAACCACATATTACAATAAATGCCACAAAGACCACTTAATTGCATTGCCAAGTTCGTAACTGTTGCTGAATCATATTATACAAACAAAATCCAACTCCATTACTCACTAATCCCAGTTTTAATATTGAGATCTCTCTTATATGTTTCTGGCAAATATGTTGTTTTGTATTCTGGGTATTTTTCCAGGAATTATTTCAAGCCATGTTTCTACTTCTGTATCATGATTTAGCACATTATGTTTATTCTACTTCATTTCTAAGCCTTTAGTAAGCCGTGGCCCTAAAAATGGATGGAACACAATGTTCTCTTAAAGATGCAGGAGTAATGTCCTTGTTCCCAAAATGAATGAACATTACATAAGTATCCACTGGGGTAGTTTTAACAAATGCACGGTGCTTTGGAAACCAGCACTGTGTATGTTTGTTTGATTTTAAGCTCAAAGAGAGGGCCCTCCATTATTTGAAATGTGTTCATTTTGTTTTTGCCAAAATTAACCCCTGTATAGCGCTACGGACTATGTTGGCCCGTTACAGATAAAAAATAATAATAATTCTGTCACTGGCTGAAGCTGATCACTCGTTATTATTGCTTTCTACATTTAAAAGCAGTGTATTCAGCTCTGAAATCTTTTACTAAAAAAGAAAATTCATGGTAATTTATGTTCTAGTACCTGCTTTTATATACAATAAAGAAAAATGTCCATTTAAAGAATATACGCAGATGAGTGAGTGGTTTCTAAAATACATCTTGGATAATATAATACTAAATATATAAGACTAAGGCGTGCAGTCATAGAGAAAAACTGTTTAGATTACATAAGTAAAACTGTAGGGTCTACCAGGATTTGTTCAACCTCTGTATTTCAATTAACATATGTATTCTATGTAATGATAGAAGCCATGATGATTCGTAGCATTTCATCTTCCTGCACTGCAGCCCCTAGATATAAATATTCTACATAGCACTGTTTGTATATAACCATAATGGATTTGCTGTGATGAGCTTTTATTTAAAAGTGTTTGTACATTTTGATACAGCTTCTTCTTTATTTGTCACAAAGCTGTTATCAACGGATACAACCACATGTTAATGTAAAACTATTCAGCACATATCAATGTAATTTATTCCGTAGAACATTAAGAGCTCCGAGTTGTATTTGTTGCTTAGAATGAATGTCTTCCTGTCATTAAAAGGAGTGATTCACTGAGGATTTAGGAGCAGTGTCACCTTTCTCTGTGTGAACAATTACCTGTTTGTCATATCCTATTCAAAAGAAAGCTATCTTGTGGAACCAGTAATGTCATTTTGATGGAACGAGGTGGGGCTAAAGTAGCAGAACTAGCAACAAAATGCAGACACTATGCTATTTTTCTTTGATCTTATTTATTTAAGATTAACAATAGATAGATAATTGAACAGAGTAGATTTCTCCCATACATTTCACTTCTATTTTTTCTGTTTAGATGTCTTGTTCAGGTATTCTTTACTGGTAGGAGCTTATTGTCAGTCATTTAAGTTTTATCTACTTAATATGTCTGATGAACCCATTTTAACAATTATTATATTGCAGATAATTATAATTCCCCAAATATCAAACAAGTTTTCCCTAAATTCTATGTAATGGTAAAAAAACAGTTTATTTAAATACGGTAATGCTCGTGCATCTAATTCCTCTTTTAGTTATTCTCTTCCTACCCCCTTTTTTACCCCCCTCAAGAGAATTTATGTTGTCTAGTGACCATAACTATTGTTGTATCTATGCTCTAGAGTAGATGTCTTCTTTTACATATAGGAGTCAATAACCAAGAGTCCTTAAAAGTAGAGGCCCATAATTATAATATGCTCTTTTTGAAGAACTAGATTTGATAAAGGGCAATTGTTTTTGTTAGAAAATAAAAACAGACAACAGAGCATTTTAATGTACTATCTATCTATCTATCTATCTTTCTATATATATATATATATATAATATATATATATATATATATATATATATATATATATATATATCTTTATATATATATATATATATATATATATATATATATATATATATATACACACTGCTCAAAAAAATAAAGGGAACACTTAAACAACACAATATAACTCCAAGTCAATCACACTTCTGTAAAATCAACTGTCCACTTAGGAAGCAACACTGAGTGACAATCAATTTCACATGCTGTTGTGCAAATGGGATAGACAACAGGTGGAAATTATGGGCAATTAGCAAGACACCCCCAATAAAGGAGTGATTCTGCAGGTGGCGACCACAGACCACTTCTTAGTTCCTATGCTTTCTGGCTGATGTTTTGGTCACTTTTTAATGCTGGTGGTGCTTTCACTCTAGTGGTAGCATGAGACAGAGTCTACAACCCACACAAGTGGCTCAGGTAGTGCAGCTCATCCAGGATAGCACATCAATACGAGCTGTGGCAAGAAGGTTTGCTGTGTCTGTCAGCGTAGTGTCCAGAGCATGGAGGCGCTACCAGGAGACAGGCCAGTACATAAGGAGATGTGGAGGAGGCCGTATGAGGGCAACAACCCAGCATCAGGACCGCTACCTCCGCCTTTGTGCAAGGACGAACAGGAAGAGCACTGCCAGAGACCTGCAAAATGACCTCCAGCAGGTCACAAATGTGCATGTGTCTGCTCAAACGGTCAGAAACAGACTCCATGAGGGTGGTATGAGGGCCCGACATCCACCGGTGGGGGTTGTGCTTACAGCCCAACACCGTGCAGTATGTTTGGCATTTGCCAGAGAACACCAAGATTGGCAAATTTGCCACTGGCGCCCTGTGCTCTTCACAGATGAAAGCAGGTTCACACTGAGCACATGTGACAGACGTGACAGGGTCTGGAGACGCTGTGGAGAACGTTCTGCTGCCTGTAACATCATCCAGCATGACCGGTTTGGCAGTGGATCAGTAATGGTGTGGGGTGGCATTTCTTTGGGGGGCCACACAGCCCTCCATGTGCTCGCCAGAGGTAGCCTGACTGCCAATAGGTACCGAGATGAGATCCTCAGACCCCTTGTGAGACCATATGCTAGTGTGGTTGGCCCTGGGTTCCTCCTAATGCAAGACAATGCTAGACCTCATGTGGCTGGAGTGTATCAGCAGTTCCTGCAAGACAAAGGCATTGATGCTATGGACTGGCCCGCCCGTTCCCCAGACTTGAATCCAATTGAGCACATCTGGGACATCATGTCTCGCTCCATCCACCAACGTCACGTTGCACCACAGACTGTCCAGGAGTTGGCAGATGCTTTAGTCCAGGTCTTGGAGGAGATCCTTCAGGAGACCATCCGCCACCACATCAGGAGCATGCCCAGGCATTGTAGGGAGGTCATACAGGCACATGGAGGCCACACACACTACTAAGCCTCATGTTGACTTGTTTTAAGGACATTACATCGAAGTTGGATCAGCCTGTAGTGTGTTTTTCCACTTTCATAATGGGGGTGACTCCAAATCCAGACCACCATTGGGTTGAAAAATGTGATTTCCATTTTTTTTTTTTTGTGATTTTGTTGTCAGCACATTCAACTATGTAAATAACAAAGTATTTCATAAGAATATTTAATTCATTCAGATCTAGGATGTGTTATTTTAGTGTTCCCTTTATTTTTTTGAGCAGTATATATATATATATATATATCTATATATATATATATATATATATATATATATATATATATATAATTATTCTTTAATGGGAGAAGCCATTACATTGTTTGAATGTTTTGTTCTTTAACGAGGTGTGTCTTGTAGCCTTATTAGATTTTCATTAGTCCTATTTACATTTCTGGCACTGAGAGTTGCCACATTACAAATGAAGCAGTTGCAACATTGACATTTCACACTCAGAAGCAGATTAAAAAAAAAACCTAGGGGAAGGGTCCACACTACATATTATAAAGAATGTATTGTATTACTTTCTATTGATCTTCAAAAGAGCATAGTGTAAATAAGTAATCACAGTGGTGATTTTATTAAAATAATATGGGAGGGCAATAAACGCGGGAGGAGAAATAATTAAAAACGGTAAGGATGTTGAAAAATGTTTTGCCAAGATTGAGCGATGCACTTTTATTTCATTGCAATTAAGAGCAGAACTCAAATTAACCGACAGCATAGTTCATTTTACTCTTTGGGAATGAAAAAAAGGTTTCTTCTTTTTGAACAATGTCTACTTAAAATAGTTATCATTTTGACTGTCACTATAATGTTTAATGGGTCAATACTAAAAGTTGCTTGGGAGTACAATAAGGTCTCCAGTAATTTTCTGCATTTGTGTGTTCTTCATCCTAGTACAATACATACGTTAATGGTTCTGCATTAAATGGATCCTTTTAGCTGCAATTTACTTTCCATTAAGAATTTACAAAATATCCTGCAATGCAATTTTCTTTCATACCCTCCGGAGATAATCAGAGTCTGTTGAAAGAGAAACTGTTAATCTTCTTCCATTGGTAACTGAAATGCATCTTACTTTAAAACCCTAGCAGTTTGTTTTTACATAATGACCGATAAACTGATTAAAATAGCACTGTACTGTGTTTCTGTTTCATATTAGGTCTTATAGCAGTATGTTCATGGACCTCACAAGCCCTTGTTCAATAGGCAGACATGGCAGCTGTTGAGGCTTGTTCACCTTTGTTAGTTCAGTTTATGTCTCCTCTGTCTGTTTTTTCAGTCACGTGGCAGCCTTATCTCTTGGAGAGCAGTACACCTTAGATTGCCTTTATGAACATGTCTAAAGTATAATAGGTATCATAGGGACAATTTAGACTCATATGCTGTGTCATGCATTTTGAGGTCTTGAAAATTGACTATTTTATTCCGAGTTACACCTTCTCATACAATAACAATCATAAAAAGGCAAACTGATTTGCTTCATGCAATAACATGGGCAGAGGCAGTCAGTCTGAGAATGAACAAACCTATACCAAATAAGTTTGTTCTATAGGCATTACAATCCACCAAGAGAGCTGACTCTTTTTGCTCCCCTTTCACAGGGGAATAAACAATATCCTGTAGTACTGTATATCAGTCTGGTTTCACTCAAAATGCCAGGCAAACCCCCCCCCCCCCCCCCCCCCCCCACACACACACACACACACAACCTAAGAGATGTCGGCAAACCCCGGAAGTACTTTCCATTTCGGCATATTGGGTCTAGGCAGTGACTTGTCTCTACACTTTCTCAGGTACAGTAAGCAAGGAATCCACTCTCTGACTGGGTTATCATGGCCAGAGAACAAACCTATTTAGGTTTGTTTATTCTTAGATTAAACGCCTGTGACCTTGTGTTCGCATGATTTAAAAAAACACCAAGCCAGCTTTCCCAGGAAGGATATCATTATTTATTAAGCTCATAGGGCGATGATGCAATAAATGAATTTCCAAAATACTATTCCATTTTCGTCTTCATCAGAATTATGTGGTGTTCTTTTTCCCAAATCAGTCCTCAGAACTATCAACTGACCAGGATTTAAAGGGATATGGAAGGGTTCAGATTTCTAGGCTATATACCTATTATGACAATTTACCACTTGCATTGTCTAAAAACATAATACACAATACAAGACTGGTAACAGGGGAGGAGAGACAGCCCCATTCAAAGATGGTTGCCTCCTTCTAGCGATTTTTTAGGAATAAAATTCAGGTACTTAAAATATTTGTGTTTTTTTTTCTGATAATTTCAGCATAGAATATATTTTCTTGGACATGTGTTTCCTATGATTGGGTCCCATTAATGATGGAAGGCATTTTGTTTTTATTCCTAAAAGGGATTAGAAACCTGTAAGGAGTTGGAGGAACCATGAATATTGATGCAGTCTGCATTCAGTCCTGTTGAAACATTCTCTCCCAGTAGCACACTTGACAATGTAATTTAATGGAAGCGTAGGACCTCATAGTTTATCCTTACCTGCAAGCTATAGATAGACTAGCAATCTTAGATGGAATCCCCCATGACACAATCAGTCATCTAAATATAAGATTTTCTCTGAAATACTTTTTATGTTCTTGTCTTTAATAACTGCTAATGGTATATCCTTACAAAAGTCACAAGCATGCATTTGCATTTTTACCAAACTACAGCGGTCCTTCAAATAAAAGGCATACTGCCCCTGAGCATATTATAAAAAAAACTAATTACTTATTTTTAAAATGTTTTATTTTATTGTTTGTCTGCAACCCTTGTTAATTACTACATGTAATGCTTTGCTACTGAGTCACTCTAGGAGTATTCTGTGTAGTATATGGCGGCTCACTCACAGAGCCTAGAGGAACATGCCCCCTCCCCATAATGTATATAGAAGTCTCTTAGGGTGACTCAACCCCCTTCTTGATTGCTACCTTGTTGTGATGAAGGGACTTGTGTGCCTCAGTGAAGCTGTGAGCTAAACCATGTAGAGTCACCCAAAATAGGCAGGTCATAGCAGAGAGGTCAGACAAATCATAGTCCACTTTAGAAGTAACTGGCAACCCACTCCAGTATCTTTGCCATGCAAATTGTATGGATAAACACAACCAGAAACACAGACAGATGTGCCTGGTGTGCTTCATCCATATGGTCACTGAGAGTCGGATACGACTGAAGGACTGAACAACACCTGCGTGACTTAGCAGCAAAGGAGGGCATGGTCAGAGATGCAAACGGAGTCACATGGAATAAAAATAAAACATTTTAAAAATAAGTAAATTAAAAGCAGTATGGCTTTAGAACGTGCATTCAGTGGTCCTTTACTATCAATACAATCAGTATGAGAAATAAGATTGCTGAGATTTGACTCTGCTCCCTTTCTGTGGCGTGGTTGTTGGTACAATGTGGAAATGTGTTTTTTCCCTGTCCAGCTGCTTGCCCCCAGGCATTCACACATGTTGTATCCACAGTCTTCCCATCACCCCCAATTTAAAGCCAACACATTTTGTTTGCACCCTACAACAGATAGAGGTGATTGTAGTACATTTTAATTGTGCAAGCTGTTGCAACATACTTCTTAAGTCTTGGAAAATGATATGGCTATCGATTTCTCAAGAGCTGAAATATACATTCCACCTGGCTGACATTAGCTTGTGTGTATGTGTTTAAATGTGTGTCAGACTGAAAAACTATAAATGGATTTCAGTATATGCCAGACGCGTGTACGCAACTGTGTGGAATGGAATGTTCCCAGTAGCTTTCCAGCGGGCACAGACAGACAAACAGCTGGGACGGTCCTGAAATGGAAAGTAACCTCCTTATCAGCTTCTGCCTTTATTTACAAACTTCACTTTTTGGGTCCTAGAAAGCAAGTTTATACTACATTATCTGTCTGCATTTAATTTTTCATACTAGAAGCTATTCGGCAGCCTGCCACTAATATAAGAACTGGTTCAAGTCTAGGTTTATAACAAATTATAAAGAGCAAAAAAAGAGCTTTTATATGAATTTAGTGCATTTACATTAAAGTGACAGCAGAGGTTTCAAATATGGTGTGATTTAAAACTATAGGTAATAGTTACATTAATTAATTAATTTTTTTGCCTGTATCTCTTGCCGGTGGTAGATCCTTACCAATAATTAATTATCTCCGGGGCTCTAAATCTACTATATTCAGTATAATGCATGTAAGAACAAAAAGACTGGGTATGCTCTGAGCCCAAGGAATAACTACGCTGGTTAGATAAATTGGTCCCTGTGGTCTGAGCATGCTCAGTCTTTTGTTTTGCACATGGCAAATTCAGAGTCCAAGGGATTGTTGGCAATTATCTGCTTTTAGCAAAGAAATACCAGAAAGTCCTTGAAAATTGATTTTTTAATAACCTTGCATTGATAAATAACTTGCTATAGAAAGTTTAAAATTGGACCATTTTTCAAATCTCTGCTGTGTCCCTTTAAACAAAACATCGGTATAATCATGGAGGGAATTTCCATCGTTTATACTATTAACATTTTACAAATAGCATGTCCATGTATTTTATACTATGAGAAGTAATTATTCCAGAGGCTAAAAGAACACAGACGACTACAATTTGCCAGACTACGATTGGCGTTAAAAGAAGCTCTGTTGTGGTCAGTTCTTGGCTGAGTAGAAGTAACTGGAAACCTTGCCTCTAACTGGAAGTTCACTGTTTTTTGCCAGTTCCCACAGACTTAACCTTAAGTAACCAATTACATTTTATCAACACATTTTCCTTTGGGCTTTAGCAATGGATACATTCTGGCTTCCTAAAAGTAATTATATGTTTGCATTTCAACACAACATGGCTGTATAGTAAATATAGGATGATGGTTTGGTTAACCCTTTATGTGTAATTTAGATCCTAAGGTTTTAGTGTACTTTTAGCACTTGTAATTGTAAAGTTTGTATGTTACCATCTTCGATTAAAGGGGCACTGATGTCACGGAGTAGCTGCTGGAATTCAAAAAAGCAAGATTTAGATATTAAAACAGGAGTTTTGCATGGAAAAGAAGTATTGCAAAGATGAAAAGCATAGTTTCAAATGAATACAGCTTTGCAAAACTCACATGAAGAGCTGTCCAAGTTTGGTCCTGGTGGGCCTCAAACAGGTCTGGATTTGAGGATATACCTGCTGAACCCAGGTGAGACAATTACTCCTTCAGTCATGCTGATTGACCTGTGCAGAGAAAGGAAATCCTCAAATCTAGGCATGTGTGCGGCCCACCAGCACCAAACTTTGACACCCTTGGTTTAGAGAGTCTCAGGCCACTGCGTTGACCAAGTCATGGTATTCTGTGTAGAAATCTGTTTCTCCTTTATTGTCTGGTTGGCTGCACATAATGGTTTTCTCCACTGTATGTACCAGCAGAGGCAAGTACAGTGGGCAAGAGCAGCACCTAGTAGCTTCATGTTGTGAAACCAACATTGCATGCTGCCAAAAACAAAGTAACATGTTGATGAAATAATAATCCTTTTTTAAAAGGAAAATTATGACAATCCTTAATGGGGTTAAAAGATTGATGTTCTGTTTTGCTCCATGGGGACCGGCTGGAGCAGCTTCCATTGCTCCATGGGGACCGGCTGGAGCAGCTTCCATTGCCTCATGGGGACCGGCTGGAGCAGCTTCCATTGCCTCATGGGGACCGGCTGGAGCAGCTTCCATTGCTCCATGGGGAGCAACTGGAGCAGCTTCCATTGCTCCATGGGGCCCAGCTGGAGCTCTTTTTATTGCTCCATGGGGCCCGGCTGGAGCAGATTCCATTGCTTCATGGGGAGCGACTGGAGCAGCTTCCATTGCTTCATGGGGAGCGACTGGAGAACCTTCCATTGCTCCATGAAGACCGGCTGGAGCTCTTTACAATGCTCCATGGGGACCGGCTGGAGCTCTTTCCATTGCTTATGGTGATTGGATGTGAGATCCAATAGGGTGGATCCAACAGGGTTATACTTCATGTGATTTACATAATTTTCATCTTGCTTTGCACTGATTTGTCTAGAATATAGTTTAACTCCTTATATGTTTCTGTACAACCTACCTATCACTGTTACTAATAGGGATGATATGTATAAAATGTTAGACTCTCCTCATCCCTGAGTACCAGCAGATAAGGCCTCAGGTGCTGGCACTGGTCCTAGGACTAGCTGTGCAGAACCACTGATCTAGAGCAGTGTTTCTTAAACCTCTCCTCAAGACAGGCCAAGATTTCGGTTTAACGCTGTATGAACACAGGAGGAGCAATGTGGTGTTTAACATATTCTAATTGCGTCATCTGTATTCAGACCGTGTTAAACTGAAATCATGGCCTGTCTGGTTGGTCTTGAGTAGAGGATTAAGGACGGCTGATCTAGAGGACAGTAGAGTCAGTCTTTATAATGAGATAGCAGGAGTCCGTTTCACATAGAGGTGTACAACAGGACTCTCTCACACGCTCTTCTCTCTCAGCCAGACTGTCTCTCTCACACCACCCCCTCACTCCTATCACAACATAGATAGTGGGCTAGTCAGAAACAGTCATGTGACAGAAACCTCTGTAGCCAGCAGCTGTTTCACCTCATTTCTTACCAATGGCTTCCAGGGTTTAAATTACACAACTTCTTTTATTTTAAAGTCAGTGCGTTTCTTGTGGCTGTTGTTCTGAATGATAAATTGGTACCACATGTTGCTGTTTCATGGGGGAGGGTGCCGATGTCTTCCACAGCTGGGGACCAGACTAATGGGCAGGATATAGGAGGTAGTAATATACAGGCAGGACGCATTGTGAGAACTTGGTCACAGATTATTCTTGCATTATAATCTAGATTTATTATCACTGTAATGGTTTTAAAGATGGTACATTTGCAAGTTTTCAATCTTGCAAGGTGTTTATGGAAAGCACAATGGACACTAGATTGTAAGCTCTCTATTCTAGGCAATGTGTTAACACTAAAACTGTTTTTGCCTTATACTTAACCCCTGTATAGCGCTGCAGAATAAACAAGAAGAAGGGCCACTGTAGTACAAAACTTTTTATCAATACTTTTAAAAGAGTATGTTTTATCCACTTTTTTCCCTATGTTAAGTGAAGACAGTTAACAGTGAAATAACAGACAGGCAGATTAAAAATAATGTGCTTTGATTCACCTTCACTTTACCAGTGAGGAAATGAAAACCAGGACTCGTGGAGACTCTGTTAGTTGTGTTTTCTTATTGGGAAACACTCATAAGGCTCACAGCTTTTTTGTTTTCTGTAACCTAAAAAAAGACAGAGGAGAAGAAAACAATGCCGCATTGCCACAATTTGAATTGGATTAATAAAAAAAATAATTGATGTGTGGTGTAATAAAAAAAGAAAACAAATATGCAGTAATAAATATAGACAATATTTTGTACCACCCTGTAAAATGAAGAGAAATGGAAGTCACATAAAACAGTATGCCTTAGAAATTATTAAAAAATCATGTGAGAATAGGACCTACATATTGGGTCCTTGGACACAAAGGGCCCAATTCAATTGCCCAATTCGTTAATGTATACACACTTAAAATCACTCTTTTTATATTGCTACATATTCTGCAAATATTACTTATTGGCACAAATGAATTCTAAAGTCATAGAATGCATATAAACATTTATAAAAAAACACCCAAAGGCACATTTATAAGTTCAAGGCATTTGCAAGTAGCTAACTGAATAAGGCTATAAGTATCCATTCTTAGAAAATATATTGACAAATATTTTGGTATGAAATAATACGTTATGGTACTAATTCAAGATTGTGTTCAGTGACATATAAAGTCCACCACCACAGGTTATTATGATAAAAAAAAGATAAAGGTGGTGAAGGTGTGAAGGATGTGTAAATATTAAACAAACATTTTTTTTTATCACAGTGTTTCTGTCTATCTGATATAATATTTGCTGTTGTTGTCTCCACAGAATTCAATACGGCACAACTTGTCTCTGCACAGCAGATTCATTAGAGTTCAGAATGAGGGCACGGGAAAGAGCTCCTGGTGGATGATAAATCCAGAAGGAGGGAAAGGTGGAAAGGCACCAAGGAGACGTGCTGTATCAATGGACAACAGCAACAAATATGCAAAGAGCCGGGGTAGGGCAGCAAAGAAGAAGGCATCAATGCAGGTGGCTCAGGAGTCTACAGAAGATAGTCCTTTACAGCTTTCTAAATGGCCCGGAAGTCCGACATCGCGCAGCAGTGATGAGTTGGATACCTGGACGGATTTTCGATCCCGTACAAACTCTAATGCTAGTACTATTAGTGGACGTTTGTCTCCAATTCCAGCTACCACTGAACTTGATGATGTACCAGATGATGACTCTCCCTTATCGCCTATGTTGTACAGCAGCCCTGGCAGTATGTCTCCATCTTTAAACAAACCATGTACAGTGGAATTACCAAGGTTGACTGATATGGCTGGAACAATGAACTTAAATGATGGACTGACAGAGAACCTCATGGATGACCTGCTGGATGACCTTTCTCTTCCTAGTCAGCAGTCATCCTCTGGTGTCCTCATGCAAAGAAGTTCCAGCTTTACTTATGGCACTAAGGGCTCAAGTGTCGGCTCTCCATCTAGTAGCTTCAACAACACTAGTAGCTTCAACTTTCCTATGACTTCTTTGCGTCAGTCTCCCATGCAAACCATCCAAGAGAACAAGCAGGCTACTTTTTCTTCCATGAACCATTACAGCAACCAATCTCTGCAGGACTTGCTGAACACTGACTCGCTCAGCCATAGCGATGTTTTGATGACTCAGTCCGACCCTCTCATGTCCCAGGCCAGTACTGCAGTGGCTGCTCAGAACTCTAGAAGGAATATCATTCTGAGAAATGACCCCATGATGTCATTTGCAGCACCATCCAACCAGGGGGGAAGCCTGGCAAATCAGAACTTGCTCCACCACCAGCACCAATCCCATAATTCTTTTCTCGATGGCAGCCGTGCCTTGTCAAACAGCATAAGCAACACTGGTTTAAATGACAGCAACAATTTGGACTCATCCAAACACCAGCAGCAGTCATCGGTCAGTCATTCTATGCAATCTCTCACAGACACGCTCTCAGGATCCTTATACTCCACAGGCGTGAACCTTCCAGTGTTGGGACATGAAAAATTCCCAAGCGATTTGGACTTGGAGATTTTCAATGGTAGTTTGGAATGTGACATGGAGACTATCATCCGCAATGAACTGATGGATGCCGATGGGCTGGATTTTAATTTTGACACCCTCATCTCAGCTCAGAATGTTGGTCTATCCGTGGGAAGTTTCACTGGTGCTAAGCAGACATCATCACAAAGTTGGGTGCCGGGCTGAAGAACATCTGAGAAGACTGGGCTTGCCAGGTGAGTTTACCAAACAACAACGTTTTACACAATTGTTCACTGTTCGTTCAGTATAACTATAGACCATTTAGGTGATTATGTCATATGCAATTTTCCGATTATGGAAGTTCTTAATGGCAGAGTAAAGTTGGTAAATATGGTTTGTATGATCTTTGCCAATGAAATGCTAATTCCATATTATTGTGGCTGCGTAAGAAAATGTCATGAGAACCGGAAACAGGAATCACTCAGCTATTCACTTAGTATAACTGTTGTTGCTATACAGGGCTTGAGCACAGGCCTGTAAAAATAATTTAATTTGATACTACTTAGTATTGTATTTTTGGGTGAAAAAAAACAGATATGTGTTTCTTAATGAGACCTCCAAGTTCAGATAAAATGTAAATACATATGACAGCTGAAGACTTCACTCACCTACTTAATCTAAAGTGAAATACATCTTCCCTTTTTTTTGTACACAACAAATACTATTTAAATGCAGACTCATATTAAAGGGACACTGCAAACTGTTCCAAATGTGATATAATAGAAAGCTATGGGCTGTTATTTTATTGTTTAGGTTGCTGACAATCAAAATGTGTTTGTGGTAATGAACCTGGGCAGATTCAAATAACAGGATATCACTGGATGAATATATAGATAACAGTTTGACAAGTAAAAATGACAATATTTAATGCAAGTTTACTGTATAAAAATGCATTTTTAATAACTCAATAAATAAATGATTTGCCATTGTTTATAGTTTTAAACCATACAATACTTACAACCTCAGTTGTATCCTTGTTACATGCTGGAGGTTATAGCCTGCATTTCTATTGTCGTTTTTCTATCACGTATTTAAAACACATGCACAATAAACTATTTTTTTTTATAGGAAATTTTTTTTTTAAACTTTAAACAAATGACATTAAAGTGAGACTGGGGTGCAATTATTTTCTCCTTTGCTACCCTGGTATGTTCTAGTATGTTGTAAGAAACAGAAGGGCTGGAAGTCCTGTGGAGTAATCTACACTTATTGGTATATAAATGGTCCAAATGGCATGAGGGATGTGCGAGACATCCCTCCCACATGTTATTCACACTATCTTGAAAATGGAGGCTGAATAAAACAAAATGCGTACTTATTCAAGGTTAGATTTGTAATGGGAAATAGCACTATTGTTAAGGGGTATTCAGACAGATAATTTAGGACCTGCTGGTTTAGTGTATCAGAGTCGTAGCTGGAACTCCAGGACCTATCCTCTTATGGTAGCGCAGCACACAGCAGCAGCAGTGGTGGTGAGCATCCGCTAGATGGCGCTGCTGATATCCCGTTGCCGTATCATAGAGTCAAGGCTTAGGTAAACTGTTAGGGTGAGGGTTTTGGTTAGCTCTAGTGTTAGGCTAACATTATAAGCTTAGAACCTCTCTCACATAGCGCACTGCATTGGCGGACCTGTCCCGACACCATAACAGGATAGATCCGAACTCCATCCTAATCAAACTTAATTGAACTATATCACTAATGCTTCTATATTTTCCTGTATGGTTTACAGTAGATTATTATACAGCAGGGCATACTGTTATCTACTTGACTTGTGCTTCGCAGATTGTTTGTAAATGTGAAGACATAACGATAATACATGTTATATATTCAATATAAAAGTTGTTTGCCCATCCTTGTCTAGACATTCATTTTGGACTTTGTAGACTTGTTCTGAAACACCTGTTACATAACATTCGTTAAAAGCCTTTTGTGTATTTTATGGGCGGTAATGAGATGATACTTTATTGCAACAAAATGCTTATCAAAGGTTATCACCTCTGAGAAACATTGTGTAAGAAATATTGTTGTGTCATTATTCACCTGACTGATAAAGGTCTGAAGAAACTGGCAATGCACAGGGCTGCAATAAAACACTGTGCCAAATGGCAGCTTTCCATGTGCGTCACTCCTAGATCTCAGGTAAATGACCACCTGTTTGTGCTGACATTAAAGATTTTAGCTAAAGGATGTGCATTGCTTTACTTTGTTTTCAATTTTGTGTTTTTAAGCAATACTATAAAATAATTATTTCCAGAAATAAATGCTATTACTAAATGATCCACATCATTTAGCACACATGTAAAAGACCTGCTTAGGTATTGTTCAATCTCAGATGACCACCTCTGACCCTTTTTTCTTTGTTCATTTGGACGATAATGGAAAAAAAATGGGATCTTTCCTGATGGGTGGCCAGACAGCAGTGTTGGTAGTAGCGTGGATAAGGACCGCTATATGGCGCTGTCGACATTTTACACAATTTCTATTCTTAAATTCTATCCTAACCATTACCCTAATCCTAATCTTTACCCTAACCCGTACCCGATGAAATTAAATTAAATTTAAGGTGAAATTCAGTAAAATCGACAGTAAAATCTCGCCAACGCCATCTAGTGGCCACTCGTCATTACTGCCAGGGCCCACCCAACAGGAAAGGTCCAATAAATGTATATGTATTTGAAAGTATATTGATAATTAATCTGTAAACTGAAATATTTTAATTATGGCTGATTAATTCTCTACATAGAGGAACATGAAACACTTTGTATTATCCTGGATGTGCAGTTCATCCTCATATGACTGTAATCTGTCCGATCGAACGATAGAGGAAGAATATATTCAGCAATGTCCAGTTAAAGTACCCATGTATTCTTATATTTAAAATAAACCTCTTTGAAGAACTACACTTCAGAACAGGGGAAATGTTTATAGATTGTAAAAAAAAAAATGCAGTTTATAATGTTTTACCTTTTTATATGCAATCATGCTGCTGTGGAATCTTCCATTTTGGTTTTGATGATAACTTCCTAAGTTTGGAGGAGACTTTGAATGCAAAGGAAGCTTTTATATAGACTATTGGAATGTGGCATTTAAAGCTGGCAGTGTTTTTAACTGGAGTAATGGAAAGCTTATTAGTTTACAAGGAGACATCAGAAAGCAAGAGACAGAATGAAATTGAAAGCTGCAGTGAAGAATAACAATATAAAAGTGAAACATGTAAAGGTTACATTCATTTATTGCTTCCTAAAAAAATAGTTTGACTTTTATCAAGTTTATTTATTCAGGAGGCCATAGAGAATACATTTGATTATAATGATCTTTTAAAAGGCCTATGCACAATAAAAAAATGTTTGAGAAATGTAATTCTGAATAAGCATATAGCAGCTAGTTTTTAATTAAAAAAGGGTTGCTGCCTGCAGACATTAATGTATGTGTAAGTGTGAAAGAGTTTATATTTCTTTAGAGCTATGGTTGCATTGAATGATGCAAGGTGTCTGCTTCAAGGTCAGTGAGGTGGAAAGAGGTGTTGTCCTAAACAATGTCTTGACAAATTATTGTTAGTTTTGTAATACTTGACCGCCAAGTGTGTCCCCCCCCTCAAACTTCAGTCATCCATTAAACTTCATCTCCATCAAGTACTTTGTACCTTGTGCCCTGTAAGTAATGTTACATGTATACTTGATCTGGAATCAATACATAAGAAGTTTTGTTATGATTATTATAATAAGTGAGAACAAACGCTCTAAACTTATTTATATATGAATGTATATTATTTTTTATTTATTTATATTTAAATTAAATATATGTGACAATTGTATTTATAGATACTATATATATAATTGTGTTTATTTTGTGTGTATGTATGTGTGTGTGTATATATGTGTGTATATATATATATATATATATATATATATATATATATATATATATATATATATATTAGAGCATCTGTTCCTAGTCCACAATTATACATATGTTTATATTTGACTGAGAAGTGTCAAATAATGATGAACATTCATCATTTTCTATAGTTTTTCGGTACTATACTGTCTCTTTAACTGCTGCTGTAGCACTCCTCTATGGCTTTAAAACAATTTGCGAGTGGTCTTTAGTGCATGTAATCTTTCCTTCAGTTATTTGTAGTTACGGCACTGCCCTATTTTGCGAGTGATCTGTAAAGTCTTATTACATTAGGGTTTTGGTGTAACTTGTAATCTTACGTCCGTGCCAAAATCAGTGGAAAAGATTGCAATGCTTTTCTGCTTTGTCGTGCCACAATCACTCGTGGAAGTTCTCCTGCAGTGTTTCCGGATGAGTGATTAGCATAGCTAGGGAGATTTACTTTATTCTACATGGTGTCATCTGCGATATAGGGGATTATAATGGAGCACTCTATTTTTAAGACTTTGTTTAATGATCAAGCCATATATGATGCCTCAAATATTAAAGAAATACAAATTGCTACTACAATTCTACAATATAAATCTTATATTTTAAGTAGAAAAATATGCATACAAATGTCCTTTGCTTTGTCTCCAAATATACCTTATGCTTTTTTCCTTTGAAAATAGAAGCAACTAATATTCCAGTCCTGTAAGTCTTGTATTACGACCAATGCAGTATGATTACTATATAACTATTATCAAGATAGCTTACACATATATATATATATATATATATATATATATATATATATATATATATATATATATATATATAGATAGATAAGTAAAAGCTGTATGACAGGCAAGGCACGTGAACAGTAGAAATATTAAAGTTTACAAATACAAATTTTTGTACAATTAAATTGATAGCACTAACAGTATTCAGCTATTTATTTCTCTTAATGAGGTGTATTTCCCTACTACATCAGTAGTGTATATAAACTGACATTTTCCTTTCCTGTAGCACACTCTCCTGTCTTATTTGCATAATGTGCTTCTCTGTTGATGTAAATAGTTCATGTGTAAATTAGCCACATGTATACTCCAGCCTTTTAAACCTGATTCTCATTCAATTCTCTATAAATTTGCAGCAGAAGTGTCACAGTTGCTACAGAGCGCTTTAGTGACAAATTAGCAGTGGGAGTGTGAAACAGTTCTCCGGGAAGGGATTTTTTTTCTCTGCTATTTACATATATGCCTAACACCTAGAACCAAAACACTTGTGAATTTATAAGTAATTCTTATGTTATTTTGAAAGATGATTGTTCCCAAAAATAGGTCTAGATCAGTTATTAGTTGCACTGGTCACCTTAACAGTAAATCCTTGTTAGTGACAAATTGATTTACCCAAATCCACTTATAGGATCGGGGTTGAACACATTCTTAAAGCAAAAGTGTCACCTGAGGTTACATATCATGTTCTTTTCACCCTTACTTCAATACCTATGGATACTTAACTTTTGCAGTGCCTTCTATCCAAATTCAATTTTAGGGCTTGTATGGTCCATGGGGGAGAAAACACTATTATATATAGAAATACAAATATATTAATGTAGAAAATGTTTTTACAAGTTAATGTTTGTTTTTATGCAAAACTAAATATCATATAGATAAATTAATAATTAACCAGGATGGCTCAGTTGTTTCTCTGTAAGCCATGGTGCACCGTGCCGTGCTTGATTTGGCATAGTTGTCTTTTTATACAGTTCATAGTTGCTAAGAGACATGGCAACCTGCATCAAAAGTTACAGATGTCTGTCCACGGTGTAACAATGTTTGCCGACATAATGTAATGGATATAAATAATTATTTCTAGGTAAATCCTACTGTATCCAGTATATCACTTTTTGAGGGCTGAATAACCCTTTAAGTCTGAAAACCTCTCCAGTGAGGATTCTGTACTCACCAGGGGCCATATTCAATTCCAAGCCTGGAACTCAATCGTAGTAGGCCAAATGACTGTGAGTAAGTTGCGGGCTCCTATTTGTCTCCAATTGCAAATCTATTCAATTGCTTGAGCCAAAACCGTAAACCATGCACTGGTTCTGAGCACTTCAGGAACATGATCAATTCAGCAAGCCTGTAGCCGTCCATTTCTAATCAGCCAACAGAAAATGAGACTGTCATTATTACGGCAGGAAAAACGGTTACATGTCAATCAATTAGGTTCAGGAGTGCGATATGCGATAAAAATAAAGAATTATGAAAATTAATGCCAATACTGTTCTAGTCCATATGGGTGGCCTGATATGTATTAACTCATTGATACCAGAGATCGATTTAGCCCCAAAATAAAACATTAAAATACATTTAATTTCCTGACGATTTGCGAGCTTGAGACTTGTGCAATTAATTCTAATGTCTATCATCGCTTTCCCCCTATTTACAGTGCAGTATTGTTTTTTTATTTGCATTCACAGTGCTACAAATAGGTGTTTAACCCCCTTGCAGGTCCTCTCTAGCACTCGTTGGATTTTTCTCCTTCATTTGCCATATACGTGTGTGAAAACATTTGCGGGCTTGGGGAAATTGAGCAATTGAATAGCGATTTGCGATTTTAGCTTTGCGAAAATGAGAGATCAAAGCTTTCTGGAGGCTGTAAGTTATGAGTTTAACCATCTGCATTTTTTCAAGGCTATAACTCGGAAGCCGATCGTAGCCCGAAAAATACGCCAATTGAATAGCAAATTAGCTTGCAACCTCACTTACAGGCTACCGGATCTCAGTTGAATAGGGCCCCAGGTTTGCACCTCAGGGGGATTATTTGGTCTTAACAAAACCAGCATGGACAGGCCAGAATCACAACGTGAAGCAACACTGTACAAAGTTGTCAATAAGCAACAAGCAGGGAACATGCCAGTATATGGTCTGGCAACAGATTGCAGTCAAGAAGTACAGGAATGCTGACAGACACCTAGACAAGCTACAACATACTAATGAACATGGACCAGGATTTCAAAAGGCTAGGTAAGTGCCTCATCACCAACATATGGCACCAATTGAAAGAAGCAAACTCCGGCTCTAGTTTCTCATGAATTAGCTGTATTTGGCACAATGAGATCAGTCAACAGGATCTCAAACACAAAATCTCACAAGTCACCATACTGCAATAAATAAGAGCTCTGCCTTCATAGTGCTGAGCCAGCCAATGTCCATCTCCAGTGACTGCAGGTGATGTCAAAACCAAGGCACTTTTCCAAAGCCTACAAACACATACAGGTGAAGTTTCAATGTTCCTCCTTAAGGGCATATTTAAGTTTCCTGGATTATGCATGCATCTGATAGAGGATAATTAGTAGTGTATGCAAACATGAAAAATTACCAAAATAAACATTTAAAAACTCACCTTGATGTTTGCTAAATATTTTCAGTTTGCAAGCTGAGGCTTTTGTTAGTTGACACCCCTAAAAATCCCTGCTAAAATTTGCATAACATTCATAATAGTTTTGGCCAATCAGGAGAAAGCAGAGGATATCTGATATATTTGTATTAAACTCTTGGGTTCCTGTGTTGCAAAGCAGCCTGGGATATGTAGTCTATCTCTATATATATATCCTTGTGCTCTCATTCAGCTATGATCTCAGACTCCACCGAACCATGTGATTCCATCCTGCAGGAAGTACTTCCTTTGAAAGGTCAAACTCTATACCTGGCTGCTTTCCTGTGTGTACTTGGTTATGTAAGCTCCTTGTTGGTGTGCAAAGCTGTATTTTACTCTCCTGCATTTAACTTTGTAAGTAAACTTATATATATACCTTTAAATAATTGGTATTAAGAAGATTCAGTCTTTGATCAACGGTATATCTTGAGTTTTTAAAATCTGGACTATGATGAAATGGAATGAAGTACAATGCCACAAACATTTATTTCATCAATCACCTTAAACTGCTATTGATTGTGTTTTAGTTTTCAATCCCCTATATATTTGTAGCTGAATGATGCATTTTCACAAATAAACAAATCAAACTGATTCTAGTAAGTAATTGTAACACACCAGCAACCTATTTAGTTTATTGAGCTTCTGAAATTAGAAATATTTATTGAACTGTTATCTAAATGCAGTGGATAAAGTGTCTTTGGCTCCAAGGATTACAATCTATTTACTAATAAAACAAATCAGAGATTAAGGAAGACCTTTAAAAATCTTCTACTCGAAGGACTTTAGAAATTTGTAAATACATGAGCAAAATTTTAAAGAGGTTCCTTTTTAGATGTTTTTTGAAGTTAGGGAGCAGGTGGGTACTTATCCATAATAGAAATCTAAAAGTACAGTGTGAAGATAATAAATTATCAAAATGAAATAAGGGAAAATCAATTGTATAAAGTGATAAAAGAGCAGTTGCTCATTTCTACCATTAAGCTTGATTTGCAAGAAGTCATTCAACTTGGATTTCAGCTTTATTTTACACTTTCACCACACAAAAAGATGGAAGACAGTTTAGAGATATGTGCATTTGTGAGTATTTTCATAATGATGTTTATTGTAAACTAAATTTAAATAGCCACATTAGGCCTATGCATTTCCAAAGAGAATACTGTATTTTTTTTTTATAAATTCCTGTGCCTTTTTTTTCTGAAGTACAAGAACATGTTATGTACAGAACCTTATGGAGCAGTAGTGAAGACAATTTACAGCTGTGGCCTATACAACTGCACAGAGGAGAATTACAAAAGGAGATATTGTCTGTCTTACAGCACCTGTTTTTTTCCACACAAAGAAAAGAATGTTTGAACTGGCATATTATAACATATTCAGCAATGTCATTGTGACAACCAGACTTTATGTATGTTACACAATGCACTGAACTTGCAGACATTGGAGCTCTACAGCTCATCATACTGGAGTACATTGGCAAGAAAGACAATTATGCAAATTAACTGCAGTGATATAAAAGTTGTATTATGCAATAAAAATGACGGTAACGCTTGCATTTTTTTTACTTTTATTAAAAGCTATCCAGAATTCCAGTACTGACCAACATTAGTTTTCCTTGTTAGCTTGTATGGTCTTATCCCCTGAAGATGGGACTCTAGCATTCTACAGTTACATGATTATTAGATATTGTTTCCAGATATCCTTTAAAATGTCACATTTGTTCATAAGTGTTTTTAAGCTGCAAAGTTTCTTATTTTATATGCACACACCGACCTTCTTATAATATATATATATATACATTGCCTTATATCAACATATGTCTCCAAGTTGAATATTGTTGTTGTTGTGTCTGACTCTATCGACAGCAGCATGTCAGGCACATCTATTGATATGTCTCTGGAAGTGCTTATACCTAATAGTTTCTTGGCAAAGATTCTGGAGTGGGTTGCCAGTTCCTTCTCCAGGGGACAGTGATTTGTCTGACCTCTCTGCTATGACCTGCCCATATTTGGTGATCCTACATGGTATAGCGCACAGCTTAATTGAGGTACACAAGCCCCTTCACAAGGTAGCGATCCAGGAGGGGAAGTTGAATATAGATCTTTTTAATGACTTTATTATGACTAATAATGACTTTAATATGCACGTAGCTGAGAATTTATAAAAATGTTCAAATATTATTTCTAACTGTTTTAGGCTTGCACATTTTATATGCTGATTAATAAAGTATATATTTGTGTTCATGTGTTGCAGTGTCACAGACCACTAGTGCTATATTAATATATGAATCTAAGATAGCTCGTCTTTTCACTAACTCCTAATAATAATATTACAGCATATTTTGTTTGTTTTGCTGAATTCTCTCTAAACTCTAACAAAGTCCTATCACTGTGTTAGCGAGAAGTTCTTTTGCTGCCTGAATTTTTATTTGGCAGCCCTTTAGTTTTGCAAAGGCAGAAAAATGATAAATGTACCAGTTGCAGATTATCTCAGCCATAAATGAATATTAAAGAGACGTTATACACGGTAACCCTCTTCCCCCTTTTCCAAGGCATTCAATGGATTTCATTTAAATTTAGGGTAACATTATATGTATGCATCAAAGAAACCAACACAATGTCTTTTTCAGCTGCAAACATGCTTTTTAAACATTGTTTGACATTTAGTTTTACTGATTATTCAAAGCTCACCCCTTGTGTATCTGTATCTTCTTAAAGGATTGATGGGGTCTTGAACACTGTCAAATGTGCATACAGCATCCATAAGTTTTAATGGGATCTGGGTGAATACCAGTGAGTAGACATTAACCCATGTGGTGTGAAGGCTCGGAGTACAGCTTGTTTGTGGGCATTTATTACGCACCATATAAATGATCTGAGGTGTGTGAAAATGAAGTGTCTCCGTTAGGATCAGATACAAAAAAGGTTTCTACCTTAAATTCACTATTACTGTTCAGGCTCTGTCTGGAGATGTTTTCTTGGAATTGCCACGGGTCTGGTGCTACTGGTGGCTCTGGCTTTTGTTACAATCGCAAATCGCTATTAAATTGCTACAATTCCTCAAGCTCGCAAATGGTTTTACACATGTAACTGGCAAATGTAGGAGAAAATCCTATGAGTGCTAGAGAGGGTACGCAAGGCGGTTAAACACCTGATCGTAGCACTGTAAATGGAAATAATAAATCAATACTTCATTTAAAATACGCGGAAAGCAATGGAAGACATTAGAATTAATTGCACAACAGTCTCAAGCTCGCAAATCATCAATAAAAATATTTTTTATAGGTTTTATTTCTGTGTTATATCAATCTCGGGAATCAAGGAGTTAATACATATTAGGCCACCCACATGGACTTAAACAGTATCGCCATTCATTTTTATTATTTTGTACATTTCTGGATTGTGAGTTTGATTGCATATCAGACCTCTAAACCCTAATTGATTGATGTTTAACCTCCATGTTTTACTGATGTCATCATGATGGTCTCATTTACTATTGGCTGTTTCTAAATTGGTAGTTACAGGCTTGCTTAATTGATCATGATCATGCTCTGAAATGCTACTTACAGGGGCATGGTTTACGGTTTAGCCTTTCGGCCAGGTAGCTGCGGGCTTGATCAATTGCATCGATCTGTAACTGTTGCAATTGAATAAGGCCCAAGGAGCTCCAGGCTTCTTCCAATTCCTGGAATCAATCACTCAAAAGAAAATTATCTGAAAAGTAAACACATAAAATGATAATTCAAATAGAATAAAACAGCAACCTGTGCACCTGGAGCATATCCTGCCTGTTTGCCATAGTATCCAACAACAGCTAATTTATACCATGCAGATGTTGACGCACACCCTAACCCTGATTCAATTGCAATTTGGCCAATTGAATAAGGCTCTAAATAAGCACATAACATATTTTTTTTAAAGAAGTTTTTAGTTAGTAAGCATCTATCCAAAAGCAAGGTTTTCACTAACTAAAAACTTCTTTAAAAAAAATATGTTATGTGCTTATTTAGAGCCCTATTTAATTGGCCAAATCGCAATTGAATGAGGGCCCCTGTTTCCGGCTTCCAGGGGGTGTCCTCTCTGATTTTCACCCAAGGATCCAGAAGGATATCAGCTTGAAACTTTAGGCCCTAATTTAATATCCTTAATGCAGCTTTGTCCCTAGCAGTGAGACATTATCAAAATCTTACAACTGGTAAATGTTGCTTTACTTTACTAAAACTAACAACTATACTTCTTCAAGGGCCAGTGTATTCACTTTTCTTGTTAAACCGTTTTTTTTCTGTTTACCATTAATTAACATGAAAAATACATGTTCAAATGGAAGCAAAGGAAAACTATAGCCAGAAAATATAATTTAAAAACCGTTTACCTCATTAATGGCTGTTACTGTACAACTCTCTCACTTTACTGAATACTAGTGAAATATTTCAACTGAGATAGCATTGATTACACTGTGTTGATGGGGCTTCAATAATGTAACTTCATTTGCAATATTTGACTTCCTTTCAGTAGTGCTCAGGATAATCAGAAAGAAGGGGAATGGTATGACAACAGTCGTTAGTGAGCTAAAGCTTTGATTTGCTGCTGTTTGCACATCTTTATGTTAATTAATGGTGAACTAAAGATAGGTTTAACATGAAAAGCACACTGGCCCGTTTAACATACATGAACTTTTTTTTAGAGGTTATTTTCCCTTTTGCCTTTCAGACCACAGACCCTTGCTGAGTTCCCAGGGTACACACTGCCATGGACTGGTGATTGAGAAACACCCCAGGCTTCTTTTTGTGTGTTATAGTACAGTCATTAATGCTGCTGAAATGATATTATTGTAGGGAGCTGTATTGTCCCTGTATATGAAACCTAGTTCAAGACACAAGTACATTTGAGCCATAGTCTACTTGTTCCTTTCAAAATTAGACTTGTGTTTTTGCACAGTTAGATTTTTGATGGTTTGATAATACATGTGTATACAAACATTCGTGTTTGCCTGCCAGACTGCTTGGTTTATAAATTGATTCTCATCTGCTCAGAATTTGGCAGACTGCAGTGAATGTGCTGATACGTAGGTTTGTTGTCACTTCTTACATTTATTTTTTTTTCTTTACCAATATTCCAAGAGGTTTGGAAAAGCAAAACGTTTTCTATTGCAATGATTATATTAAGGCCATGGGCATGTTTAGATTTCATGCTGCCCTAGGCTGTCCAGATTTTTGTGCTTCTCCCATGTGTGTGTGTGTATGTATATGTATATATATATATATATATATATATATATATATATATATATATCTATATCTTTTTTTTTTCTTAAGGGTATGTAACGCTCCAGAAACAATTTGTATGGAATTTCCGTACACGCTGCAGTGTGCAAAGCACGGCACCAGCCGCGCATGTTCAAAGCAAGGCGCCAGAGGGGGGAAAGGGGGAAAGAGACATAGGGGAAAGGGACACAGAGGAGGGAAAAGGGGGGAAAGATACACAGGGGGAAAGAGAGAGAGGGGGAAAGAGACGTAGGTGAGGGAGGAGGGGGGAAGATACACAGGGAAAGGCACTGGGGGAAGGGGGAAAGAGACACAGGGGAGGGGGGTAAGAGACACAGGGGAGGGGGAAGAGACACAGGGGAGGGGGAAGAGACACAGGGCAGGGGGGCAGAGACAAAGGGGAGACACACGGGAGGGGGGAAGAGACATGGGGAAAGAGTTACAGGGGAGGGGGTAGAGACACAGGGGAGGGACAGGAAAGAGACAGAGGGGGGAAAGGGGGAGGAAAGAGACACAAGGGAGGGAGAGGGAGGAAATAGATACAGGGGAAGGGGGGTGGGGGGAAATTATCCCGTCATTTATGACGGGCAAACGACTAGTGTATGTGTGTATATATATATATATATATATATATATATATATATATATCAAATATTGAAAAACTGTGTTAAAGTATAGATAAGTACAGATATGGTTACGGCGCAGGATGTAGAAATTTTAAGGGCTAGTTAATTCAGCACAATTTGGACCACAGATCGTTTAAACTCCTGTTAAAACATTTAAAAAGTATTTCAACTACATGCATTATTGACTGAGAAATCAAGTAAAATAAAATCTGTATTTATATGTTTGCCCAATCACAGGTCCCCATATCAGAGGAGGGGTGATCCTCCTCCTTCATTCCTTCAACCAGTCAGGTTGTATGGGTGTGTGTCCCTTTCACGTCTATGGGAAGTCTAGGGGTATGATGCAGAGCACAGAAACACGGGCTACTTTGTTTTGCCACTTTATCTGTGTCACATTTCTCTTTTTGTGCCTGTGCTCTTCTTGGGGGAGGGATTGTGCATCAAACAAAAATAAATATGTCAATACTAAAGTTGTATTTTTTTTTTAAACAGTAATGGGATCTTTCCTGGGGTCTTTCCTGTTACCTGCAATTTCGGGTCACTGTAGGGCAAGGATGTGGAATCTCCCAGCACTATCACAGCCTGATCCACCCAGTGTGAAGGGCTCTGTCCCAGTGTCCTATCTACCAGCTTGATACTTATGACGTGTCTAAAGTTTCAAGTTCAACTGTAATGCAGAAGTAGTATCTGTCCATGTGATGTAGCTCCGCCCCTCTCATATACTTATCTGACTGTTTTCTATCACTGCTCACCCAGATACTCAAAATACATAAACGGGTCACTAGACATGAAAATCAGACTTTAAGTATAAATAATGAGTTGTTAAGCTAAAAATATCACAACATTCTGAAGTATTTTGCCTTTTTTCATTAAATTAACAAGTGGGCCCTACAGAAACATTTCAAGGACTGAACCCCCTCCACGTCCAGCACTTATTGTGTCTGTCACTGCTCGCTCTGTGTCCAGCACTCACCCTTCAACAGGATCCAGCTGCTCCCTCTCATTCACCCTCCATCGTCCTCCCAAAAAACTTCACCCGCTGAACTCAGGGACACCAATCAGGGTGAGGAAATTTCCTGTTAACTGCCCGCCATTCTTACCTGTTATATGAGATTTTCACTGCTACAGGAGTGCAGTTACCTTAAGTGTCACTATGATTGGGGTCCCAGAGTTAAGTGGGTGAACGTTTATGTGATGATGAAGGGCGCAGCAGCTGGAGCCTATAGGGCAAGGATTGGGCAGGCACAGAGAGCTATGGAGGTGGGGGAAGTGCGAGCTCTGTAGAGGGACTGGGGCTTTTCTAAACAAAGGAGAAGAGGAGGGACAGAGCGGGACAGAGCCAGACAGAATGATCACCCGTAACTCCCACCCCACGCCAAGACACAATTTTAATCACAATTTCAAGGGAATTTTGAATGTTGCAGTGCTCGTCAGCAGCTTTCTCTGTTACTATCCTGTCTTTTTGTCCATCAGCCAATAAAGAATAAAAAAAATATGTACTGTCTAGAAAAATATACATCATAAGTCATATCAGTGGGAGTAGCCAGAAGACAGCACATTCCAGGTCTAAGCTTAGAAATGTATGCAATATATATATAAGATATCTAGTTATGTAATGTGTGGAGTGAATTGATCTTTCCTCATAGAGCAGAGCAGTGATAGGTGGGAGCTGGGGGAGGGGGGTAATTAATAAATAAATAAACAAACAAACATTTTATAAACATTTTTTAATACATAGAAATAAAACTGTTTTTTATTTTTATTTTTTTTGATATAACAACTTGCTGTGTCACATACACCAGAGCAGTAGGTGGGAGGTAACTGGCCATTTAAGGCTGGATAAAACCAAGAAATAGTTAAGTTAGCATGCAACCTTAACACCCCTACATCCCAATGCAAAGGTTTTTCTGATTACATTATTCATGACAGCATCTATGACATTAGGTGGTATCATTCATGACATCACGTATGATATAAATGAAATCAGCTATAACATTACTCATGACATTACATATGATATAGAAAATGACATCATCCATGATATTACATGAATATAAACATTAAAAACTCACCCTGATGTTTGCTAAAAAAAAATGTTTTCAAGCAGCAGCTTTTGTTAGTAAACACCCCTGTATATTTCTGCTAAAATTAGCATAAAATTCTTAATTTGTTTTGGCTAAGCACAGGCAGCTAACACATTTTAATACAATGTAACAATCAGTGTAGACAGCTTGTGCAGGAAGGCATCAGGGGATGTAGTCCCCTTGCAGAAGCAAGCAGGTGCCTGACACTGACTGATCTGTAGATCTCTGCATTGAGCTGCTGCTGACTTGAAGGTTAGTAAAGAGTTACAATTCATACCCAAGTACAGTGTTTCTATTGGGAGGTATTAGGTGCCTATGTAAATAAAATAAATTAGTATCTGGATAGAATGACTCAGTGTATTGTGTGTGTCTGATATAAACAGGGAAACTCAGATACAGTGGATATAAAAAGTCTACACACCCCTGTTAAAAAAATGAGACAAAGATAAATCATTTCAGCACTTTTTCCACCTTTAATGTGGCTTATAAACTGTACAATTCAATTGAAAAACAAACTGAAATCTTTTAGGTAGAGGGAAGAAAAAATATAAAAATAAAATAATATGGTTGCATAAGTATGCACACCCTTAAACTAATACTTTGTTGAAGCACCTTTTGATTTTATTACAGCACTCAGTCTTTTTGGGTATGAGTCTATCCGCATGGCACATTTTGTCTTGGCAAGATTTGCCCACTCTTCTTTGCAAAAACACTCCAAATCTGTCAGATTGCGAGGGCATCTCCTGTGCACAGCCCTCTTCAGATCACCCCACAGATTTTCAATCCTATTCAGGTCTGGGCTCTGGCTGGGCCATTCCAAAACTTTAATCTTCTTCTGGTGAAGCCATTCCTTTGTTGATTTGGATGTATGCTTTGGGTCGTTGTCATGCTGAAAGATGAAGTTCCTCTTCATGTTCAGCTTTCTAGCAGAAGCCTGAAGGTTTTGTGCCAATATTGACTGGTATTTGGAACTGTTCATAATTCCCTCTATCTTAACTAAGGCCCCAGTTCCAGCTGAAGGAAAACAGCCCCAAAGCATGATGCTGCCACCACCATGCTTCACTGTGGGTATGGTGTTCTTTTGGTGATGTGCAGTGTTGTTTTTGCGCAAACATATCTTAATGAATTATGGCCAAAAAGTTAAACCTTGGTTTCATCAGACCATAACACCTTTTCCCACATGCTTTTGGGAGACTTCAGATGTGTTTTTGCAAAATGTAGCCTGGCTTGGATGTTTTTCTTCGTAAGAAAAGGCTTTCGTCTTGCCACTCTACCCCATAGCCCAGACATATGAAGAATACGGGAGATTGTTGTCACATGTACCACACAGCCAGTACTTGCTAGATATTCCTGCAGCTCCTTTAATGTTGCTGTAGGCCTCTTGGTAGCCTCCCAGACCAGTTTCCCCAGTCGTTTCATCAATTTTGGAGGGAGCTCTAGTTCTTGGTAATGTCACTGTTGTGCCATATTTTCTCCACTTGATGATGACTGTCTTCACTGTGTTCCATGGTATATCTAATGCCTTGGAAATTATTTTGTACCCTTCTCCTGACTGATACCTTTTAACAATGAAATCCCTCTGATGCTTTGGAAGCTCTCTGTGGACCATGGCGTTTTCTGTGGGATGCGACTAAGAAAATTTAAGGACCAACTAGAGCAGCTGAACTTTATTTGGGGTTAATCAGAGGCACTTTAAATGATGACAGGTGTATGCTGACTCCTATTTAACACGATTTGGAATGTGATTGCTTAATTCTGAACACAGCTACATACATCCCCAGTTATAAGAGGGTGTGCAGACTTATGCAACCACATTATTTTTCTTTTTCTTCCCTCCACCTAAAAGATTTCAGTTTGTTTTTCAATTGAGTTGTACAGTTTGTAGGTCACATTAAAGGTGGAAAAAGTTCTGAAATGATTTATCTTTGTCTCATTTTGTTACAGCACAGAAACCCGTTTATGTGTTTTGACAAGTCATGGTACTGTGTTTGCCATAGAACAAAATGAATACATTTGATGCAGTTGATACATATTAATAAGTGTGTTAGTCATTAAAAGGTATCATCTGTACCAAACTATTTGCTGTATTTTAACTTACACATCAACTTAAAGTCGATTTAATAAAAACCATATAATGTTTAACACAATAAGTTGCCCATAACCAAGCATAAAAAGTTTAAATAATTTTGTTGTATCTCATAAAATGTAGAAAAAATAAACCAGCTCTTAACCCTCTAACTATAGAGCAGTAATTCACAGCCCTCTCCTCGAGACTGACCAGTCAGAACATGATTTAGGTTTCACACTGTGTAAATACAAATTAGACAAATACAGGTCCCACAGTCTGTTTAATAATTAAAGTAGTCTCATTTACATTGACATAGTGTTAAACCTAAATCTTTGCCTTGTAGGCATGAGAAGAGGTTCTGAAACCACCACTTCAGTGAATGCAATAAATGTATATACCATATGAAACACAATTTTACATCTATATTTGATTATTTGATGATGATATTAGCTGGAAAGTGATGAAGTGTGGAATAATTAAAACAAAACACAACTTTATTTATTGGATTTAGACAAACATATATAAACATACAATTTTAACAATTAACACTGGTAACTTTAACAAAAAATATTTGTAGCCATAAATATTTAAATAATCATCTTCATTTGGAAAATGTGAAACCTTCAAATGTCAACAATTCAGCTAATTGTAAAATTATAAATGTATTAAGTGACATCATAGGTGGTCTAGTGTCATGTCCACAGTAATATCATGGATTGGTCATTTTACATATTATATGTAATGTTGTGAGTGATGTCATTTACATCACATGTGATGAATGATATCACATAATGTTATAGATTACGTCATGAATGATTATTATCAGAAAAACCTCTGCAGCGGGAGGGAAAATAAAGTATATTGTCAAGTATACTTGCAGACATTTCTGTATATATATAAACATATTTCAATCTACTGCCCTGCATCTTCAGTCAGCCTGCTGGCCCAGAGAAGGTTCTGCCTTAGTTCTGGGCCTTGTGGGCCTAGGCACAAAAACACCCTTGACCAAAGCATTGATACAATCTTTGTTTCAGTGATCCAAATGAACGCAGAAGAAATGCCTTTAAAGCGAGACTGGCCCATCACTTAGATTTTATTTTTTACTCCCCATCTCATCAAATCCAAAGAAATGCCAAGTTTGACAGGAATGGAGTTGATGTCCCTTACTCCAAAGAGCTTGCAATCTTGAGGCATATATTTACTTATCTACTTCTTGAATATTCCTTTTTGCTAAATAATCTGTTTTTTGTTTAATTTCTATGGCTTTTCCCATTCAGTTTTCCTGACTTTTGCCCTTTTTTGGGAGGGGGACTGTAACCTAAGAGTGGAAATAATGCGATGTGCTGTTTTTTTATGTGGAGACAACACAATTTGTTTAATTGTACGTTAGGAGTGAAAGAAAGGGCAATGTAACCCACAAAGTTGCGGACATCAGGCGTTGGAGTCATGGTGGACGTGTCAGAGGCTGTAGTAGAAGGAGGAAGGGTGGGAGATCAGTCTATGAGATGATGACTTTGAGATGAGAGGGAGGACATGTTTGATAGACAGTTTGTGAATTACTAGAACAGAGGTGGGTAGTTCTGGTGCTAATCAAAAGATTTGAATGTCATATGCAGATACATAAAAAAGCTGCTGAGGTGTATGCCAACCACACCAGTCCAATATTTAGGCTGCCTAGCACTACTCAAATAATTGGACTAGTATAATTACAGTGCAGCCTGAAGTGCAATTCCTACACAAGTGGTAATCCTTTATCAATTACAGCAGTGATAGACAATAAGCAGTCTGTGAGTTGCCTCGTAGGCCACTTGCAGACCTCTCTGCTGGAGTATAGAACATTCCTTGGAGCATATTAACACTTAGAGTACTGTGTAATATGTGAGAGATTTTATCATTTCAATTTTGTAGAATAGTAAACTAGTAAATAGTAAATACGTTGGTCAATTTTCTGTATGTCTAGAGGGTTTTGGAGCTAAAATTATGTGGCTGGTCATATAATAATACATATTGAAATAAAAATTGGAGACTAAACAAATTCTAGCTAAACTGGAGATGCAAGAGTACTTTTATTATATTCCATAAAATGTTATAAAGTAACTACAGAAAGAAGGGGTGGGTTTTTAAAACTCAGAAGTTTGAATTTGAAGCAATAACAAATGGTTGGTTATAACTGATTACAAGGCATGACACTTTTTTTTATCATTACTTAATTGTAACATATGTCAGTCTTAAATAAGGTTATGTCTAAAGCAGTAACTGTAAATCCAGTACAAGCACAGACATATATTAAAAGTGGTAGGCTGAATAAAGGAATTGTGGAAATGGAAATTCTGAATTGACATTTGCTGAAAAAATGTGTTGGTAATCTTGAAGTCTTTGTGCAAAATTAAAATAAAATCAGGCTATATAGGAAAAAAAATTCTCCTCTCCTCCCACCCGGATTGTGTCTCTGTAAATGATACTAATCCAAGTTCACAGTTGTAATTGGATCTTTTATTAGTTGTCTGGCCATCAAATGTATACCCTCTATATGTATTGCTCTATTGCTGGATCACCACCATACCAAAAGAACCATATGTACATTTGTACTGAGCCCTATTTTGGTTCCAGGATCAGAGGTTGTTGACCCCTACTCTAGAGTGCTGTACCATAACGTGTGTAAATTTGCAGTATACTATGAACAAGATTACCATAAGGCTTATTATATTAGTAAATATGGGCTGTTACTTACCATATATATTCTTATACATTTTCTTGACATTAATAATGTTTGTAGTAAAACGTATGTTTTCCTTTCATGGTAAATTAACGTAAGCTATCCGGATCATTAAGCATTTTCACATGAGCGTCAGCCATTCTAACATTTCTACAATGCCATCCAAATTAAATTTAGTTGCATCTCTGTCCTGTATCTGCTTTGTTTTATTGGCAAGCAAACTAATTTTATCTGACAGCAAAGTACTGTGTTGAGGGAAATACCGAAATGCCAAAGTGACGTCTCTCCATTAAACCCACACCATATGTTTGGGATCATATAGCAAAACCCAACATACAAATCTCCTCTGCTTATACCGAAACTATTGTTATTTATAACTATCTCTTATATTTATTCTTTATGGGAAATCCAACAAGAGTAATTATGAATTAATGGGGCTGTGTCTAGAACATGGTTCTTCAAGATTATCTTCAGATTTTGACAGTCTCTCTCTCTGTTATGAAAGCAAGGTTATTATTTTCACAGATTTTTGAGTTTCAAATGTTCTTCTAATGCTCATTTCAGTTAAGTTCCAGAGTTGTTTTATCAATTGACATACAACATTACAGTACATATACGGTACTCTCAAAGTTTTTTTTTTTTTTATCCTGCAGTTTGAAAACATTAAATGGACACACTTTTTTTCATTAGGTTATGTGAAAAAGCTGGAATTATTATTGTTTCAATGTAATTATTACCTTATTCTGTAGTTTTATCTTTAGTCTGTAACCTCATCTCATGGTGAAGGTGCTCATTTACTCCCCTCTCTTTTTCTCTCTCTCTCTCTCTCTCTCTCTCTCTCGCTCTCTCTTTCTTTCTTTCTTTCTTTCTTTTTCTGTCTTTCTTTCTCTTTTTCTCTCTCACTTTATCTCTTTCTCTCTCTCTTTTTCTCTCTCTTTTTCTCTCTTTCTTTCTCTCTCTCTCTTTTTCTCTCTCTCTTTCTCTTTCTCTCAGCAGCACATTTACAGTAGTTTCCATGTTTAACCGCTGCTTTAGCAGGCACAAAGACATCTCTAAACATGCTAAAAATCTAAGTTCTGTGATGTATATAGTTGGTCACAAAGCTTGATAAAACTTCAAATTAATGTGTACACAACTTAATGCTGCACAAGGGTTGATTTGAATTGAATGTATTGAACTTTCCAAATTTAGCATGAAGCTTAATCAGGGAGTTAGTAATTCAATGCTGCTTGCTATGTATTCGCATGAATTCATGAGGGAAATGTCTATGGCGGGGATCCATGATTGTGTAACATGAAGTCAAGTATCACAAAAGATTTCCATCTGTGAAAAGCTTTGTGGGACCTTAAAGAAGCATGTAGAGAGATTATAAGGCCCTGCATATTTGTTTAAGTTCACTAGACACTCTTTGGATTCATTTGCAGTGGTTTTGGACCCAAGGTCACTTTTAGGGTACACAACAGGGGTTTTGGGTTCCATGGAGGTCTTTTTGGGAAACACTGACCGTTTTGGTAGAATTGGATGCTTGATTTCATTTAATTAATTAACAATGATCTGGATCTCTGAATGTTGGGTTGCTGTTTCACCTGGATCTTTATGGATCTGGCATGTTTGTACCCGGCTTCTTTGGGAATTCTTTTTAATGTAATTTTGTTAACATGTTATATTCAAGAGACATTATAAGTGTATATTACAGATTTGCTTTAAAGATCATCTAAATACCAAAGATATTGGTTCTGCCAAAGGTACTGTCCAGCGGGTGTGACCTACCACATTTTTTCTGTGGCCCATGGTCAGTCAGGCAAATTCTCCTTACAAACCTAATATTAAGTGGTTGGGACCGTTTTAAACACATCTTTTTATAAATTCCCAAATGTTTAGTTAATTTATTACTATATATAAGTATATTCATTTATATATTAGGATATGCATTTCTTAAAATTATTATTTTCCATCAGTCCCTTCTCATTGACCTATAAATATCTGTCCCCCCATATACATTAAAGTAGTTGGACATCACTGCCCTAGCTTATTTTCATTAAGTACTTAGTATTAAGTTGAATAATAAACTTTCAGTGGCTGTTTAACACATTGTTTGCAAACAGAGTTTCATAGTTTCCACTAAGCATACACACAGGTTGTGTTTTAAAGTGATACTCTATGAATATCTTTCTTATAATTAATACTAGTGGGAGAACCTAATAAGGAAAAAGGGCTTGCATTAGGTAATGTCTTTATGTTTAATCATTTGTGAGATGACTGCTCATTGGGGATTTACTCTTTAGTGTGAAGTTGTTAGTTACTTGATGTAAAGTTCATCTCCCTTAGTAACTACTGTGTTTGTTTGTACATTGTACATCTTACCAGTGCCAAAGTGTACTCTCTTTCATGCACAGCTGCAGTCATCACATTTGGCAAATTTCATGATATCTATTTTACTGGAGGGTTTGCCACTTAGTCTTCAAAATGGAGGTTGTACCACTAAATAGTGTTTTGGAAAATACACTATGTTCAAAATAAATTAAAATATGACCAGTGAAAAATTCTTAGTAAATGATTTACAGAGGAAAGTGTCCAATTTGTTGCCATTGTTTTGGGTACTGGAAAGTCATCTTACAGTCAACGAGAGACAGATGCAGGTTTGTACAAAGCTGTGGTTTTACTTCTTCTTTCACTGACCCTTGTTGCATTCTATAAAATTTAAATCCTTATTTTAATGGAGTCCATTAGAGGGCAAGTGCGTCTAGTTGTCACTGGAAAGCATCTTGAATGCCCCTCTCCCCATTGTGCAGAAATGCAAATCAAAGGAATACATTCTTCAAAGTTCCTAACATAACTTAAAATATAACTTTGTATATACATTTACTATTTAATTATATTATCCTAATTTAACTCACGACTTCTGTTATAATACAAAACACATATCTAATCATGTATGATTTTCTGGACTATGCATGGGACTTATTTGTATTATAATTCAATGTGTATACCCTCAACTATTTGTTACTATTACATGGATTGGAACAGCGCTCTAAATGTAAAAACTCACAAGACCAATTGGTGAGCTCCACTATCACGTATAATAAATATGGCATTTCCTCTGAAATTTACAGCATGTTGAGTGTAAAGCGAAATATTTAGGGGCATAGCTTAAAGAAGTCATTGAGTTTCAGCTCTCTTTAGCGTTGCAATGAAAAATAGATTTAGCTTTCTTTGTTTGACCTCTATTCTATTCAATATATCTTTCATTGAATTTCATATTATTATGTGTTTGTTGTGACGTTATGTGATGGTAAATAAGAGAAAATAGGTTCATATATTTTTTATGTAGTGAAAACATGAATGTACCATCATTACCAATATCCCAACTAACATATAATAGAGTATCAGCTTGCTATTGCTCGTCTAAAGATATATAAATAGGTATGACTTCTTTCGTAACTTCTGCTGTTTTATTCACTATACAAACTAAAAACAAATATATAGTAGATTTTGATATTTTTTATGAGACAGAAATGTATTTTAAGGCATGTACAGTTTGCACAAATACTACATCTTGCACAGTATAATAGTGTGACAGTTATTCAATAATTAAAGCCAAGCATAAACTCTAAAGCAATGCAGTATATTTTCTCCCATATAACCTCTGTTTTTCTTCTGTTTCTGTTCCAGGCCCGGGATCTGACAAGAGACCCTAAAAGTGAAACCCTTTGCCAAAACTGCTGTCAGCAAGTGGACAGTGATACTGTTTACAGCTTATGATCTTTTTGTGAAACTTGCATCATTTTCCTTATCTTGCAAAGACTGTTAGCAGGAATCCTCTATCCCGAGTGACAGTCCTTCCTGGATTTTTTTTAAACTCATTTTTCAAGTATGCAAAATATTCTGCACAGGGTGAAGATGTACCTGTGGTGGAGCCAGAGTTATATATTCTTCTCTTGCGAACACTGTGTAGCCTTATGCAGTGGTGTTGGTCAACATATTCAAAGTTGGAAGGGCCTTCCTTGCGTTGCATACCCCACCAGCTCTGAAATGGTCAATAATCTATGTGGTGTTCACTTTTTTCTTAAAGGGGCGGTTTCTTCTTTTTTTAACCTTTTCAGGGTATTTTCTGTTTCCTTTTATGTATATATCTTTTAGTTATTTTTTCTTTCTAATACTAGCAATCCTTGACAGAAATATTCTGCTAGGCCTCAAGCATTCATATAAGCTAACATAAATTTCTACTGCCTCCTCCTTTATCATAAAAGGAGCCATTTTTCATGGAAAACACTTCACTTAACACATTAATTTCCGTTTGAAATATACTAGTATTTTATTAAAGGATGAGGCAATTCAGGGATGAATATATTGCTGACATGGTACTACTTCCTGTCACCCAAATCAGTGTGTACTGCTGTATTGTACTAAATTATCCTGAACAGTGGAGTTTATGCAATTTTGTTTTTACCATAGTATTTTCATGATATTAAGTTTTTCTGTTTTCAAGCCTTTCTGCCACCAAATACACCAAATGTAAAGTGTTTATGAACACCAACATTTGTCAAATAGTGCTGTCTTGTAGCAGTGCTTGCTGTGTTTGTTACCACAGACAGGCTCACTGTACAGAAGTGTTTGTACTTATCATGGCACTACATGGGTCTTCCAATGCCTAGCTTCACTTGGAATTATCAAAGCCCAGGATACCATAGTAACAGCATGGCCCTGCATTCCCTTCACTAAACTATGTATACCAGAAGAATATGACATAGTGTGGATGAGTGGGGATCCATGTTTTTGTTTTCTATTTAGAAGGCACTGTGGTGCTATAAAGGTCTTTCCTTTGTACACTTTAGCATGTCTGATCTTCTTTTGAAGAGTTTGTTTTGTCTTTTTTTTTTTTGGTTTCATTTTTGGGGGATGTGAACAATCACCAATGGTACATTACTACAACTTGGTAAGAAGTACATGACTCTTGAATATACCCATGTATAACTTACAGTACTTCTATAGAATGATATGAAGACTTCTTTTTCCTTTGCATTATGGCATTATGAATATAAATATATAAATATATTTTGTTATGTACAGAGATGAATCATTATGCATGGGTGTTAGGAAAAAACAAACAAACTAGCATTTCATCAGATTTTTAGTGCATGAGTTCCTATGGTGACATATGTACCATGGAATATGTTGTGTGCTCCTTTTTCCCACTATTAAAGTTACATCAACTAGTGCTACTCTCCCAATCCTTCATATTCCATAGTGTCCAGGGATTTATTGGCAAGGTAAAATATCTATGTGTGAATAATCTGCTGGAACGCTTGTACTATCACCACCTTACATGTGTTCTTTTTTTCTCATTTATTGCGTACCACCCTCTGTCAGCCTTTGTGTGTAAAATGTGGTTCATATTGGAAACCCACGCACTAGTCCTGTAACCCCAGTACACCTGTGATTGTAATAGAAATGTAGCAAACCTAAGCAGTTCAGAGTAGCTCAGTCAATGTGATACTCAGTAGTAGAGGCTTGGAAGAGTGTGTCATGGTTTACAATATTTGCATTGTCTGGTGAGTTTTAGTCATTAACATTACACCTACCAATGGAAAGTCCTTGGAGCCAGAACTTGCCAGGAGAGCAAATTTTCAATCACTATCTACCTATTTTCGGAGACCTTAATAGTGACTCCTTTTACCAAAGCAAAATAAGGTCATGAGCATTACTTCTATTCCCAGAGCTCATATAAATGTGGTATTTGTTTCTGACACATCTGTGAATTTATTGGGAGTCTTCCCAACTGTATTTACTGAACAAAGTGATCCTGTATTTCCCTTCCTCGGGTGTGCACTTGTCTGCTTTTCCTTGTCATCTGACAGATGCTCTGATTCTGCAATGGTAATTGCTAACCTTATTGGCCCTAAATTATAGAAGTACAGATCAGTATAAGATAGTTGCTTGCAGGTGATGTGGCTTTGTACAACATAAAACAAAAGTCTGACTCTGAACACATCATGATTTAAAGAAACCTCTGCTTGAGTAAGTGGATCAGTCAAAATGAAGGAGACGATTGTTGACCTACCTCTACTCAAGCAATGATTTGCTTATACTTGTCCAGTGGACAAGACTTCAAAATAATGAGACAAATGATCTATATTAGACCTGTAATAGTAAAGCTACTTTAAAATAATAGATATGTCATTTATATAGATATGACATATTTAATTCTATCAGCCATGCATCTAACCATCAATCATCCAAAAGCCAATGTTAGTAATAGAGAATGAAGCATTACTATTTTACAGTACAGTATCTGAGGCAAGATGACTCTTACAAAAAACACTAAATGTGTAAAATTAGTAGTTTTGTTCCTCTGATACCATTTGTACATGCTTTATATATTTAGTTATATGTTGTTTTAGCTTATTTGGTTCTTTATATATTTTTTTACGTTAAGCCCATATAATGTACTATCTTATTATATTTAAAGGGACACACATTCGGTGGAATGTAGCCTTCAGCATCATTTAGATCTCATTAAAATATGTAAAAATAGTTTTACAATTTTTGAAATTTAAGTTTTTTTAGAAGTTCTCTTATTTTCATGTTTACATTGCTTTCAGTCCTCCCTTTTGCTTCCTCACTGCTGATGTCATGGGGATGATGCTCTTTAGCCAATCAGAATGGAGATCTCTTTTCTGCCTGTCCTGTTCACTTAAATTGGATTAACACAGTTACTGCTCAGACCACAGCAAACCATTGTACTACAGAAAGATCTGTCAGCCATATCCACATACACATTGTGTTTGTTCACAAGTATATGGCACTCGAGTAAAATGGTGTGCATGTTCTTATTAAAGACCTCATCATTTATGAACACAGAATTGCCTTTTCTGCTAATTTAAACACATTTCTATTCTGTGAATGTGATCAATGTGTATAAAATATATATGTTTCTGTGTGTGTGTGTGTGTGTGAATGTATTCCCTGCTTCATTAGAAACTAGGTGCAAACTCCACACTGGGCTTTCTGGCATAGAAGTTTGTCCCCTGCCCATTACATACCTCCCATTTTGTTCTTATAGATCTGCCTGTTTCCTTCACAACTTTATCCGAATCTCTGAGTACAGTCTCAACATTGCTTGACCTGTAAAGATCCTCAAATGCCTCTAAATACATAGTGCTGTATGAATGCATATACAGACGTTTTATTCTGTTGAATACATTTCACTTGTTTTTTTCTTATAACCTGTATCAAAAGTTGCTATGTAGGACACTAGAAGAAAGATATACAGCAAGGCGAGCCTGGAAGAGGCAGAGTGCTTAAACTAGGATAACCTTCAGCAGTGACATCACCACTGTTTTGAACATGCCAGGAGGGGGCTAACTAATAGAGCTGATATTCAGAGCCAGTACCATAGACTCCAATGCACCATGCAGTGTTCAAGCCCAAATAAATACATATATATGGGTGAATTCATTTAAAAAAATGTGTTTTTACTTTATTTTTACTGCTCTGCATCCCATGAGTAGTTTAGATGACTTCTGTGGCCCTCTAATCCTTCCATTAGCACAAACCCTTAGTTGCAATTCCATTATTTCCATTTGTGTATTTTGAAAGGGAAATTAATACTTAGCATTTAGTTAAAACAATTACAAAGTTGAAGCACAGAGAACAAATAGAATTGCTTTACATTTTTATACAGTTTTAATATTTAGGTAAATTATCATGCCTTGAGCCAGTAAATGTCAATATTTCTCAAGTCGAGTGTTGCTGACATATTCATAGAGGATAGGACAAGTAAGCCTTGGGCAACTGAGCTTTTTTTAAAGGTATTATCTCTATTATTTTCATTTTAAACAACTCATTTGGACTTAAAAAACAGATAAATGTATCAGGCAATATACCTTGAAATCTAGAGCTGCAGATTCATGGCCATTGTTGTAGGAATTCCAACTGGCTTTTTAATGGTCACTGTATTATAAAAAAAAACAGCTGAGATGTAGCTATGGAAATGCAGAAAAACATTTTCATACAGTTATAATAAAAATTTGAGCAATTTATAAAAAATATGTAATTCTGGCATGCTTGAGTTATCTATAATTTGGCACAATGGACTCGCTATGGCTGAAGCTAACAAATGCATTCAGCACCCCCATCTTGTGGGGTTCTAGTGATTAATATCTATGAAGAGTTGAAAGCTAAGCTACTAAAACAGTTTTTTCAAACAATCTTATCTTAAATACAATTCTATGAAAAGTTAAAATAATTAAAACAAAGTTGATTATAAAAATTTAAAACAATTAACACATTTAGCACTTTAACCAAACTGCATTTCTGTATTAGCCAACCTTTTTCCTGCCTGATATAGCCACTTTAAGGAAAATGCAATTTACAATTTTGTAATAAAGCCCTGAGACAACAAATGAAGACTGTCATCAATGATCAACGCATGATATTTACAGATGTTCCATAATTAAATCCAACATACAAAAGATCCATGATCATGGTAGAGTGTATCCTCAACAGCTTTTTTGAACAGCTCTTTGTTTCTTAACTATAAAGAAGCTTACTTGTGTAGAAAGGTTATTAGAACATAAACCTGAAATAGGACTCAAAGTTTATTTCTTAAGTGTACAAACCTATGCTATAAATTTTTCTTCTTCAAGAAGCTAAAGTTGATTAGCTGGGTGACGACTCCTTGGTAAATTATGTAAGTATTTACATGTATGGTAATTACAATCATCTGATGTTTGCATTTTTTGCATTAGTGCAGTGTAGCAAATACCTTCTAGCAAAGCATGCTGAACAATTCATAGACAGTGCAATAACTTAGACAAATGTAATTGGTTTCACTTAATAAAATATTTGCAGGTGCAGTTCAAAAGAACTATAAAATGGAACCAACTATATTCTTAGTTTTGCATCAGGATGCTGTGCTAGTCATAACTACTGATATTATCTAGTGGTGCTATAAGGGAGCTGAAATCTTCCTTATACTTTGCTTGGGATTCCTTGTGCCACTCATATCCCCTTTCTATACATGTCATTCCTTCTTGATGTAGTCATTTACTTTTTTTTAGCACTTAGCAATTCATATTATATTAACATAATTTAAAATAACCAATCTCAACATTTGCTTAGTCGCATCAAAATTCTAACTATAAGAACAGATGACTGCAGGGTACAGACATAGTACATCTGTCTTGTACTAGAAAGAGACGTCTGCCTGGATTACAAAGTTATATACCGAGGTAAGACAGCCTGGGCATTCTATTTTATTTGAATATTTCTGTAGAAAAAAATAAATGAAAACTACCAGATAAGTTTACAAAAAGTATGTGATCAGGACAAACATGAACCAAATTCATGTGTGGAGCTGTATCGTTTGTAATGACTCCTATTCCTCAGCTCACCTTCATATCTTGTTGTATGCTCATTTCTTGCTGGAGAGACAATTGGTTTATCTAGTATAGATTTGCTAGGCTGTGGATCTTTTTGGAAGCGAAGTGATGCATTAATAAAACAAATTCCTAATGTTTGAATATCAGGAATTACTTTCTGTTTGGCAAAATAGCACGGCAAAAGATGAGAGAGAGAGACTTTGTATTAACAAAGACTCTACAAGAAAGATGTGGGGTCTAAATAATGTCTTCAGTTCACTTTCAATGTAGTTAACACATGTATTTCAATCATAAGTAATTTGTTAAACCAAGTACCCAATTAGTAACATTAATTACTAGGAGTTTGTAAGTTGTATGTTGATGCCTAAATTTAATAAATAGCTAATATTACTACTTATTCTTCACTAGGCCCTATACACCCTTAAATCCTTCAAAAATAAATATAAAAAAAGCTGTTTTGCTATATATTTTCTGCCAAAATATTATTAAAATATATGTAATGTGCATAATTTACCTAATTACACAAGAAAAAAGTAACACCAGTAAATTTAAATGTAAACCATGACACCGGGAAGCTGCTTTGCAAATCTTTGTATTGAAGAGTTTAAAGTAATATGCTGAATTTCCTGTGTGCTTAGCAAGCAGAGAGCAACGGTGTAAAGCTGTGTATCAAGGTACACATTTAACAGAGAGCATTACCACAATGGAATATTGTTTTTCTTGTATATCCTGTTGTGTCTATAAAGTCAGAGACCAGATAGTGTTATGTTACCTGAAGAATTAAATGGAAGATATTCTGTCTGCAACACGTGCACTTTCAACAACCCAACATGCTTCTTACATCATGGGTGGTATTTCTGTTCATTCTATTTAGCGGCCACTGCCTGAGTAGCAAAATCTGTAAAAGGTAATAATGTATGAAATAGGTATGTTGATTTGAAGCCTTCTAATACAGGCAAGACTAAAAATAAAATGGAGCTTAGCCTTGGTACAGAAAGGGTCCAAATCATGTATCTCAAGCAACTGCACATAAACCTTCCATTCATTAGTTGCTATAACAATGAACTTTATGGTCATCCGCTTATTTGTTCTTGATTTTCACTATTGTTGGCAGAACTAAGCATGTTTTGCACACAATAGCTATCAAGTTGTCAGAAACATTTTATTTCCATGTTGTTAATGGAAGCTTACTGGTGTTTTACAGTTTACATGTCATATGAACTGTCTTCTTACATACGCAGGGTGACGTTAGATTGACATAATTTACACTAATTACCATGTGAAAGCAACTGCCCCACGACTATACTACCTTTTATCCATCAATATGATTTGGAACACCTTTTCCTTTTAATTGCAATAGAAAAGCAGTGCTTTACTCCACTTGGTGTTAGTAGGTATTGCCTTGTGTATTGCATTTTAAATTGTAATCTAGTTTGTAAAACAGATGGTGATGCATGTAAATAAAGCATAATGGATCTCTGAGTTCATTTGTTGTGTGAGATTTATTTTTGGTGTAACTTGGATATTTCTGACATTTAGCATTGTGAAGTAGAGAAAGCATGTTTACCATTAAACTGTATTTTTAGACCATTGACATCTGTTTTCACTGACATCCAAACATAACCCGTTTCAAATTTTGATTGTAAGTTTACTGTCTATGTGTAAAATAATTCCAGTTTAGGACTGGCTATGTGTAGTATTGCTATTTCAATGGTATGTTCTGCAGATAAAGTATTATGGACTTAAATGTAATTATGCCTAATCTATTATGGACCATGCATATTCATGCAAATTATGCATGGAGCATGGTCTTTAAAAAGTTCTCAAAATAGGGGCAAAATAATACTGCATTTGGAGGCCAAATGCATCCTGTGATTACATTATTTATTGCCACTGGTGTCTGGATGTTTAGAATATAAGCCTCTTTACAGAATTTATGGTAGTTAGCAGGATCACAAGCCAGGCCTGACTGGCAAGTAAAAACAATCTTGAGATACAGACTACTTGCTGACTGGAGTAATGCAGTCTTTGACATACAGACTGACATACATATTGGTAAAGATAATGCAGACAATGTACAATCTGGCCTGGATACTTGGAGTATTGGTTTGGGAGAGGTGCTAGATAAGAGTGCAGACAAAAAGGTCCATGGCATTACTAGAACTGGCAGTTAGGCAGGAGCAAACGCTGGCAGTCTGGAGACTAAACACACAAGACCTCAAGCAGCAGGCTAAGATGTGGGACGGTGTGGCTTGGTGTGGAAATCCATCACAGCAGGTGCTGTGGCATGGGCTCAGTAGGAATACACATGCCCTGGAACAACCTGATTGGTTGAGCAATGCCCTTTTGCTGGTAAGAGTTGGAGTTATGACAAAGAGTTATGAGCATAGTACCAGGAAGTGAGGCCTACACCAAACAGCAAAACCACAACTGCCAGAACCCCCCATGTCACAGGGACTCAGAAGGACCTGAAATGGAGAAGAACACATCCTAGGTCTATCCATTGGTCTACTCAGTATGCGTTTCATAATATAGCAACGCCACAGGCCCATCCATGAATGAGGCACAACATAACTGGTACCCCTCAACACAGTGCCACTTTAAGATGGTCATTTGAAGAATTCTCACACTTGTGAAAAAAATCAAAAATCAACATTGGGGGGAATTTACTAAGTATCTCATGCGCATCCCTTGATTTACTATGAACTAATTCCCATGGGGAACACAACCTTTGTCACCTTATCTCAGTTAAGACAATGATTAGGAAATGTCTCCATTAATGGGAGTTTTGTGCTTATGGTACTGCTATACCAGTGATATACCATGTAAACTAGTAAAGGTACCTTTTCATGACCGTTGTAATATCATGCCTGCCCTCCAAATAGTTGACATTGCTGAAGTCTCTGGTGCTCTAGAGACAGTTTTCTCACATATGATATCATAGTGTTGGAAGTAGGGTAAACTTCAGATGAGTAAAAGAGTTTGCTCTCTGAGTAGGTAACCAGACCTATAGAACAAACCTACTTAGGTATTGTTCGTTCTCAGATAAGCACCTCTACTCTTTTTGTTTAAACTTCTCCCAAGTCCACTGCAATCAAAGGATAAAACAAATTTGCATTTGGAAAAAAAAAGGTATCTACATTTTTTTTTTTAACCAAGCCTGATGCTCATTTCACACCTGAGTATGCTATATCATTTTATGTATCTTTTGTCTCAAAATAAATAACTCTGACATGTCAAAACAGGTTTAAAGAACTAATGAGAAGATCGGTGGATGGGTTAATATAACTTAATCATTTTACTTCATATGACTCTGCAACCTGAGAACTTGAGATATAAAAAGCAATTTCTCATAAATGTCATGATTCATGTTAACTCCAAAACTTCTTGACAGTTTTTTCACATTCATCCTAATGGAGTACACATTTATGTCCCAATGTTTTAGAAGCTATTTCCTTTCCTTCCATATTTTCAAGAACAAGATCTTGGAGTGATATCCTCCAGAGTAACCAAAAAGTTGTCTTACACCTTGAAGCGCATTGTTTTCTACACTGATCTTATACATACATATGTTTCATGCATGCCAATATATCTCATTAGTTATATCTCAGTGACAACTATCGAATAAAGCTGTTGTTTCACTGGGAATTTTAATGCAATGCACATCTGTACTTTTTTTACAGAGGATGCATGCATTCAGTGCCTCCTGGAAGATAAAGTGGCTTGCTTTGAGCTGTGGTCATCTGTCTGTGTATTGAAGAGCGTGAAACAGGAACTGAAGCCAATGTGCCATCTACATATCCACAATCACTTCATGATTCACCCAATGTTATTAAATATCTCCAAACCTGACTTTACAAGGGCATATCTGCAATTAAGTCTGCTTTAATGGAACTTCGTTGCATTGTGCAATTATCCAAAGAACCTAAAGGAAGACTAAAGCATTGGAATGTAAGCAATTACCTTGCTAATTTCATTAACTTTGCAATATATTAAAAACATTACTCGAGTCATATAATCATTAAAGGCCACTTTGATGGTCATATGACATGGTTCCATTTGTTTAAGAACTGATTAACAATAAAATTAGTATTTAAAAAAAATAATCAGTGCAGCTCTTAAAATTTTTATGTCATTTTTAGAGTTTCAAACTCTAAAACAGATATGGTTCTCTTCACTCCCAATAGGGTAAGAGCAGACCTGCATGGGAGGCTTACATAAAATGTCTACTAGACTGCTCTATTTGTATGCAAGAGAGAAGGAGGTGGATAGAGACTACTATGATATACTCTCCATGCATTGGGCACGTAATAGTGGAAAGAATAAGACATGCCTCAATCTATAAGACTATCATTCAAATGTAAGTTTTGAAAGCTTCAATTTATTTTTTCTTTAGTTACTATTTTATTACAAATGGGTTATTAGATAAACAAATGAAACCCTCTAGTAGAATATAGCAGAATATGACCACTATGGGTATTCCACTTTCTTGCACAGAAACAGGAAGTTAATGGATGGAGTTAAAGGTCAATAGCTCCAGCCCTAGAGCCTCAAAAGTAAACTTTTTTTTAGATTTTCCTTTTTTAGAATAAAGACAATAGTAAAATGTTGAATTAAATATTAATGTATTAATCATTTGATTAGTAAACAATCTCTCAGTTTTATCACGGCCCCAATTAAATAATATTCTGAAACTCCCAAAATGAATGGATGCATGTAATGTGACTATTGTAAATTAAACATCTGTATTTTTGTGTTATTTTATTTTATTTTCCCATAGTGTGATCTTGTGACCATAAGCGGTCAGAGATTTTTTTCAGGTGGTCCACAGAACTATGGTTACTAAAACGTTATCATACCCCTATATTGCACAATACAGGCCAATTAATAAACAGCATTCAGAAAAATAACTGTGGTCTGCAAAGGCCCTCAGCAAATTTCAAGTGGTTCATGATACTTTTAGCAATTATCAAGTGGTCTTAAGAACCACTAATCTATTTAGTCATTTTTATGCAGGCATTACCAGGATGATATGTTGCATGTACGAATACTTTTTTAATTAATCTCATAACATTCAATATGTAATGCATTTGTTGCAAATTATTCTTGTATTTGTGTAAATAGATTCTGTTTGATCATGATATGTGGTTAGAGAGCATATGAATACGTGTATATGTCGTATGGTGCCTTAGGCTAACTCTCAAAGATTGGAATGTTGCCAGGCAACGCATAAACAATCGCTCCCTTGAGTCACATTTAAAGCTCCGTCATTACCATTTTTCTTCTTCATAAATGAGCTTCATCAAAACATGGCTCCAAAATATTTGAAATGTGAAGGTTCAACATGCAATGGAAGATTTTTCAATTTTATTTTTTTTATCTCTTTAACACAGCTAGGTGACAGAAATAGGAATAAAACAATAGTTGATGACAAATGATACATTAATATTTTACGGCGTAGGCAAAAACTCATAGTGCTTTATTCAGTAAGATTAGAACACTGAGGTGAATAGTCTCCCATTCTTACTTTTACTATTGATCCAAGTATAATCATGTGAAGAGATTTCACCAACTTGAAAAAGGTGCAAAACAGGAATTAGTCTAAAGGGTCTCGCCTAACTCATACAAAAAAAACAATTTATGGTACTTAAATAAAATTAAATGGCTACAGATTTAAGAAGCCCACAATAATTTTTTTGGAAGGTTACATATTTTGTTCTTTTTTTATACCAAAATTGTTAACTATATACTTTTTATTTATAGGTATCTGCATTCGTTCTAAAATACCCATATCATACAAAGATCTTGATAAATGAATTAAATAAGAAATATACAGATTATGATTTGAACATGTCTGTGAACATGCATGCTCTATATGCTTGTCATTTATTTGCTATCAATAACCAAAATTTTATATTATGTTACGACTTGCACAGCACCTGGACAATTAACTGTATTATTTGACTTAATTTCTGATGGTTTCAAAAAAGATACTTTCCTGTTTTAAATGACTATGTAATGTTTTTTTTCAAAAGTATCAACGTAGTAAAACAAAAAATGTGCTAAACATTTGTAATCTCCCATTTCAAACTATCTCACAAAAAGACTGGATACAAATACACTCCCCCCCCCTCACATTCATTTCTCCTTTAGAGTGAGAGTCCAATGAGAATCCAATCTCAGTCAAAGGTCTAATTATAGGGTGGTTATTCTCCATAATCCCTTGCATTTAGCTGAAATTTGACAATATGTTATCATGGCACACAATACTTTATAGAGTTATTTGTTTGTTTTATGTTATGTTCTTCCAATAAAAATATATTTATAGAAAAACTAAATTATGCTAGTATTAGTCCATAGTTTTAATAGATCAGCAGCATTTAATATTTCATTGTCCATGTATTGTCTGATCTGGTATCTGTCATGCACTGTTGGTACTCCAAATCTGAACACATGTAGCCCTATTCTATTCACCTATATCACAAATTAGACCATGTTTAAGTACAAATTAAATCTCCCTAACTATTCTATTCACCCATAATGGAAACATTGTGAAAGAACTACTACAAGTAACTGCGGCAAGACAAATACCGGCAAACATTTCCATTGATTTTTGCATTGCCAAAATATTCCGATTTGCTACTTTTCACTTTTACACCAAAACCCTATTGTAATCAGACTTAACAGATTTATCGCAAAGCACTGCAGAGACGTAATTGTGGAAAAATCGACAAAAATGTACAGGTCTAAAAAGCACTCGAAAATGGTTTTAAAACCTTTGCTGACATCCAGAGCGGCAGTTAAAGAGACCGTACAGCACTCAAAAACAAAAGAAAGGCATAAAATATCATCAGAAATGAATGCTTTATATTACTGTTGGCACATATGTGCAATGTAAAACTATTTCATTTCCACGTGTGACTCATCAGACATATGGAAACAAAAAACGTTGTGCTCGCAGCTGGATAAATCTGTTGAAGAGACAGCACATTAATACATTTCTTCAGAAATCATATAACACCATTACAAATAATAACTTAGTCACAGAGGCACAAATGAGAAAAATAAAAATCAGATATATTCATTAATATGTTTGGCTCATCCCATATATAATGGAACAGCAACTATTGGCAATATAACACCTCCAAATAATATAACACAATGTCCAGGGGAATATTGACCACAGTATGCAAGAGGTTAATAACAACCAGCAAACACACATGGACTAAAGCAACTGCTATGAAGAACTCACTATTAAAGGGATAGACACACCACAAACAATACTCTGCAACAGGAGTGGTCATCACCACAGCACAGTACTTATATGAGGATATGGGGGGGGGGGGGCATGTCATCATGGACATCATGAGGCTTTAAACAGAAGACTGTCTGACAACAATGGCGGAGAAATGGGTGAATGCCACAGGCACATCACTAGGTAGCACAGGCCGAACACTGGATTTGCACATGGAGCAGGTAAAGAACAGTCTGTTATAGGCACAGGGACATGGCCATATAGGGACATATCATGACATGACATATCATTGCACTAATGTGATGAAGTTTTTAACGAAGGCCTCCAAAACAAAAGGTGGCGTTGGAGAGGCACATGGAGTACCAGGAATCCTATTCTATCTCCATCAACGGGAATCATGGGTACACCTGTTCTGCCAAGTCCCATGCCATTGCTTTTTTTCATGTGGCAACATGTATACCAATAATGATCATGTGACAATTAGTGCTATTCTTAATATTTCAATTATTAATTATACTTCAAATGGTTAACAACCCTTCAGTGGAATGGGGAGCCCCATCAGTGTCACAATGTAAGTGTATGAACACATATTGGATATATTAATACATGTGATCGCTTATATACCTCGCTTATGTAACCAGAATGTTCTAGAATCATCAAATGCATGAAGGGATGAGTATACAGGATGATGTCCAAATCCTAAAGCATAATAGTAATTGTTATGTATGTTGATGTCCAAAAACATTAACTATGAGAAACACATGGAAACATGGATAACAGTATAATTGTAAATAAAAGTCCTAAACATATCTGACTGTGCATTAATATCATGAGTGGTGTGGGAAGATCCAAAAGGACAAAAGGCTGGAAAACTGGCAAATCCTAAATGGAATACTGTATAATAAAAATGATGCATAGAGTCACATCTGGGCATTACACCACATTAGCCATAATATGCTTTTTCTAACGACCATCTCATTACAGCAGTCTTACAGCATTCACTTCCAACTGCCAAAGCTCTGCTTTTCTAAAGAGGCAGGTGACCATATCCTCACAGCAGTCTTACAGCATTCACCTCTAAGTGAGAAACAATCCTCTTCCTCCCTGCCCCTCTCCCCTTATTACTATTAATTTATTGACTCTTACAAATTATATTCACCTGATCAATTAGCAACCCCTGTTAACTATTCCTAATTATTCCCTTAAATTACACACTGTCTCATAATGTTTCCTGTGCTTTCTTCTTCCTCATTATCTCTGCCTTTTTCTCAGGCTCTTCTCCATAACTTTTTCACACCATGTTTCCAACATAGCCATTTCTCATTCTCTTCTCTCCTCTCCTCTTTCATGCTCCAATGCGCTCCTCTCCTTCCTTCAGTCACTATCTCCTCCCTCTTCTAGTGCTCACAAACAAAAACACTTAGGTAAGTCCCACTCCCATCTTGCCTCACTCCACTACTTATTTTACTAGCTGCAGAAGATATATCTCTTAATTCAAATGGTTCTTTAATTTCCTCCTGCTATCAGCCACACTCAGACCCAAGGGCGGAAAACCCACAAAACCCCCAAAATTTAAAAACTATCTCCTGTCACAAACCATCCTTCTCATGTGCCATCTAAAATTCAAGATCTGTATGCAATAAACCTACTTTCATTCACAACCTATTACTTTCCACTTCCATCAATCTTCTGGCTATCACTGAAACCTAATTGGAGATAGGAGAACTGAATACGCTTCCCACAATTATAACCATTCCTATCTATACATCCAAATGTCAATCAGAAAGATAATCAGAGTGTAAAACTACCGGTATAAGTTAATTAACATTCAAGAAAAAAGAGTCAAAGAAAGATAGACACTCCATTCTAATTATCACATCTGTTCATTAATTTGTTCAAGGAGAGAAATATAGCGTAATAAAAAAAAAAAAAAATATTATTAAGTATTAAAATATGTATAAGATATTCAATAACTATGGCGATTAAAATATAAAATATAGCACCTTCCGTACAACCTCTCTGAACGTTTTACTCAATGATTAAAGATATTATAAAGTTAATCAGCACATCATATTGAGATAGTCTGATATCTAAAGAAATCTATAAGTGAAAAAGTGCTAAGTGAATAAATAAATATAATAAAGTGCAAATATTAATAATAAATGTTTAGTGTAGATTGTTGTAAGGTATAAACCTTCATTAATCCACTAAAGTGCTTATATATATACTCTATAAATCAGAAAAATCCCAATAAACCAAGTGCTTGATCTAAATTCCTATTTTCTTATTATAATAACAAGAACAAATCTTATTTTGCCTTTTTTCAGAATAACAATATTTAAATTTTGTCCAATAGCATATTGTCATGTAATAAACATATGTTTATACTATAAAAGAACTTATCTCAGTGTTATATTGTCCAAAATTAAGATTGTGTCCGTCTCCCAAACTGTCCAAGCTGCTACCAGCGGCGTCTGACGTCACAGGGACCGGAACCAGAAATTACATCCGACGTATGTTTCGCGGGTCTGCTTCTTTGGGACCTGACATAGATGAGGGATGCTATGTCTTGAATAGTAGAGGTAAGGTTGAAAATATATCCTTAATTAATCTTGTTATGTTTCTTCTTCTTTTGCAGGTATGCTGGTTTCATCCATCGGATATCCTTGCCATCCTATATTTTAATTGTTTCAGTTCCTTTATTTTTCAATGTATACATATTTAAGAAGATTTTCATTATAGTATTTCCTTGTTCATATCATCATAATAGTCTTTTTTACCGTATTGGTCCGAATATAAGCCGCACCTTTTTTTCCGATTTTTGAGCTTGCGAGTTAAGGGTGCAGCTTATATTCGCGACCGTCAAAAAATCATTCTATTCTATTCGCGAATGCAAAATTACCTCAGATTTGCGCGATTGCGAGTTAAGTGTGCCGATTTTCGTGCTTTAGACTGCGGTATTGAATAGCGATTTACAGTTTTAGTGACTCTAACATCCTGTAAAGCCTGTAACCTGCAAAAAAAGCTTGTTTCTTGCAATGGCTGATCACTTTGAGAGTCTTTTTCTCTCCAATTTTACGAGTGCGGCTTATATTTGAGTACTATCTTTTTTCAATTTTTCCCCTTGCACTTTACGGGTGCGGCTTATATGCAGGTGCAGCTTATATTCGGACCAATATGGTATATAATTCTTTAAAAATAACTCATCCTTATCGTCTATGTGCATTATTACTGAAACCTGGCTCTCTTCATCAGACAATGCCTCCCCTGCAGCACTCTTTAATGATGGCCTTCAGTTTAGTCACACATCTCAACCTGGGAACAAACAAGGTGGTGGTGTGGGCATACTACTTTCCTCTCATTGTACTTTTCATTACATACCACCTGTTCCCCTTCAATTCTTGTCTTTTGAAGTTCACACTGTCCGCCTCTTCTCACCTATATCTCTATGTGTTGCTGTAATCTACCATCAACCAGTACCACCCCCTCTATTTCTAGATCATTTTGCCACCTGGCTCCCTCAGTTTCTCTCCTCCTTATTGGTGATTTTAACATTGCCATTGACCTTCATGGCTGCCGCTAAACTACTTTCACTTACTTCTTCCCTCAGCCTCTCTCACTGGACAGATTTCTCAACTCATGATGCTGGACTCTCCCTTGCCCTTATTTTCACCAATCTCTGTACCACATCCAACCTAGTCATCCGTCCACTCCCTCTATCTGACCACCACCTCCTAACTTTCAACCTCAACACACCTACCTCTCATAACCCTTCTTCATCCTCAACCACCATCACCTGCAGAAATCTACAAGCTCATGATTCACAACAGCTCTCCATTCTGCTACAACCCCTTCTCAGCCCCATCACCAACCTCACCTACCCTGACATTGCCACCTCACATTACAACTTGATTCTTACTTCCACCCTTGACACTCTTGCCCCCATAACCTCTCGCAAACAGCCTCACTCACATCCACAACCATGGCACACTATACAAACGCTATATCCAGAGGTGCTTCCATACTGCTGAACAATTATGGAGGAAATCTCTGACTTCAGCAGACTTGGTCCATTACAAGTTTATATTGCGCTGTTACTTCTCTGACCTCAACCTTGCCAAACAGCAATACTTCTCAACATTAATATCTAATCTATCCTCCAACCCCAAACGTTTGTTCGCCAAATTTAACACTCTTCTCCACCCTCCTTCACCTCCTTCCTCCTCTTTGCCAACCACTTTAAAGATAAGATTGAAAACATTCGTAATGTTCTCCTCTAAACCCAGCTCACACACTTCCTCCTCGCAACCTTCAACCTTCCACGTTTGCAAAAACACTATGGACCCCTTTAACATTGTAACTGAGGATGAAGTCTCTGTTGTATATCTCTCTGTTGTAAAATATCCACTATTTCCCTCTATTCTCAAAAGAATCCGGTAGAATATGAAAAATCAGGCATCTTTGGATGGAAGAATATACAGACATCATAGACAATATCTGTTGTTGTCACCGAATATACATAAACAGTTGTTTTTATATTGTTATACAGACACATAGAGCCCTATCCAATTTCAAGCCCACATCTCGTGGGATACAGGCTGTATGTCTGCGAGTGTGCTGCAGGCTCCCGTTCGTCTCCAATTCCGGTGCTATTCAATTGAACAAGCCCGCAAGTTACGGGCCACACGACGAATCCGCAAACCATGCACTTGTACGTAGCAGTTCAGAGCGGGAACATGATCAATTAAGCAAGTAACCACCCATTTCAAAACAGCGAATAGCAAATGAGACCGCCATCATTACGGCAGTAAAACATGGAGGTTACATGTCAATAAATTAGGTTCAGGAGTCCGATATCGCAAACCCTCAAAATAAAGAATAATGAAAATGAATGCCAATACTGTTCTAGTCCATATGGGTGGCCTGATATGTATTAACTCATTGATTCCCGAGATTGATTTTTTATTGCTGATTTGTGAACTTGAGACTTGAGAACTTATATTGTCTTTCATCGCTTTCCCCGTCAGTGCAGTATTAATTTTTTATTTCCATTTACACTGCTGTGGACGGGTTAAAGCCCCTCTCTAGTACTCGTAGGATTTTCTCCTACATTTGCCGTTTATGGGTATGAAAACATTTGCGGGCTTGGGAAATTGTAGAAATTAAATATCGATTTGCGATGTTTGCTATCGTAACTTTTGCAGACAAGAAAGATCAAAGGCATCAGGAGGCTGTAAGTTCCGGTTTTAACAACCTCAAGGTTTTCAAGGCCGTAAACTGTAAACCGATTGGAGCCCGCAAAAAACGCCAATTGAATAGCAAATTAACTTACGGACACACATATGGGCTCCAGTAGCTTACGATTGCCAATTAAACTCATATAGGAGTTTTACCTTGAATCATTGTGCAGATCACCTTATTTCTGTTAGTAATGCTCAGTTTGCTATTCGATTTTTAGCCTTGCTATAGCCTTCACATTTTGTCTAGGCCATTTTGTTTTGACTTGTTATTGAAAAGTTGTTATTGCTTAGTAAAAATGCTGAGCTAAAGATTATCATAATTAACTCTTTCGCAGTAAAATGGAAAGTGCCACAAAAGTTAAAAATTACTATGATGTATATTTATATATATATGATCTCTAAACCATGCTATAATTACACTCATTCTTAAAAAAACTCTTCTGATCCAGCTAATGCATTTATTTATCACCTTATATCACTGCTTCCCCTGGTTTCAAAACTGCTTGACCGGCTCGTATATAATCGCCTTAGCCACATTATTTTTTCTTGACACCTTCCAATCTGGTTTCCCATCACTCCACAGAGACATCTCTCACAGAATTTACTAATGATTTGTTCACCACCAAGTCAACGGATAATTTTTCCATTCTAATGCTCCTAGATCTCTCTGCTGCCTTTGACACAGTTGACCACCCTCTCACAATCCAAATTCTCTACTCTACTGGCACAGAGACTCTGCTCTTTTATGGCTCACATCATACCTACAAGGTCGAACATTTAGTGTCTCCTTTTCTGCCTTCACCTCACCCTCTGACTGTTGGTGTACCCCAAGGTTCAGTCCTAGGCCCTCTCCTCTTCTCCATTTAATACTTCCTCACTTTGAACATTAAGAAAACATTTCAGATTTCAATATCATATTTATGCAGATGACACTCAAATTAACCTCTCAACACCAAATGTATCCCCCTCTATTTCCAACTGCCTCTAGCATTTCCTCCTGAATGTTGCCTACCATCTAAAACTTAACATGTAACTTAACATGCCACCCTCTACTACAGCATGCACTGCCTCAAATATTTCTCACTGTGGACAATGCGATTATCACTTCATCACTTCATCCTTCTTGATCCTGCCCTCTCTTTCATTCCTCATATAAATTCACTAACTAATTATTGTCTATTTCATAAAAAAATATAATATTATGTCACTATCTTACACAAGACACAACTAAAATTCTAATCCATTCTCCCATCACCCCCATCACACTCCAATCTATAATAATTGCATCTACTAGACTTATCTGCAATACCCAATGCTCAATGTCAGCATTGCCACTCTTTCAGTCACTCCATTAACCCCCATATCCTCCAGAATAAAATTTAAAATAATAACCCTATGGTATAAAGCCTTCAAAAATAATGCACCCCCTGGACCGCTTGGGTACTCAGGCCACAGACCAGTACTCAAACAAATTAAGACAAATTAAGAAGGCACTAAACGGTCTGGGTCTGCTGGACGCCTGGAGGGGGCATCACCCACATAAAAGGGACTATACGTATTATTCCCACACCCACGGATTTTATTCGCGTATTGATACCTTCTTGATCGCTTTGTCATTGTTTGATCGCTCAAAGAGGGCGGAAATATGGGTATGCCCCTGGTCGGATCACGTGGCGGTGAGCATAGACATTGACGTAAGGGTGAATATAGCCACACCGTATTCTTGGAAACTGAATGAGCTTCTACTCGCTAACCCAGAGCTGTCAGAACAAATTGAAAAAGATCTTCACCTTTTCTTTGAGTGTAATAGACCTGGTGACTCGAGCATAGGCTGGGTGTGGATGGCCCACAAGGATGTTATTCGGGGCTCCTGCATTAAGCTGGCTTCTGCTTTTAAAAAGCAATGTACACTCAAAGAGCAGGAACTTACCACTAAGCTGCAGGACCTAGAGTCTAGGAACCAGTCATGCCCCTCCTCTAGACTTCGTCAGATGATAGATCAGCGTAGGCTTGAGCTAGACGCAGTACTTTCTCACAAAACGGAAAAAGACCTTAGATGAACCAAGCAACTATTCTACTCCAAGGCCAACAAGCCGGATTCTCTATTGGCTAAGAAGCTTCGGTCTTAGGCAGCAGAGTCTAAGATCTTGCGCTTTAGAACTTCAAAGGGACAGATGACGGTTAGCCAAAATATCATCAAGCGAACGTTTGCTGACTTTTATAGCTTGATATACTCCACAAAGCTGCAACCGAACGCAAATCTTCTCCGGTCTTACTTAGATTCCTGCGACCTCCCCAAGGTTTCAGATCCGAGCGCGGCTACACTTAATTCAGACATATCAGTAGAGGAGATACTAGAAGCCATCAACAGCTTGAAATCAGTGACGGCTTTACCAACTCTTACTACAAGTCTTTTGCGCATATCCTGGCACCATATCTTTGACAATTGCTTAACTCCATCCTAAACGGGGAACCGATGCCCCAGGAGCTAAACAGGACTTAATAGTCTTTCCCAAAGAAGGCAGGGACCCACTAGACCCCAAGAATTATAGTCTTATAAATGGGGATCTTAAACTGATTAAATTATTGCAGATAGGATCTCGGGACTCCTTCTGGATCTGATCCATAAGGATGAAACGGGTTTTGTCCAACATCGACAGACAGCTGATAACATACGGAGGACTATGAATGTCATCCACTTGGCCTCCCACAGTAAGACCCCCTTTGTGTGCTAGCTCTTGATATGGAAAAAGCCTTTGACACACTGGAGTGGTCTTATCTGTATGCGGTGCTGGCTAAATTTGGCTTCGAACGGAGATTCATACAACTCATCAGAACATGTACAAAAATCTGCAGGCCTGTCTGAAACTCCCGGGATCAGAAAGCATCTCTATTGCCATTCAGAGGGGAACCCGGCAAGGATGCCCACTGTCTCCACTGTTATTCGCTCTGGCGATTGAGCCTCTGGCTCAAAAGATTAGATGCAACACTGAGATAAAGGGAATGCAGGTGGGTCTTCACCACTTGAAATGCTCGCTATTTGCGTATGACCTTCTTTTCACACTAACGGACCCGGCAACGTCGATTCCCGCCTTGCTGTCAACCCCTCAGCAGATTCGTCGCCCTATCGGGCCTACAAATCAATGTTGAAAAGACAGAGGCCTTGGGAGTTGGCATACCACATGCGGTCCTGGGGGCTTTGATAGCTGAGTATAGATTTCAATGGCCCAAAAACTCTATTAAATACTTGGGAATTAGAATCACCAGGAAGCTGTCGGACATATATAAGGCCAACTTCTCGCCCTTAGTTAAACAACTATTGCAGATCAGAGGAGATCTTAAAAGGTTGAACTTGATGGACTGAAAGTCTTTTTTCAACCTTAAATACTATGTAACTATGTAACTATGTAACTAATTGAAGAAATGCAATGCTGGGGGAAATACCACATCTCGTGGACAGGGCGGATAAATTCGGTAAAAATTACAGTTTTGCCAAGAATACTGTACTTATTTAGAACTCTCCCAATTCCGCTAGATATGAAGGAACTAGATAAACTCCAGGCTTCTATTTTTAAATTTATATGGCGAGGTAGGTCACCGCGTATAGCAAGAAAGACTATGTTCTGGCAGAGGTCTCAGGGTGGACTCTCGTGCCCAAACTTGAGACTTTATTTGAGAGCGGCGCAGCTCGCGTTCATTCCACTGGCCCACTCGGGTAAGCTACAACCGCTGTGGACCTTTGTGGAAAATTGACAAATGAGAACCCTCTCTTGGCATACTATAGTCTGGAATGGGCCCCCCTCAGGCGACAAACAGCTACATTCTAATCCCATAATATCTTCAACTTTAGCTGCTTGGGCTCGGTCTGGGTCGGTTGGCGGCTTGGCTCCCCTCCTATCACCATTGTTGTCCGTAAGATCCTTCCCAGAATTTGGGACGGCGTTTAGCCTCACCTCTATACAATGGTGGCTTAGCAGCCCGCTGGAAAGAGCAGGAACCTGGTTTTCAGAAGATGCTCTGCTATCCCACACCTTCCTTATCACTAAATATCACATTCCAGAGAGTGAACTCTGGAATTACAGAAAAATTAGACATTGGATGTCCTCACTAGCCCGAGTACATGGGACCCCTAAACATTCCTGGTGGTCGACTATATGAGCAAAACTGCCCTCTACCAAAGACATCCTTTGGTCTCTATATTATTTTCTAAATGACTCTCTGAACAAACAGAAGCCGAAATATATGCTCCAATGGGAGAAAGACCTGGGTAGGTAGCTAGATGGAGCAACTTGGAGAGAAATTTGTACCAACTTAACAAAAGGATCATACACATATAGCCTACTTGAGACCTCAGTCAAAGTTTTGCAGAGAACCTACTATACTCCATACCTAATGTCCAGGCTTAAAAATAATCTTAGCGAGGACTGTTTTAGAGGGTGCAAAGCTAGGGGAGATATCTACATATATGGTGGACATGTCCATTAGTGCAGAAGGTGTGGAAAGAGATGACTGACTTATTCTCGCAAGTGACAGAAATCAAGCTGGGGCCAGAGATTGAGACCTGTCTTCTGGGGGTTAGTGGATCCAATCTCTCTAAAAGCCAAAACAAATTATGGCAATTCATGGCACCTTACCACCAAAAGTTGTATTGCAAAACACTGGAAAGCAGCAACACTGACCTCCAGAGAGATCATTTTGAAAATGAACTATGTTATGGTAAACGAGAGACTGTCCCATGTCGTGCAGAATACGGTCTCCCTATTCCCAAATATTTGGACTCCATGGCTGACCTCGGCCTACAGCATTAAGGTGGGGATATGACTAGGACAGTAGGGAATGAAGCCCTTGCCGAAGGATGGCGGTTGAGGGGAAGCCCGGATGACTATTCATACCAATAGAATCTTAGCAGGTGCGGTACTGGAAGAGTGCGCCAGGTATTTCCTACCCCTCCCCCCGTTTTTTTTTTCTTTTTTCCCCTTCCCCTTTAAGTTGACATAGTTGATATTATTTTTCAGTTTCTGTACTCTTATCTCCTGGTAAGAGGTAGTCAATAGAAAAATACCATGTTTGAAGACATAGAAGGATAGACAGGGCACAGGATAATAATGAAGGAATGTACCAGTAAGATTATTAGGAAAACTGCATGCAGTCTCCTCGTTAAGATGCTGGGGAATTGTGTTGCTGTATAACCAGACTGCCCTGTTGTCCTCTTCTTTCTCCTTTTACTCTATGCAATGTTATATTGTTAACTTGTCTTCAATAATAAAAAGAATGGATACAAAAAAAGATAATGCACCCCTTATATCTCTTCTCTTATCTCAAAATACTTCCCCACCCTCCCCTCCGTTCTACTAATGACCTTCTTCTTTCCTACTCTCTTATTACCTCCTCTTATTCATGCTACCAGGACTTTTCTTGTATTGCCACTATTCTTTGGAACTCCTTACCTCGCTCCACTAGATTTTCCTCCTTTCTCAAGTCCTTCAAAACTTCATTAAAAACATATATATTTTATTTATTGAGGCTTATCACCTTCATACTTAATATGCCCAATTTATCTATCACCTTCCAAATGCCTTAGATTGTAAGTTTGCAAGTTCTTAATCGTATATGATGCTTGAAAAAGTACTCTATATGCAAGATTATAGGCTCAAAAACAGGATTCTCTCGTTTAATCTGTATTGATATTGTTTTTTCTTCTGTTTCATCCTATGTATGGTGGTGTGGAAAATGTTGCCTAATTATAAACGCTATATAATAAGAAAAATAATAATGAATAAAAAGATCATCATTCAAAACACCATGTAACAGAAGTAACCCATAATGCACATAGCACATACATTGTGTCTTCATCTGCTCCATTATACAGATGCATTAAATCATGGGTATGTAATCCAAATCAATTACACACATACAGTGTGTTCAGGAAAGCAAAAATGAAAAAAGGTGGTCATGAGCTAAAAAAGGCAGAGGAGGAGAAAAAGCTAACTAAAAAAAAACTGTAACTGTAACAATAAATACTGTAACTGTAACAATAATCCAACTTGCCTAAACTTCATCCACAAACAGTGCAAACCGTTCTGTATCTGTCATTGGAAATAATTTCCTATCACCATGAGTAATGATGTGACATCTCATAAGGAATGCTTAGCTGTGACCACAGTCAGTGGGCCAAGAATACTATTACCATCTCTCCATGATATTTTTATCCACATGGATATCACATTCATCTGGTATACATGTTTTATCAGATTATAACTGATTCTAGTGATATCATTATGCATGCTCACATACCTATTAATACTGAGAGGAGACAAAGGTCAGCAGCCACAATGTTATGGCAAAAGTATTTGTTCCCAGATTGATCGGCGGATGACATGGTAAACTAACTCATGTATTAATGCTGGCTTGGAGTAACAGGACATTGGCAGAGTTGGCTAATGCCACGCCATATCTGTATTGGTATAATTTAAACTTAACAACAACCATGTTTTCTAAAACATGATACATGGTTTCATTAATGAAATACGAGATCATTCTGCTGGGGGGATGTCATTGTGTATATATTTCACTCACATTATTTGGTAGCACTGCTTGCAGATGAAGAGGATGACTTCATAGACCTGAATGGTGCCTAAAAAAAATAAATAAAACATTATTCCTGAAGGAAAAACAAGCATATGGACGGCACCATTTCTTCTCAACAGCATTCCTCAATGACAATCAATAGGTAAAATGTTACCCATAAGCCTATGTGTTCACATAAAGTAGAAAAGGATCAAGGACTATGTAATAGGGAGTAGCTATCTGCTTACAAAATATCAATCTCAAATAGGCCATGATCCTCTACTCTGTAGCCAGGCCACAGCTCCTCTCTATCTCAAGTCAGAAGCAAAGAGAAAGAGGCAGACTTCTCTTGAAAGTTCGATATTCTAACTAATATGTTTATAAAATAAGTATCACTTGATACTGCAATACTCTGATTATTGATTATTCATCTAGTTTACTATACTACTGGACACTCATGGCTACCTCACTCTTTCTATATATACTAGCCGCTTGCCCGTGAAAAATTACTGCAATAAAAAGTGAAGCCTAGCAATGCTGTTTGCCACACAATGGGAGCCTCTCCCCCTCTACTTTACTGGACTTGCGAGCCTCCCCCCTTTCTACCTCTCCCACCCTCTACTTTACTGGCCTTGCGATGAGCGCCTTTGGCGCTCATCACGGGCCTCACAATAAGTGCCTTTGACGCTCATTGCAAGTCTCTCTTTCCCTCCTCTCACTCCCATGCATCTCTTTCCCCCTCCCCTGTGTCTCTTTCCCCCTCACCTGTGTCTCTTTCCCCCTCTCTCTCCCCTGTGTCTCTTCCCCCTTCCCCTGTATCTCATTCCCCCCACCCCCCTCCCCCTGTGTCTGTGCCCCCCTCCCTTGTGTCTCTTTCCCCCATTTCCCTCCCCTGTGTCTTTCCCCCTCCCCTGTGTATCTTCCCCCCTCCCCTGCCTTCCCTGTGTCTCTTCCCCCTCCTCTCACTCCCCTGTCTCTTCCCCCTCCTCTCACTCCCCTGTGTCTCTTTCCCTCCTGTGTCTCTTCCCCACCTCTCCCTCCTCTGTGTCTGTTCCCCCCTCCCCTGTGTCTCTTTCCCCCTCCCCTGTGTCTCTTTACACCTCCCCTGTGTCTCTTTCCCCCTCCCCTGTGTCTCTTTACACCTCCCCTGTGTCTCTGTTCCCCCTCTCCCTCCCCTGTGTCTCTCCCCCCACCCTCCCATGCGTCTTCTATACCCCCCTTCCCATGCGTCTCCCCCGCCTCCTCCCTGTGGCTAAGGGAGCACAATGTGCATGCGGGGCTAACGGAGCGCAATGCGCATGCGTGGCTAACACCGCTCAGTGCGCATGCGTGGCTAACAGAGCGCAGTACACAAGTGCTGCTAATGGAGCACAATGCGCATGCGCGGCTAACGAAAAGCAATGCGCATGCGCGGCTAACGGAGTGCAATGTGCATGCGCGGCTTACAGGGCGCAATGTGCAAGCACGGCTGACACCACACAGTGTGCATGCGCAGCTAATGGATCTCAGTGCGCAAGCTCCAATGCGGTGCTCATGAGCAGCCCTTGCGATTGATCGGTTGTCAAACTGCTATTTGCGTGACGACGAATCGCAGCTTGACAATGTTTTTTTTTTTAAAGAAATCCATTTGGCAGAGATTTGAAACACAGAGCAGCAGCATTGTAAGTATTGTAAGCATTGTAAGTAATATCCTGATAGGTCGGTATATGTGTTTGTAGATCAGGTTTTAGATAAGAACACAGCAGAGTCATAATTTAGAGCCATAAATTCCCCCACAGTTTGTGGATTAGAACAGCAATTAAATAGGGAGGCCTGTGGAATGTGAATTAGAAAACATGTTGATAGTGATATTGGAAACTTAAATCAATGTTTAGTCCAGTGTCCGTATTAAAAAAATTAATAATTTTCATTTCGAAAGTTTTTTGCTGTTGGATAGTTTTAAAATTCCCACTCAATAGTTTAAAATTTTGGATGGAGTGTTTATTCTGGGTGAAATGGTGCCCAACTTGGGTACAGTAACTGTCTCCATTGTGCTTTTTGATGGAAATCCTGTGCAGATTCATCCTCAAGTTTAAATTCTGACTGGTTTCCCCAATGTAACAGCCCCTTTCACATGTGGTGTATGTTCTCCTGGTCCCCTTCTGAATTGCTAAGTGATGGTGGTGAAGGGGCTTGTGTACCTGAATGAAGCTGTGAGCTATAACATGTAGGGCCACTGTAGGTGGGCATGTCATAGTTGAGAGGTCAGACAAATCACAGTCCACTAGAGAAGGAACTGGCAACCCATTCCATCACCTGTCATATTCCTATCAGGCCCTCAGGGGAATGTTGAAACTCCACAATATCACTAAATGGACATTTACATGTGTATTATCCCTTTATGTTGATTATATATGATACATATTATTATATAATATCTAATGCTATTATGACTATTATTATTGTTATATGTATTAATCTATTGCATGGTAACTAGGGCTCATTTATTTACATATATAGGAATGTGACACATATCTGATGTATGTGGATGTCCCAAAACCCCAGCCATTGAGCACAATCACAAATGGTCAAGACTGTGCATTAACATCATGGGTGTGGTGTGTTCAGATCCCAGGAGGGCAAGAGGCTTCTGGTAAAAAGGGGATACCTGAAAGGGGTAATGTCATAGTCTAGAATAAGCATCATGCCTAGCACCTATCAGGGTCACATGTGGTCACTACACCACTGCAACTGGAATTCGTTTAAAAAAAGGATCATCACAAATCACTTCATTTAATTGAAGAAACCATTAATGTGAATGTGCATAGCACTTATAATGTGTCTAGATCTGCTCAATGAAAGAGATGATTCAACCTCTGGACTGTGTAATCCAATTCAGTTTAACACATACAGTGTGGTGGAAAAAAAAAGGTGGAGGAGGATTAAAAAAAAATAATCAACATGCATGTACAGTACAGTGGTAAATACTGTAACTGTAACATTATACCAACTCACCTGATTCCCCATCTGTAAGCATTATTAACTATTAGCTAGGTCTCTGGATAATCATCAATATGGGAAAATACCCATTAATACGAAGAGGACACAGGTCAGCAGCCAGATTCACTGTTACTTACATCAGACCCAAGTATCTGTTCTCAGACTGCTATTGAGGTCAGGATCACATGCTTCACTAGTGCATGTATTAATGCTGGCTGTCATTAAAATGCCATTGTGAGACTTTGCAAGTCCACCGCCATAGCGGTATTAGTCTACATTTCAGCTAACATCATGTAATCATGTCTTAGATATCTGGCTATATGATAGCTTTAGGATTATGAGAGCTACATGTTAAGGGGGCAGTCATTGAAAGAATGTCTACCCGAGATGCACTGGGAAAACCGTACACCTCATACATTTCCTCCACAATGCTTGCAGATACAGGAGATGCCTTCATGGAACTGAATTGTTCGTAAAAAAACAAAAAAAGGAAATAAAAAGACAAAACCTACAAAATAAGGCTTTAAAAAGTCATATGGACTGCAGCATCTCTTCTCAACAGCATTCCTCAGTGATCATCACCATTACTACGTGTCCACAGAGGATCATGGACCATGTTATGGAAGGTAGCCATCTGCATACAAAATATCACCATCACATAGGCCAAAATCCAAGACTCTGTAGCCAGGCTAGATTTGGTTAACATTGTGACCAATAGATTGTCACTGAGGAGTGCTGTTGAGAAGGCACAAACATATGCGCAGCCCCTATGTTCTCCTCTGCCAGGGCACAGGGCCCACATCCTCATGGCGGCTCGCTACTGGTGGTGGTGGTGGAGGCAGGGGTAGGCAAACCCCCGGGAGGCAGCGGCACCTGGCGGTGGTGGAGGCATGGTGGGAGGAGGAGTGGCCGGGGGATGCCTCCAGGGTGGAGGAGGCGGTGCCAGGGACCAGAGTGCGTTGCATGGCTTTGCTGTTACTCCTTGGAATGCGCTCTGGTCTGCCCGAATACTGAGCAGCCTGGCCAGGGAGGACTCAGTCATTAGATGATGCCTCCTCTCCTCCCTATTGCACCTTGCCAGGCTGCGCATGACCTCCGTATGATTGGCAAATCCCCTGGAGCAACTTCACCTGCTGTCGCATGAGGGCCAGCATCTCCGCTTGTGCAGCCTGGCCTGATGTGGTTGATTGAGGCCCGTGGGGTGTGGCCAGATGAGGAGGTGGCGGTGTGGGCCCTCGGGTCCTCTTACTTCCTCCTCCCCCTGCATCGGTTCCTGTTGAGCGGGGGCTTGCTCCTCCACTTTCTGCTCCAATGGAGCCAACATCCCTGCCTCTAGCTTTCCACTGAACCCAGACCTCCTTGATGCTGAAAGAGATAAAAGAGAGGTATATGTCATTAGTATAATGACTAATAAATTGTTTTGTGTGCATTCCTAACTATCTGACATGTATGCTTGGATCTGGATAATACTCCTAATTGCATTAAATGGACTCTCTATTGCTTGATTACTGTTGTTGTGCCCAGGAATGACAGTGATTTGTCAGCTTCATGGATTTAATGGCACATCCTTCCATACCTTTTTAATTCCATGGAGCTGACATATCAGTGTCCTTGTTGGGCATCATGTACATGTGTAGTGTGTGTGATGCACATGTGGTGTCATGTTAGTGTATGTGATATTCACCTGACATGGAGGCTGGGTACTTCTGGTCCACCAGGCCTGAAGCTCCAGCAGTGGGCATCTGTCTCAGAAGGTCCTTGGCCACCCTCTCCCACTCATTATATGTCACAGTCACATGCTTCTCCTCCTTGGCCATTATCCTCCTCACCTTGGCCCTGATGTTGTCAAACCTGTGCTTGACGGACCTCACATCCCTTGGTGCTGAGCCTACCACTGTAACCTCAACTGCTATTTCCTTCCATGCCTGAGTCCTAGGCCCTAGCCCAACTTTACTCCCCCCCTGCATGAATCACGTGGCGGCCACGGATAGCACAGAGGAGGACCACATTCTCCCAGTGCAGGTAAATTGTGAGCTCTGTGCTTGCCCTTAGTCTCTTGCCTTCCCGACTGTGGGTGGGGACCCTTGCCTCCCTGACCTGTCCCTAAAGCCCCTTCCCCTCTGTCCCTCTCATAAGTGTGCCTGGTGCAAGGGGCCACCCTGCCACCACCCACCTCTATACTCCCATCCTCCTCCTCCTGCTCCTCCTCTTCCTCCACCTCCCTCCTCCTCTTTCTCCACCTTCTCTGTCTCCTCCACCTCCTCCACACCTCCGCCTCCTCCACCTCCTCTCCTCCATCATTCCTCACCTCCTCCTCCTCTCCATCACTACTTCCTAGGGCCACCTCTTTCTCCTCTCTCTCCTCATCGCCTCCCTCTTTTCCCCCTCCCCACCGCTCAACTCCTCTCCCCGTCTCTCTCCTCCCTCCATTATAATCCCAAAAAGAAAATAAGGATAAATACAAATAAGTGTTGCTGTATATATAGGATGAAAAAGAAATGTGTGTAGTATGTGTATTTAGTAACTTTTTTTTTTTTTTTTTTAGTCCCCACATAAACCCCCTGCAGCGGGGGTCCCCGATCGGCACCGATCGTGACCCTGCTGCAATTCAATTTTAAATTTCCCGCCTCGCGGGTCCTGAAAGGACCGTAAAAGTCCTGAAAGGACTCGCACTAAAAATATTAACCCCAGGCAACTATAATTACCCCATTAACTCATGGTGGTCAATCCAGACCACCATAAGGCCTAAATTAACCCATTAACTCATGGTGGTCAATACAGACCAGCATAAGGCCTTAATTAACCCATTAACTCATGGTGGTCAATACAGACCACCATAAGGCTCTATTTAACCCCATCAGTCCCATAACCCAACATTAACCACATAAGTGCCATGACGGTCCTCAAGGACCATCATGACACTAACTACAAACACTACACTATAACCCCCAATAAACCATTTAATCTAAACTAACCCCCCTCTACACTAATCTATTAACACTTACACTACCTACCTACACTACCTACCCCCTAATAAACCTCCCCAACACTCTAATTACAAAAAATAAAAAAGCTACCTTACAGAACACAAAAAAACCTACCTTACAGAAAACAAAAAAACCTACAGTACAGAAAACAAAAAACCTACCTTACAGAAAACAAAAAAACCTACAGTACAGAAAACAATAAAACCTACAGTACAGAAAACAAAAAAATACATTACAACCCCACTCCCCACTACAGAAAATAAAAAAATTACACACCTGAAAAGGAAAGACAGATAAACACAATACAATACATACATATAATACATTACATACATTACATACAATACATGACATTACATACATTACATATAATATATTACATATAATCCAAATCAAATACCCCCTATCTATCTAACATACAATCTATTTAATTTAAAACAAATCCTAACTATATCAAATACATCCCCCTATCTATCTAATATACAATAAATCCTAACTACATACACAGACCCTTATTCTAAAGTAAAATAAAATAATTACAGTCCTAACTACACAGACCCTAATTCTAATCTAAAATAAAATAATTAAGACCACTTACCTTTAAGATGTTGCTTCAGATCACTAACCTATGGGTCAAACAAAACAAAATAATTAGTACAAAACATTAACATGAAATAAATAAACATTATATACATTCTTAATATTCAATTCACCTTTCCATCATGTCCCGTCATTGTTTAGCTCTTCCGGCGCGGCCCTGTTAAAAAAAAACACAATACATTAATACATTAATACAATATATAAAAAATAAATAAAATAAACATATAAACATCTAAATATACATTTAACTTACCTCCCCGCGATGTCCCCGGCCTTCTCTCCTTCAGCCCCGGCTTGGCCGCGGAACCATCCGCGCTCTAAAAAAAAACAAAAAAAAACTAACAGAGTTCTGCACTGGCAGACCTCCCCGACGCTAATGAGCCTCCCGGAGTCCTTTCCAGGAGGAAATTGGCATTGACCCCCGCTGCAAGGGGTTAATGTGGGGGTGCTGCAGGGGTCCCGATAGAGACCCCTGCAGCAGGGGGATGTGTATAGGGTGCAGGGGGGAGCCTCACACTGCTGTCTCGGGCTGTTCCGAGGCAGCACGTAGAAGCTTTAGGATCCCTTGCGTGCACTTTTTGTCCACGTAGGGATTCTTACGATATGCGAGAATCATGCATAGATTTAAGGCTACGTAGCTCTCTCGGAGCCTATTCTCAGCCATTTTATCGCAGTCATATCGCAAAGCAGGCTGCGAGAGATTCGGTACTCGCAAACAGCAGGAAAACTGCCTTTTGCGAGCACCGAGAGAACTACGAGGGATAATTTAATAGTGCCCTTAGTATTTTAAATATTTTTTAGAATACAATATATCTCTCACTATAAAATAAAGCCACTAAACGAGCACCAAATAATGAAAATATTTGTTTGAAAACTTTCAAGTCTGAATCCTAGCATAGTTAAGCAGGAAAAAAGTCATACATCTAGTTTTAATTATAAAAAAAAATGGTTGAAGCCTCTGCAGGTACCTGGAAAGTTCCATGATACATTGTTAGAAGTTGTGTGTGTAAGAGGGGCATTTACATTTCTGGAGAGATATGCTTCCATCCTTTGATGTAACATCCTGTGTCTAGGCCAGTGAGTGGCAATAGGTGTTATGCCTACTTAAAGGCATATCTAAGATTCCTGGATTATGAATGCATCTGATAGAGGAGATTCAGTAGTGTATGAAAACATTTTTTGCATGAAAAAAATACCAAAAATAACGATTTACACACTTACCTTGAAGTTAGCAAAATGTCTTGTAATTTCTGATAATTGAAAATTAGAGTAAACACCCCCTTCAAACCCAGGCTAAATTAGCATAAAATTCATAATTTGTTTTGGCCAATCAAGTGGAAGCATTGTAGTGGAAGTGGGTACCTTATCCCTGGTGTATAGTGGTAGGGGGGAGATCACAACGCACATCAGCTTGCTGTGATCTCTCCCTTCCCTGCAGTTCCACCTCACCTCCAGCCTTTGTAGGCACATTTATATGACTCTGCCAAGGCTCCCATACTGCAGTGTGATAACTGTATTTCTCGGAATTCTGAGCTGGAAGTAGTTTTTTTAACTTGTTTTAGACATGTGTAAATGTACTATTTATATACTGTACTACTGTACGGTGGAGGGCTTCTATCGTTCTTTTGCCCACCATAAATTAAATGATAGTTGTGGTAAACTACCTCCTCATAAAATCTACTACACAAGCTAGGAACAGGTCCCATGTTGATGAGATATAGTAACTTTGAAACAGCTGTACGTAGGTAGGATTCCTGGCTTGTGTATAATCCATCCTGAGCTTTGCAAAAAAGCTGTGCAATTCAGGAGGCATATGCTTAAAGAAAGCCATATTTAAAATGGTTATGGATTGCAAGAGCAAAGCCTTTATGGGCACATTTGCATGTTTCTGCCCAGGCTCCCGGAATGCAGTGGAAGGCCCAGGCTCCCAGAATCACATTTGAACATCTAAAACAAGTTAAAAAAACGTTCATGACCAGAATTCAAAGAAATACAGTTATTACAATGCATTCTGGGATCCTTGGCAGGGACATGCAAATGTGCCCATAAAGGATTTGTTTGTGCTGTCCATAACCATTTCAAACATGGCTTCCCTTATGCACATTCCCGCTGTATAAAACCGCTTTGAGCAAAGCTGAGGTTGGATTATACACAAGCTAGGATTCCCACCCATGTACAGCCATTTCAAAGTTACTGCCTCTCACCAGCGTGGGGCCAATTCCTTAGCTTGTGTAGTGGATAATTTAAGGAGGTAGTTTACCACAACAATCATTTAATTTATGGTTGGCAATATAGATACAGTATATATATATATATATATATATATATATATATATATATATATATATATATATATATAATTCTGTCACCGCTTGGCATTTTTTTATATACAGGTATACCTCTTTTAGCACTCCTCATGTGTTCCTCATGCAGAATCACTATGTGAAAAAAGCGCCAAACAGGGCATTTTGACACTTAGATAGTGCTATGGTGAATTGGAGACCACTGAGCAGGGATTTAAATGGCTAAACAGGAAATACGTGGTAAAAATACAGTGCTATTGCGAGGTTTAATGTTAAATGGGAATTTACAGAAAAAAGAGAGCTTTAACATATCAGCGCTCCAAAGGAGTAGCGTTAAGCGGGGCATATCTGTATATATATATAAATATATGTATATATACAGTTGTGCTCAAAAGTTTGCATACCCTGGCAGAATATGTGAAAGTTGGGCATTTATTTTGAAAATATGACTGATAATGCACAAAAAATTTGTTTTATTAAATGATAGTGATCATATGAAGCCATTTATTATCACATAGTTGTTTGGCTCCTTTTTAAAACTAATGATAACAGAAACCACCCAAATGGCCCTGATCAAAAGTTTACGTGCCCTTAGTTCTTAATACTGTGTATTGCCCCATTTAGTATCAATGACAGCGTGCAGTCTTTAGTAATAGTTGTCTATGAGGACCCTAATTCTTGCAGGTGGTATAGCTGCCCCTTCGTCTTGGCAAAATGCCTCCAAGTCATGCAAAGTCTTTGGTCGTCTTGCATGAACTGCACGTTTGAGATCTCCCCAGAGTGGCTTGATGACATTAAGGTCAGAAGACTGTGATGGCCACTCCACAACCTTTACCTTTTTTCGTCTGTAACCACTGGAGGTTCAAGTGTCCCATGCGCAGCCTTTGTGCAGAAGAATGCAAATTGTCTGCCAGTATTTTCTGATAACAAGCTGCATTCATCTTACCATCAATTTTCACAAGATTCCCTGTGCCTTTAGAGCTCACCCCCCAAAAACATCAGTGAGCCACCACCATGCTTCACAGTGGGATGGTAGTCTTTTCACTATAGGCCTTGTTGACCCCTCTCCAAACATAGAGCTTATGGTTGTGACCATAAAGCTCTATTTTGGTCTTGTCCCTCCAAATTACAGTGTACCAGAAGCTGTGAGGCGTGTCAAGGTGTTGTCGGGCATATTGTAACCTGGCTTTTTTGTTGCATTGGCACAGTAAAGGCTTCTTTCTTGCAACTTGACAATGGAGCTCATTTTTATTCAAGTATCGTCGTATTGTTCTCCTTGAAACAACCACACCGTCTTTTTCCAGAGCAGCCTGTATTTCTCCTGAGGTTACCTGTGGGTTTTTCTTTGTATTCCAAAAAATTCTTCTGGCAGTTGTGACTGAAATCTTTCTTGGTCTACCTGACCTTGGTTTGGTATCAAGAGATCCCCAAATTTTCCACTTCTTAATAAGTGATTGAACAGTACTGACTGGGATTTTCAATGCTTTGGATATCTTTTTTTTCTTTTTTTATCTTTATGAAGTTCCATTACCTTGTTATGCAGGTCTTTTTACAGTTCTTTTCTGCTCCCCATGGCTCAGTATATAGCCTGCTCAGTGCATTCACATAAGAGTTAACAAACTCATTGACTATTTATACACAGACACTAATTACAATTTAAAAAGTCACAGGTGTGGGAAATTATCCTTTAATTGTCATTTTAACCTGTGTGTGTCACCGTGTGTGTCTGTAACAAGACCAATCATTTAAGTGCATGTAAACTTTTGATCAGGGCCATTTGGGTGATTTCTGTTATCATAAATGGCTTCATATAATCACTATCCTTCAATAAAATACTGATAAGTATTTTCAAAATAAATGCCAAAATTTCACAATTTCTGCCAAGGTATGCACATTTTTGAGCACACCTGTATGTCATTTAGATAGGCGAGATAGACGAGCTGGCAATAGATGAGGTTATGGATTGCCATATATTTTGGTCTAGTGCATCCATTTGTCCAGTTTAATATCTCATGTCATTAAAATGTTATATATTTGGGACAAATGGTGGAGTGGAGGTTGCTTACCTGGAGCATTTCTAACAGTTGAGGTCCCTAGACATATTTTTCTGATTTAAGATCCATTTACAAAAAGAGCACACAAACCATATGTTAAATACAATCTACCAGCACCCCAAAAAGTAGGAAATTATATTGTTCAGCTTAACCTGTTTTTTCATGCCAACTCTAATACAATACATGGAATTAAAATATATTTTACTTAAAAAAACGATAAGCACATTTTAGGAAAGAGTCTTCTCTGTTCAGATTCTACTTTAACAGGCTTCATGATGTTGTGCCATGTGCAAATGTCTGTTTATAACAATAGCAAATGTCTATTTAAATAGTAATGAACTGGCTGTGTTCTCCAATATATAATCAGTTTCATTAAACACTGGAACCTTACATTCCAAGTGATAAATTATATTAGAGACCATGTTATGTTAAATAAAGAGGAAAAACAATAGCATTTCACAATAAACAATTGTTATGGATGTGAGAATCAGTGTTTCATTACCAAATAAATCAAAACCATGAATATGTATGGCCACGTATCTGTAGATTAGTCCCAGAAGATAAATCCATTGTATATAGAATCTGAACAAAGAATATAAGTAAATGTTCTTTCAGCAGAAGGGAGATCTCCAACTAGAAACAAATAGTATAAAAACAGAAGAGTTTTTAAATCTTAAAAACACAATTTATTGGGTCCCTAAAAAATTTACTTACAGAGCATTAAAAATAATAGTATACTGTATTATAGTATTACAATGTTTGGTAGTGTGTTGTGTATGATGTTGTGATATAGCCATATTGTTGTCAACTTATCTTCCTACTAAGTGATTTATTTTCTCTCCCCTATTAGATCTGCAATTTAAACTTTTTTTGTTAAAACTAGTTTTTAACTTTTCGTTGGATTGATGCCATTATAGTATAAGCATGGGTTATACCCTTTTCAGAGTTATGCAAATTCTTATAGAGAATTATAGAAAAAAGAAATTTTCTAATAAAAGGTATTTTATTACTCTTGTTCTTTAATACAATTTGACCAAGTTTCCTATATTTTTCATTGTAGAAATCAATATATTAGATTTCATTCAGTTCTTTATGAAAGGTGTTACCAGCTTGGGCAATACTAACTAACATGCAAAGATACTGTTATACTGGTAGCCTGGACTTCAACAAACTCTGCTCATTCCAAATTACTTGAGAATTCTTACGTAATTGAAAGTTGTTTTTATTATTATTATTTGTTCCTATGGCACATGCTTCAATTGCTCTATCAGAGCATGCCCTCGAGGATGCTAACTATGTCAACAATAATTTCTATGTGATGCAAATGTCTTACTTGAATGCAGTGTTGAGACATAGGAACATGAGTAAATACATTCACCAGAGCCTTACAGACTCATGCACTATTTTTTCGTACTGTGGCTTCTTCATTGTATAACTCAAAAGACGTTAACTAGTCCATAGTTACAGAAGAGCCATGGGTTAATAATCCTCTTAAGACAAGTACAAGTTTCCACAGGCCCAGCTAGGTATTTTACATGTTTATATCGTGGATTTCACATTTTTTTTTGCTTGCTATCTGACCAAGCCATGGCACTAGTATTAAACCTAGGGAATATTGATTGTAGAGCATGTGTAGAGGTTGGGTTACATTATCCCATTATGGATAATTAACTTTGAGCTATTAGGTCACAATGATAAATAAATAGATTAACCAGTGAATGCTTTAATGAAAATGATAATATTCTGAAAACACAATGTTTTGCCATGAAATCTTATATTACAAATATATATATTTTTTTTAAATTGATTTTTATTAGACAGGTCAGACATACAAGATAGTACAGCAAAAACATTAGAGGTGATAAATAGGGATTAACAATAAATGTATTTCACATATCTGTTTTCTAGTGTGTCGTCTGCCTGTCCAAAACTCCTCTCCTTTTTCAGTTTTTCTGGTATTATAATAGCTGACATTAACTTTTAATTAACTTAAAGCTAATGGAAAAACTATATTTAATGAAGTCCCGTAACTATGGGAAAAATTTTGTGAACTTGGATTCCTGACCATCTGTTGTCTTGAGCTTAGTTGGTAGCAACTAATAGATTGAATACTCTGTGTTTAGGTTACAGTATGGGGCTAATGATGTTGGGTAAGTTAAGACTACTTCTGCTATGGGTCCCTTAATAGATCCTTTGGAGGGAAAAGTGTCACTCACCCTATTCATCTGCCGCGTCTTGTCTCCCAGGCGGCCCAGCAGGAGGCCCAGCGCTTGTAGTTATGGTCAACCTCAGCGGACAAAATGCTCATGGATCGAACTAATTCAATTTTGTTTAATACTACTTCAAACAATGGGGTGGGTGATTTCCAATGGGCGGCTACTACCATCCTTACTGCTAAGAAAATTTGGTTGGTTAGGAATTGTTCTGAGTTGGACATCCCTTCTACCGGTAATCCCAGGATGGCCTCCTCTGGTCTCATGGGATAGCTTTGACCCCATAGTTTCTCCAGGGTTTTGTAAGTGTCCACCCAGGTGTATCTAATCATGGGGCATTCCCATAGTTTATGGATTAGAGTCCCTTTCTGGTTGCAGCCTCTTTCGCAGGTGTCGCTAATCGTCTGGTTTCCTATGTGCATTCTTACTGGGGTTAGGTACCACCTCATAATAACTTTATAGGAGTTTTCCTTCATAAGTACGTTAAGTGATGTGTTTTTGGCTTGTTTCCGAATAATGTTCCATTGGTCTCTGTCTAAATTTATGTTGAGGTCAGCTTCCCATGCTGACTCATAGTGTAGTTTAGGGGGCGTGATTAACTTGCTTAAATGGTTATATATTATGGAGATGTTACCTTTCCCTCCCGGGAATTTAGTGCAACATTTTTCGAATACGGATATATTTTGCCCTCCTTTATTCTTAATGATGTGAGTTAATCTTTGGTTTATAGCAAGAAGGTTAAGCCATTCCCCCGGAGGTAGGGGTCTGTCCTCTAGGAATGTGGTGGTGGACCATTTTTGATTAACAACCGGTAAATCTGCCGCAATTGAGCAATTATTGTCGATCCACCATCTGTATTGGGCATTGGAGTTTATTTTGGGGTTAGTTGAAAGTGGCCATAGAGGGCTGAGCCCGGACTCTGGGCCCAGTAGCCTGTTCCTCTTATTTATATCTTTCCATAAGTTAATTGAGTGCCTCACACTAGGTGGGATTGATTGGGGTAATTTGAAGCCCTGTTGGGTTGAGAGCCATAGTAACTGACGCATGATTAAATCATTGGACCCTAGTATGTGTTTTTCCCTGACATACCACTTAACTAGTTGCGCTAATCTAGCCGCTTTAAAGTACCTTGCAATGTCTGGAAATCCAAGCCAACCACCTTTCTTAGTCGCAGTAGTGGTTTCTCTGTTTATTCTAGGTTTTTTATTGTTCCACAGAAAACTCATTAATAATTTTTGTATTTTTTTCAAGTCTAACACTAATATCGAGATAGGAATAGTTCTAAAGAGGTAGGGTAGTTTGGGGAGTACGTTCATTTTGACGGCGTGTAGCTTTCCTAACCACGAAATCTTTAGCTCTGACCACCTGTGCAGGTCTCTAGTTAATTGTTTAATGAGGGTTGGGTAGTTTGCTTCATATAGGGTCTTAGTTGATTTTGTTATTTGTATGCCTAGGTAGTTGATAGAATTCGGGGCCCATTTTATTGGGAAGTTATTGGCTAGTAGTTTTTCCATGGAGGGAGGAAGTGATAAATTAAGGGCTATGCTTTTACTTGTGTTAATTTTGAATCCTGACAGTGGGCCAAATTTAGACAAAAGTTTTAATAGATTGGGAAGACTAACCAGTGGGTTTGATATTGTTAGCAGGATGTCGTCAGCAAAAAGGCTTATTTTATGATCTGTCGGGCCGACTCGTATCCCCGATATGTCAGTGTGCTGACGAATGGCAATTGCTAGTGGCTCTATACTAAGGGCGAACAGCAATGGAGATAAAGGGCACTTTAGTGAATTGTGTCCTTGGTATGTAACCTGCGCAGTTGGTCCCGAGTATAGTGCCGTGATGCTTCGCAGAAACCCTTCCGGAATTCCGAATTTGTTCAGTGTGGCGTTCATAAATGTCCAATCTAACCTATCAAATGCCTTCTCGGCATCAAACGCCAACACCATTGCGCGGCCTTCATCACTTTTGGTTATGTCAATAAGGTCAATAATTGTTCTGGTATTGTCTGGTGCTTCTCTCCCCTTAATGAACCCTACTTGGTCCGGATGTATCATTTCCGGTAACAGATTCTGGAGGCTAAGATTTTGGTGTATAATTTTAAATCTGTGTTGATCAGAGATATTGGTCTATAGCTAGCACATTGGGATGGATCTTTGCCCGGTTTGGGAATAAGTATTATTTTAGCTTCTAAGAATTCCGGTTTAATTTTTCCACCGGCTAAGAAGCTGTTAAATAGCTTATGTAAGGTGGGGCAAAGTAGGTCGCTCATGTGTTTGTAGTAGAATTTGGAGTAGCCATCTGGCCCTGGGGCCCCGTGTGGTTTTGTGGACTTGATCGCATCTTGTATTTCTTCGACCGAGATGGGCACTAAGAGTGATTTGACTTTGGTAGAGTCTAATTGGGGTATATTTAAGTTAGAGTATTTTCAATTTCTAGATTGTGGGTTGGGGTGCCTGATTCGGGTGCTTTGCTATAATGGTCCGCATAGAATTGTCTGAATTCGTTTACTATTTGATCTGGTTTAAAAACTGTCTCCCTATTTTTGGTGATTATTTTGGCTATGAATGAGTTTGCTCTTTTTTCTTTTAGTCTAGTGGCCAGCATTCTATCGGGTTTGTTTGCGTATCTGAAGAATTTAGCTTCAGTTCGCTGTAGGATAGTGACCATTTTCCCTCTTAAAATAGTGTTTAGTTCCTGCTTGTGTCTTAGTATGTTCTCGTGGGTCTGTCGTGATTTATCTCTAACAAATAATTTCTGTGTTTCTGCAATTTTCTGGTTTAGGAGTAAAATTTGTGCTTGGTCTTTTTTCTTTCTGAGTGAGCTAATTTGAATACAGACTCCCCTGATCACTGCTTTGTGAGCTGCCCAAATTCCATCTATGTCTATCTCCCCTACTGTGTTGAGGTCAAGATAATCTATGATTGCGGTTCTGACCTTATCTCGTGTGATTGGGTCGTTCAGTATACTGGGATTTAATGACCACCTCGCGTTATTTCCTTTCGGCAGGAGGTTGTTTATGGAGATTTTGACTAGATCGTGGTCCGACCATGCTATGGGGCAGATAGAGGCCTCAGTTAGGTTCCCTGTTACGTTCTGTGGGATCAGGATATAGTCTATTCTGGAGAGCGAACCATGTCTGGCGGAAAAAAATGTGTATTCTCTTTCCGTGGGGTTCATGTTTCTCCAGGTATCAATCATGCAGTTTGATTTTAGGAGTTTTTTGAGTGCTTTGGTCGCCGTGGGGATTTTTTGTGAACCTAGGTCGTTTGACTTGTCTTTGAACGGGTCTAGGACCGCGTTCATGTCTCCTCCTATTATCTTAAGCCCGTCTTCCCATCTATCTGTGAGTTTCTGAATGTTTTGAAAGAATGGCGTTTCTTCTGTGTTCGGGGCATATATGTTCAAGAATGAAACCTTATGTTCGTGTATGGTCCCATGTAATGCTATAAACCTGCCATCTTTGTCTTTTTGAATTTTACTTAACTGAAAGTTGAGTCTTCTGTGGAACAAGATAGTGACTCCCTTTTGTTTGGTATCTGCGGTAGAATGGAATGCCTAAGTGAAGACTCCCCCCCAATATTTTGGCACTGCTTGTTTTCTAAAGTGAGTTTCCTGAATCATTACGATATCTAGATTTAATTTTTGATAATTTCTCAAAGCTACCCCCCTCTTGATTGGTTCGTTTAGCCCATGAGCATTATGAGACGCAATGACAATGTGCACATTTCTTATTGAGGTGTATGACCTTTTGGTGTGTGTCACCTTTCAGGATGCCTGCGACTTCGTTATCCTGTGCCTCCTGCTGGTTTCCGCCCTGAAGACCGCTCAGCAGCTAGCTGTGTGGGAGAGTACCTGTACTCAAAGGAAAAGAGACAACAGATTGTGAGCCAACTTGATTGTACTTAATCCTTTGGAATTATGAAGCCTTGGCTTCAGTAACTAAGCAAATTCCTTTTTCTCCTCTAGTGGAGTTCCCTATGGTAACCCTGGATAAGAAGTCTAAGTTCGTGAGTCTGTTTATGTGTCTCACTGTTGGTCAGGAAAGCTCTTAGTGTGTTTGAACTTTATCGTGTTCCTTACTTAAATAAGGTGTGGTAATTTAAACTACTATGAGGAGAGCGTTTGCTGTCCTCTTCATATTTTACTGGTGGGCCAGTTAGTTTCTCTAAACTGACACTGAATTGGTCCGCCTAAACTTTCCCTACTGTGGGGGTTTGTGGCATTCTACTTGTTAGCGCCCGTAGGGACGCCTTCTAGGTGTGTGATGCTTTTGCCTTTACGGCCTGGGTTAACTGTCTATAGTGTGTATTAGAACTTTCACTGGTGTGGGTGCTACCTTATTGAACCTAGTCGTTATCAAATTCAGCTAGCATTGTTTGTCCGATTAGCTTGGAAACAAAGAGAGAGAGAGAAGAAGTGAGAGAAAAAAAAGAAAAACAAAATAAGTGACAACTCATTGTATTCAGTCTTTATCTCTGTTCATGGGAGGACTCCTCCCTCTTGGGTTTCCTGTTGATTGCAGATTCTCTCCGACAGTGACTTTGATGTTCCATTCCGCCAGAAAGTTGATGCCTTCCTCCAGTGTTCTAACCGTCAAGAACTTTCCTTCCTTGGAGATATTGAGGCGAAAAGGGAAACCCCATGTGTACCTCCATCCTTGAGCCAAGATATAGTCCAGAACCGGTTTCAGTTGTCTCCTTTTGGCAAGGGTAATCGGAGCTAGATCAGAGAAAAGCAGCGGTGTGGGCCCCTCGATGGGAGGAATGCCTTTTCTTGCGGCCTTCATGAACAATTCTTTAGTGGAGTAGTAGTGGAATCTGGCAATGATGTCTTGGTCATTCCTGTCGAGATGAATGGAAGCCTAGGGCTCTGTGAAATCGATCCATCCTCAAGCTTTCCGGGTTCATGTTTGGGAGGAGAAATTCGCATAGATCTCTTAGGTAAGCGTGTAGGTCCTTGACCGTCTCCGGCACATTCCTCAGTCTTATGTTCTGTTGTCTAGATCTGTTTTCCAGATCTTCCTGTTGCAATTGTTGTCTAGCTTGTTCGTCCTTCAAAGCCAAGATCTCCTCTGTTAGTTTGTTGTTATGTTGCATTATTTCCAAAATTTTAGTTTCCAGTTTTGTTGTTTTATCATCCACCTTCTTAATTTCTGTGGATAGTTCTGTCGTCACTTGTCTGATGTCTGATTTTACCTCCTCTCTGAAGTTGGATATTAAGTCTTTAAGGTCTTGGATGTCACTTTTAGTGCTAGGCGCTGACATTTCGGAGTTTGTTGATGCGTGGACTGCGGCTATGGGTGCTTTATTGGTAGGAGAGCTTGCTGAAGATTTGGGTAGGCAGTAAGATTGGATCCCTTTATTGTTCTTCCTTGTGGCGACATCCGCCATCTCAGTGAGAGTATTGTAGTTCGAGTTGTTACCAGAGACCTGGTTCAACTTGTCTTGTCCCAGAGCAAATGTTGGCGTCCCTATGTTCCAGGGCTCTTTCCTAGTTACATCTTTTTGGGTCCATTAAAAGTCCTTGAACTGATTTGGCCACATCCTGAAAGTTTGTAGCTGAAGATTGAGCTTTTGTTGACTTTTCCCACTTGCGTCCTTATATTACAAATATAAATTTTTAAAGAAGGAGCAATAAATGTTCCCTGATATTTTCATTTGTCAAAAAATCACTTTCACATCTCTATTACTAAATATATTAGACTTTTAAAGATGGAATTTCTACCCTATTTCATGCTTGAGAAGAGTCACAATCATTAACATGACATATTAAAGAAGTAACTGTACTTCTTTCAGACACCCCAGCCCCATCTCCTGAAAAGATTTCTAGTCACCAATCTGATATTGACAAATGAATGTGGAAATCAAAGAGACTGAGAATATCCAGGCACCTCTCTACCTCTCAATGTGGGAGGTTTAAAACTTCCACACTTACACATATTAATACACATCAACCTTAGCCTAAATCCAAACCTGGCACCTGTCCCTAAACCAAAAATGTCTGAAGAAAGATATTTAAATAAGTTAAATAAATAAGTTAAATATCTATCTAATTATATTTAGACACTGTAATATTTAAAATTATCCCACAAAATACAATCCCAGACTATCCCCTACTGAAAATATGTTACTCTATAGGAGAAAAGCACAATTTCAAATCCACAATATTGCCACTGACCCCTGTACTGCCAGAATAAAGTATTTTCTCAGGGGCTTTCCCAGCCCATTCACCAACTTTGGAGAAGCAGGGGTAGGCTGAAACAAGGATCTCTCTTTTGATTCCAAAATTGTTACTTTTGATGAACTTAAATAAAGATTTCCCTTAACAAATTATTATTAACAATTTTTTCAGGTATATTCAACCCACACATTTTGCTCAGTAGAACCATACAAAAGTAGCTGGTTTAACACAACTCACATGCAAACAACTGTGTACCCTAGAAAGACTCCCAAAACGATTTATTTCCATGGGTTTTACCCTATTATTTAATGGGATGAGTTAAACTAAACTCCAGTATATGATTAAATGGGAATGAAATATAGGATTGGATGGACATATGATGGACATATGATGGAATTCCATAATAAATTATATGTATAAACTACAAGAATGAGGGATACAAGACTGCATGCAATGATAATTGACACCACACAAATTATACAGAGTGGGCAAAATCCATAGCCTTATGTGATTAAATGAGAGTGGACTCACATACAAGGACTCCTTGTGGCCTTGTCCTAAATGAAATAGGTTCTGGTTGCCTATTAGTGATTTGGCTGTCTCCAGAAAGACATATAGCTGGTGTTACGGACACATGTATGGCTAATGGACAAATGGCTATTGTAGAAGCTGTACCAAGAATCTAACGCTATAATTACAGTTCTGGTTATTGTTAATGCTTTTGTAATAAAATGTTTTATTGTATACTGTAGAAAAAACAAAAAAGGAGAGACTGGCCCTTTAAGGTAGAAGACCCCTGTGTCCAACCACAGTCTTTATCACACTGCCCTGTCCAGTTACTGAGAGTGGTGCCAACAAGTTAGGTTAGCATGGGAAGAAAGTTGACAACCTGTCTTATTAGTCAAATAAGTGACTGCTGTGGCAGAGGCTAAAGAGAGTTAAGTGTTATAACAGATACCTCTTTAATGCTTTGTCTGCTGTTAACCACCGCATTTGCATATCTTCCTATGTCTGTCTAGCAGTATAGTGGGCCCATGATCCACTGCTGCACTACCGCAAACATTAAATAATTCTGTGCACGACCATAGATTTTCAGGGAAAAGCCTGAGAAGGGTGAAACTAAGATTTCTAAACCTTAAAGGTTATTTGATCCGTAAGAGGTCATGTCACAAAGGTGTGGCCAGGGTTTCCAGGGGGAACTAGCATGGGCGAACCGAATCAGATTAAAAGCCTCCTGTATTTAAATGAGATTTCTGAGGGTCACATACTCAGTATCCTTCATCAGTAGCCAGACAAGCTGGCATCAAGACAGCCCTAGAGCATCCCCATAAAACCTTCACTCCCTCCAATAGGAAGGCAGCCTACAGTACTCTCCTGTGATTGGTTAGGAGAAGGATCGAAAATCCAAACATGACTAGGGACCATGGGCCCCATGCTAATCGGATCTGCAAGCATGTATGTGTCAACTTGACATGTAACTTGCCAACCTATCAATCCAAATCCATGAAAAATTCAAGCGTGTTCGAAGGCAGCGCTGAATTGACTAAAACAAGCTGCATTGGCAAGTTACGGTTAGCTGTCCCATTGACATTTTCTCAAAGCTTATCTCAATCGCTTGTACTCACACAAGCTACTGACTATATAAAAGGCCTTAGAGGAGCTGATTTTTCTATAAAATCTTATTTATCCTGAATACCACCTATAACAGCTCAAAAACGCCTTGCTGTGAGCTTTGAAGACAGTTAAAAAAGTCATAAAAATCATTAAGGTGCAAAATAAATATTATATTTAATTAAACATTCTCATAGACACATGTTACATTCTTAACACAAAATTGCAAAGCATGATGTATTAATCTGTAAACATCAACTATAGTCAATAATACACATCAACAGAAAAAAATAAAGTTATAACTTTTTTAACATGCGTTTTTCTCTATTTTTGTGTTATTCTCTCTCTCGCTGTTAAAATACACCTACCATTAAAATTATAGACTGATCATTTCTTTGTCAGTGGACAAACATTCAAAATCAGCACGGGATCAAATACTTTTTTCTCCCCACTGTATCAACGGCAATGGTAACACATACAAGGTTAATACAAATCAGGAAAGCCACATGGCCTGCAAGAGGTGGTGTAATGCATTGCCTAAATAAGAGCTAGCCATATCCCAAACACTAGTAATCGCCAGCATGGATCCAGAGAACATCAGCCAACGGCAACAGAGATCATCATAATTACGTCACTGAAAAATGGAGGTGGGATTTCAAAGTCTTACGGGCTTCAATTACACGTTTCGATCGGACCCACATTCCAGAAATAATGCAATATTGATAAAAATGTAAATATGATATTCTATTCCATGCGAGTTCCATAATATGTATTAACCCATTGATTGCCGGGATCGATATAACACAGAAAGTAAACCAAAAATATTGCAAGCTTGAGCTATTGTGCTATTAAATCTAATACCTAACATCGCTTTCCTTTTTATTATAAGTACAGTAGTGTGTTGATATTTGCATTTACAGTGCTACGGATAGGACTTTAACCCACTTGCGGGTCCTCTCTAGTACTCGTAGGCTTTTTGGCTCTATTTGTGGCTTGAACGCCAGTGAATTTGTTGCAATTTAACAGTGAAATTGGAACATAGCAGTTAAGGGCTTGCCAGAACAAAGGATTTGCGGGCGCAAAGTTCCGCGTTCCACGTCCGGTAGTCTTTTTCGCTCATAACGCGCAGATCGGCAGCGGCTTGCTTTACGGGGCCAATTTAAGCTACGTTCAGGTTTTTCATGTTGAGGGAATTTAATAGGGCTATATGTGTCCCAGGCCTTGCACATGATTATGTTAGAATAGCAGGTAAGGGACAGGGTTCTAGAGGCACAGGTACAAGGGGATATAGGGGCGAATGCTGACGAGAATCACATTAATGTGGATACATCTGTCGAGGAAGGCCAGCAACAGCCCATGGAGGCTGTGGAAAAGTAACAAGAGACTTACCTCCATCATCAAGAATCTTGTTTAGTCCCTTCCATTGCTGTTATGCATGTGAGAATATAATAAATATCTTGAATTCAATCTAGTGTTTAAAGTAATTTCAGCCACTGCAGCTGAACAGTCATACAGAACAGTGTAATGTTAGGATTTAGTAGTATCACTGTACTTCTAAACCATAACAGTGTTAATAGTACAGTGGTACCTCGGTTAAAGTCAGTAATCCGGTCTGGACAGTACCGAAAATGACTTAAACCGATGTAGTATTTCCCATAGAAATCAATGTAAATGTAAATAATCCATTCTGGACCTAAGATTTTTCAAATTTTCCCACATTTTATTTTGAACAAAATCTTAAAACTAAACAGGCATTATTAAACAACAATAATTCACTCTGCTTCAAGGCCTGCTTCATCTGTGAGATTCTCAGAGCTGCATGCACACCAGAATACTGCCATCCCTAACCCTCACCCACCCATCCCAATTCAGATTATAGTTACATAGTTACATAGTTACATAGTATTTAAGGTTGAAAAAAGACTTTCAGTCCATCAAGTTCAACCTTTTAAGATCTCCTCTGATCTGCAATATGCAGATTAACTATTAATTAATTAGTTGAATATATATAAAAAAAAAAAAAATCAATTCCCTCCTGATCCCAGACACCGGCGACCGGACTTCTCCCTGGATCAATACTGCCTCTCTAATTATCCATGATAACCCTGAATTCCCTTTTTAATTAGAAATAAATCCAGTCCCCTTTTAAAGTTATCTATCAAATCCGCTGTCACCCCCTCCTCTGGTAGAGAATTCCACAGATTAAGCACCCTTACTGTGAAGAACCCTTTTCTTTCTTTAAGTTGGATTATATTTATAGAGCCATGGAAAACACCTGACTTCCTACTTGCAGATATATCATCTCAACACTAGGGGTCAGCCAGCATACTAGTCTTTCACACCAGATCCCTCCCCTCTCGATCTGAAATAAAACTATTTTTATCTTTCACTTGCTTCCTGACCCTTGCTATTCCTTATTTGTTACTCTTCCCAGTTCTCTGCCCTTTAATTCCCTTTAGATTGTAAATAGCAAGTTTCCAATCTTGTAGGGTGCTTTGGGATAAAGCACTTTCTGCTAAGATTCCAAGCTCAAAACAGGGCCCTTCAACTTTTGAATTTGTTAAACTTGTATTTCCCCTGTTTTTATCCCCTGTACAGCGCTACGGAATATGTTGGCGCAATAAAAATAAAAGATAATAATAATAATAATAACTTTAACTCTGCAGTTTTGAGAGGACTTGAGGGCCCAGTGGGATGGTGGCAATGGAGAGGAAGAGAAGGAGAAGACAGGTTATTGTTTGGAAGGGGAGTCCTCTTCCATTGAACTATCAGGAACTTGCAAAGGCGATGTTTGTCCTTTATGTCCCTTAACGCCACTGCACCCTGCTGGAGACGCAGCTGGAGACTGTGATGTAGGCAGTTTCACTAGAAACATATGAAGGGAAACTTGCTACTGCCTTTGTTGCAAAATGTTTCTGAAGTGAGATAATGCTTTATCATTAAACAATTCCACAACACAGCTTGCTTGAGCTTTGTCAGGGTGATAGTTTTCAACAAAATTTTGTAATTCTGCCCATTTAGCACACATTTCTTTGATGAGTGCAGTAGGTGTTTCCTCCCTTTCCTCCTCTTCACCTGAAGAAAGTTCATCAGCCACTTTCTCTGTTGCTGTTCTTTCTGAAGTTCCCGCAGCTCCTCAGTGCTGAGCTCTTCTCTGTGCTCCTCCACTAGCTCTTCGATGTCTTCATTAGTCACCTCCAGGCCCATGGACATGCCCAGAGACACAATGTCCTCCCCTATTCTTCTCCAAGTTTACCAGAGCTACAGCTTCTGCTGAGCTCTTCTCTGTGCTCCTCCACTAGCTCTTCGATGTCTTCATTAGTCACCTCCAGGCCCATGGACATGCCCAGAGACACAATGTCCTCCCCTATTCTTCTCCAAGTTTACCAGAGCTACAGCTTCTGGCCACAATTTCCTTCAGCTACAGTTCATGGTCTTGTAAGAAACCTCACACCATCCCTGGAGGGTGAGATTGAGCATTGTCCATAATTAACAGAGCCCTCAGAGGAAGTTCTTTCTCCTCCAAATAATTCTTCACAGTTGGGCCAAATGCATTGTTCATTCATTCAGTGAAGAACATTCTGGTTATCTGGTTACCCAGGCTTTTCTGTTGGCCCACCATAAGACACTTAAGTCGCTTTTCTGCACGTTTTCCTCATAAAAACTCTGGGGTTCTCGCTGTGGTAAACTAGCAAAGGCTTCATTTTAAATCACCACTAGCATTCCCGCATACCAACAGAGTTAGAATGTCCTTCATCAACTTGTGCCCTGGCAATAACTTCTAGGTTCTGGTAGGCATCTTCTTCCAAAATAACCCAGTCTCGTTACAGTTTAACACTGGTTGTGGAACAAAAGCCTCAGCCTCTACATATACTTTGAACTCCCTGACAAAGGTTTCGGCATATTCTTTGTCAGCACTGGCTGCCTCTCCATGCTATACCACACTGTGAATGCCAGTTCTCTTTCTGAATGTCTCAAACCAATCGTGACTGGCTTTAAATTCTACACAGCTCTCATCACTTGTTGTAGGCTTGTCTTTTGTCAGATCAGCATGCAGTTGCTTTCTCCCATATCAGTGCCTGGCAAATGCTATCACCATTAATTGTTTTTTGTTTATCCAGACAAACAATCATTTCTTAACTTCCTCCAATGTCTTTGACCATTGCTTGGTGATGGTACTCACATCTCTAGCCACATCGGCTCCCGCTAATGGCTTCCTTATTTTTCAGAATGCTACCTGTACATATTATTTTTATTGTTATTTAGTCATTTTGATTTTTTATAACATTGTTTAAATATAAATAAAAATGATTTACAAGATGGACTCTTCTGTTGCTTGGTAGCAGTAGGACAACGTGTCTGAGGCTGTATGCCTGACATTGATCCATTATAACACATACACCGTCATAGTCAAAACCTTATAAAGCTATAAACAATAAGATTAAGCATATAATATCAGGCCACACCACATATGCTATTTTTTTCTATCTTTGGACTATACCTGTATACCTGAAGGATATTGGGAAACTATCTATATACTTCATAGCTGTAAGGTTATGAAAGGTGAGAGTTGAACCTCATAATTTTTTCTACTTTACGATTGGCTAACATATATGCCTAAGTTAACTGTACTAGAGGTGATGTGCTCTCTCTTCCAACCACCCCTTTTTTCATACATCACAGATACATTCATAAACAATATTGACGATGAGAGTAGCTGCAAATGTAAGATAAGAACAGTCTTCTAGTAACACTCTCCTAGTTTCCGGAATCCATACCAATCAGCAATACACTGTCTGGGACTTTGACCTATTATCCCATATATCTTATTTAAGAGCACTACAGAAATGAGACTAGGATTCACTATACCTAGCACTTTGATATAATGTGTCTGGAGAAAAGATGATCATTGACTAAGTGATGGTGGCTAGCCACACGGTTACTACATATCACCATAGGCCACGATCATCTTCTCTGTGGACAGGCATGAGTAATTTAACATTTTGACTAATAGATTTTCACTGAGGACTGTATTTGAGAAGGATTTAATGAGATGCAGCCCCTATCTTTTCCTAAGCCCCCCTCCTGTTCCACCACACCTTCTCCTAAGTGTGGGTCTCCATGGAGATGCAGGTGAAGGCATAGGTGATGGAGGTAGAGGTGGAGAGGGAGACATAGCTGATGGAGGTGGAGGAATTGAACTGGGTGGGATTGGCCAGGCTGATAGTGGCTTGGGAACTGCTCAAGAGGGGATGATGCTGTACTCCCTAGAGCCTTTTGTTGGAGATCCAGGCTCATTTAAAACAGTGCTCTCTGGTTGTTCTGGATTTGTATCAGCCTGACCAGATACACCTCCACTTGAATATGATGCCTCTTCATCCCCCAAAATTGTGCCACAGTAACGGCAAGCTGGTGAGGAAGCCACACATCATGCTCTCCTTCTGTCTATAGAAGACAGTAAGTTCTTCAATGTTGGCCTCTTAAAAATGGCCCTGGGGGTGAGGAACTCAGGATTGTTGGTGGGGGCTGCACTGTGTTGGTGGCATTGAGTGGAGGTGCTGGAGAGGTGGCATGATGGAGCGGTGCTTTGGCGATGGACCCAGTATCAATGGTGCTAGAGGAGGTGATGGTAAGGAGCTGTTTGGGCTGGTGGTGTTGGGGGAGGGGGCAACAGCCAACATACTAGATCAAGTCAGTAGGAGAAGCTCCTACTTCTACTAGTCTTCTTCCTCATACCATTAAAAACTAGCTGCATGATTTTTCCTGCTTACATGTGCTCTTAGTCAGACTTTTTTTAGATGTATCTTTGAGTTGCTTCATATGAATTATTTTGTGGGTCAGTGTCAATGATGAATTCTTTAGGTAGATTAGTGTCCCTCAGTAGGGAAAAAGATTTGCCCTATATTGCCTGGAATTTCAACATGACCCTACGGATGTTTTGCCTGACAGCGTTTTCTGAGACAAATAAAATAAAAAAGAATGATAAAGAATGTATACATCATTTTGCTTAAGACATACCCTATCATATAGTCATTACTCACACTCCAGCTTAACAAAACCTATGCCAGGGTTAGGCTGGAATTAAAGCTTGGCCAACAGAACAGTTTGAGCATACTGTAGTTCAAAACCTCTTATTCACCAGGTTGTGGGCCCTTGTTATTTAATAATAATGTATTATGTGGTGCTTTTCTCCTTTGAATGTTCAAAATCACTTCCCATGTAATTGCAAAGATTAACTAATAGCATAACTCTGCAATAGAGATACAGTTTAGTAATGTAAATACGTGCAATCTCCCTGCATATTACTGTATTCGACAGAAGTAGGCACGAAACGTGTGTAGGGCCGTAACTTGTGTGTGCGTCTCTTGTTGTGACGTCACACGCCACCCCCAAGTGCAGGGAGATGGAAACTGAGTACGTGAGCTCGTATTTACATTAACGGAGCACAGTTATGTTAGGGGATTTATTCAACAGTTTTTCTGGGACTATCTCTATCTCTTATGTAAAGAGGGATACTTATTAATGAGGCATTACCCATATAACTTTGTTGGTTGTCCTCTAGCCTCCCCAGTTAGAGCTTTGTTATTAATAGGGAGTTTCTTTATTGAGTGAGGCTATGCCCATATAAATTGCTGGTTGTCCTCCAGCCTCCCTAATTTTCTGTGCAGATTTAATAGGATATATCATTCTCCACCTTATGTATATGCAGTGTATACCAGTATGAAATATTACTATAGGTATGGTTATGGGATTTTTTTGGATTCATTATTAAAATTGTTAAGTTATTTGGACTGTGAATCAAATTTTTGGTGGAATACCCATAATACCTTATTACAAGCAATAATGATATCTAGGTGGAGTGGAAAAGTGATCAATTGTATGGTTTACTGTACCATTATGTTTGAGTACCTCTTAAGGTCCCCATAACCCGGCATATGCACATGACATGACGTCATATGCGCGTCACGTCATTAGTATTGGCGGGGTCCCAACACAGCCGGAAGACGCGGGGAGGAGCGGAGGAGCAGCTGATGGAAGGTAAGAGAGGGGAAAGGGGGAGGTAATTAGAGGGGGGTAAAGTGATGAGGAGGGGGTTTGAGGTTGAGGAGGGGGTTCAGGATGAGGAGGGGGGTTGAGGAGGGACGTTGATGATGAGGAGTGGGGTTGAGGAGGGGGTTGAGGAGGGGGGTTGAGGTCGAGGAGGCAGGTTGAGGATAAGGAGGGGGGTTGAGGAGGGAGGATGAGGAGGGGGTTGTGGAGGGAGGATGAGGAGTGGGGTTGAGGAGGGAGGATTAGGAGGGGGGTTGAGGTTGAGGAGGGGGGTTGAGGAGGGAGGATGAGGAGGGGGGTTAAGGATGAGAAGGGGGTTGTAGAGGGAGGATGAGGAGGGTGGTTGAGGTTGAGAAGGGGGGTTGAGGATGAGTAGGGGGGTTGAGGAGGGAGGATGAGGAGGGTGGTTGAGGCTGAGGAGGGGGGTTGAGGATGAGGAGGGGGGTTGAGGAGGGAGGATGAGGAGGGGGGTTGAGGAGGGAGGATGAGGAGGGGGATTGAGGAGGGTGGTTGAGGCTGAGGAGGGGGGTTGAGGATGAGGAGGGGGGTTGAGGAGTGGGGTTGAGGAGGGAGGATGAGGAGGGTGGTTGAGGAGGGAGGATGAGGAGGGGGGTTGAGGAGGGAGAATGAGGAGGGGGTTGTGGAGGGAGGATGAGGAAGGGGGTTGAGTTTGAGGAGGGGGTTGAGGATGAGGAGGGGGTTGAGGAGGGGGGTTGAGGATGAGATGGGGGGTTGAGGAGGGAGGATGAGGAGGGGGGTTGAGTTTGAGTAGGGGGTTGAGGAGGGAGGATGAGGAGGGGGGTTGAGGAGGGAGGATTAGGAGGGGGGTTGAGGAGCGAGGATGAGGAGGGGGTTGTGGAGGGAGGATGAGGAGGGGGTTGAGGATGAGGAGGGGGGTTGAGGAGGGGGGTTGAGGATGAGATGGAGGTTGTGGAGGGAGGATGAGGAGGGGGGTTGAGTTTGAGGAGGGGGGTTGAGGAGGGAGGATGAGGAGGGGGGTTAAGGAGGGAGGATTAGGAGGGGGGTTGAGGAGCGAGGATGAGGAGGGGGTTGTGGAGGGAGGATGAGGAGGGGGTTGAGGTTGAGGAGGGGGGTTGAGGATGAGGAGGGGGGTTGAGGAGGGAGGATGAGGAGGATGATAAGGTAGGGGGAGGGAAAGAGATATAGGGGAGGGAGAGGGAGGAAGAGACATGGGGAGGGAGGGGGAAGAGACACAGGGGAAGGGGAGGGGGAAGAGACACAGGGGAGGGGGAGGGAGGGAGGGGGAAGAGACACAGTGTAGGGAGAGGGGGAAGAGACACAGGAGAGGAAGAGGGGGGAGAGACACAGGGCAGGGAGAGGCGAGTAGAGACACAGGAGAGAGTGAGGGGGGACACAAAAAAGAGGCACAGAGGGCACACAAGAGGGGGACACAGAGGGCACAAGAGGGACACAGGAGGCAGCACATTTCCCACCCTCTGCTTATTCTCGAGTCACTGAGTTTTCCCAGTATTTTGTGGTAAAATAGGTGCCTCGGCTTATACTTGGTTCGGCTTATACTCGAGTATACACAGTAATTTTAGTTGGTCTAATTATTGGTATTCATGAAGCCTCATTTAATGTGATTCCATGGGTGGTCTGTTAGCAAATTACTCCTACTAATCCACAGTAGTTTGTAGCATTTAGTAATAGTAAAAGCAATTTGATGAGGGATTGAAAACAATATAGGCACACATTTTAAAAGAGAAATAGTATAGTCACAAATAGATAAAGCCAGTCAGTGTCCCTTCTGTCTCACACCCTATTCTTCTAGATTGTAGGCTATTTGGAGTAGGGACCTCAACTCTGTTGCACCAAGCTGTTTGCTGATCCATTTGTATTGTATTTGTTTGAATTGTACCTGTACTTGTATTTCTACTTACATTATAATTGTTCTATACCTTTGTAATTTGCTAACTGTATCCAATGTACTTTATTCTACTTTGAATATAGTGAAATGGAGAATTAAAGAGGAATAATAATGATAGTAATCTGGCCTACATATATTTCATTATGCTGTGCCAGTATCAATCAATACTCTAAAGCAAACTAATATGCTTGTGATATAAAACACTATTCAATATATATTTATTTAATACATGTTAGTTATAGTGTCTTATGTGTGCTATAATTAACTTTTATTTATGTCTGTATAGTAGTGGTGTCAGAACTATCCAAAAAGATTTTGATGTTAATACTGAACTATTAAAAATAATATTTTCTGCTGTAATTTATTTATGTATTAAATTACACTGTGTGCTATATTATTCTTTGCACATTGTAAAATATGGCTTATATACAGGCAATTTTTAACATGACTTAAATGTGTACTTTATAAATAAATATTATTATATACAACTCTAATGTTAATAACTGGTTTTTACAATTGTGTGTTTGTATCAAGACATTATACCTCCTGTCTTTTTGGTATTATTCCCACACAAATGCATTCATTTATTATTTTAGAACGACTTGCTCATCAAAAATGACAGCAAAATAATTTGACCCGTGATATCATCATGGTGAGCCTTTGTTTTTTTCGGCACAATTTTTCATTGCTTCTAATTGGCTCTCTGTCATTTAAATAGAGGAACCTGGCACATCAACCCACACAATTCCCCTGAAGAATCTGTGTTCACCACAGAGAAACGTACATCGGGCTTGCAGTTGATGAGGCAATAGGAGGCTCTCCAGGAATTACTGACACAGCATACAGCAACACTTAAATTCGATATCCCTGACTTATACCACACCGCAAGAGTAGTGAGGGTGAGTAAACGGCACCTGTCACAGGGCTGTTCCAGAGGGCTACTAGTAGGCCGTATAATATATTTTATTTTTACCCCATACTGCCACTTGCGGTGCTCTGTATGTTAATTGGGATTGATTGTTTTGTGCTTTTTGCTTGGACTGCCCACATTGATGTGTTTATCGTTAGGAATGTCACCAGCATATGTCTGATAGTCACCATTACTTACCACAAAATTGCACCTGATATGAGGACATCACCTATGTTTGATTGCGCATGTAGCTCCATTTACTGTATACAGACTCATAATTGGGTATATTGACGAGAATTTGGGGCTCATCGTGGGACCCGCAATAAGCAGCTTTGCCGCTTATTGTATGCTTCTGCATGCGCTGTGCACATGCGCAAGCCCATTACTTTGTAAGCGTTACAGACAAACGCTCTCACCCCTGTGTCTCTTTCCCCCTCTCCCTCCCCTGTGTCTCTTTCCCCCTCTCTCTCTCCCCTGTATCTCTTTGCCTCCCTCTCCTGTGTCTCTTCCCCCTTCTCTCCCTCCTATGTGTCTCTTTGCCCCACACTCCCTCCCCAGTGTCTCTTTCCCCTCTCTCCCTCCACTGTGTCTCTGCCCTGTTCTCCCTCCCCTGTGTCCCTTTCCCCCCTCTCCCTCCCCTGTGTCTCTTCCCCCTCTCACCCACCCATGTCTCTTTCTCCCTCCCCTGTGTCTCTGCCCTGCTCTCCCTCCCCTATGTCTCTTTCCCCCCTCTTCCTCCCCTGTGTCTCTGCCCTGCTCTCCCTCCCCTGTGTCTCTTTCCCCCCTCTCTCTGCCCTGTGTCTCCCCCCCCCCCCCAACTCTCTCCCTGTGTCTTTCTACCCCCCACCCTTCCCTGTGCTCCTTTTGCCATTTACAAACATTAAAACATTTTCTTCAAGCCTGCAAAGAGCTTCCGAGTTACGGCCTTGCAAAAATTGACAGTTTTAACAGCCGCCATTTTTTTCAAGCCAGTAACTCGGAAGCCGTTGGGAGGCCACAAGCCTCTACTTTATGGGCTTTCAGTGCTCATTGCAGATCTAGGCAAACCAGTAACTTTCTGGCCTCGCGATGAGAACCTTTGGCACTCATTGCGCATTTGCAAGCCCGTCATTTTTAACATAGTATTAAAGACACCTTCCCTGCTCTCATCTCCTCTTCTCTGCTCCCATAAGCTCCTCTCCTTTCTCCAGTCACTATCTCATCCCTCCCCTAAAGCTGGAAAGCAGAAATGCTCCTATAAGTCCTATTCCCATCTCCTTTTACTCTCTCTCCTTCTTCTGATGGCTTGTGGGGATATATCCCCTAACCCAGGCCCCTCACTCATTCCCACCTGCTGTCAGCCACGCAGAGTCCCCAGGGCAGCAAATGCCCAAAACACCCATAATCTAATACCCATCACTTGTCACAAACCATCTACTTTGCCCTTCTCCTGTGCCCTCTGGAATGCAAGGTCTGTTTGCAATAAACTTACCTTCATTCATGATCTCTTCATTTCCAACTCCCTCAATTTACTGGCTATCACGGAAACCTGGCTCACTCCATCTGACTCTGCCTCCCCTGCCGCACTTTCTTATGGTGGTCTGCACTTCAGCCACACTCCTAGACTTGGGAACAAACAAGGTGGAGGTGTGGGCATACTACTATTCTCTCGCTGCACTTTTCACTGCATGTGGTGTATCACCAAATTAATATATATATATATTACACAAGGTTCGTCTACATTAAAAGTTATTTATTAAAAGGCAACAACACAATACTATAAATGTATCACAAACACACAGCCCAGACCCACGGAGCAACAACCCTTTTTAAATCTATCTACCTATATAGTAATCCCCTTTCCCAAACGCTTGATCTTACCCACGGTTAGACCATCGCCATTCATCACCACCATCACCCTCACCATCCAGGAAGAAACAGGAAGCAACAGCAGTTTCCTGCCTGGATATACCCTTAGTTGCATCACTTCCTCCAGCAATTGTGGGAGGGAAGTAAAGATTCTTAGCCCTCCTACCTAGACCTGTTTAAGGAGGTCCTGAAAGGAAGATAAATTACCATGCAAGGAAGACAAGTTACCACACTGCATACCCCCTGTTCCCTCCCTCCAATTCTCATCTTTTGAAGTCCACACTATCCGCATCTTCTCTCCAATCCCTCTGCGAGTAGCTGTGATCTATCGCCCACCTGGATCACCCTCTCAACTTTGCCGCCTGGCTCCCTCACTTTCTCTCCTCCAATATACCTTCACTCATTCTTGGCGATTTCAACATAGCCACTGACACCCCCACCTCCCCAACAACTGCAAAATTACTTGCACTTACCTCTTCCCTTGGCCTCTCACAATGGACAGATTCTGCAACTCACAGTGGTGGACACTCCATTGACCTTATTTTTACTAATCTCTGCACTATCTCCAACCTTGACATCTCTTCACTTCCCCTATCTGACCACCACCTGCTAACTTGCAACCTCATCTCCTCCCAGCTTGGCCCTATCCCACCATCCTTTCCACAAGCCGACAACACCCAACATTTACCCTTTCCCAATCCCTCCTCCACTATGGATTCCTTTGACCCTGTTATCGAGGATGAAGTATCTACTTTACTATCAACCTCTCACCTTACCACATGCCCACATGATCCTATTCCTTCACAGCTAATTCCTCCCCTATCCACCGCACTTATCCCAGCTCTCACACATCTATTCAACCTCTCCCTAAACACTGGCAGGTTTCCATCCTCCTTAAAAAATGCCGTAATTACACCCATTCTCAAGAAGCCCTCATCTGACCCAGCTTCTGCCTCCAACTACCGCCCTATCTCACTACTTCACCTGGCTTCTAAACTGCTTGAGCGGCTTGTTTACAATCGCCTCACTCAATTTATTTCTTCCAATTCTCTACTTGACCAATCTGGTTTCACTCTACAGAAACAGCCCTTACAAAAGTCACTAATGACTTGCTAACCGCCAAATCAAAGGGTCACTACTCTATTCTAATTCTCCTGGATCTCTCTGCTGCCTTCGATACAGTTGACCACCCTCTTCTAATCCAAGCTCTCCGTTCATTTGGCATCCAGGGCACAGCTCTTTTATGGTTCACATCCTATCTAAAAGATCGTACATTTAGCGTCACCTTTTCTGGCACCTCTTCACCTCTCCCTCTGTCTGTTGGCGTTCCCCAAGGTTCTGCCCTAGGCCCCCTCCTCTTCTCCATCTACACCTTCTCCCTTGGCACCCTCATAAAATCCTTTGGATTTCAGTATCATCTCTATGCAGATGATACTCAAATCTACCTCTCTGCATCCGATCTATCCCCCTCTCTTTTAGCTCAAGTTTCCAACTGCCTCTCTAGCATATCCTCCTGGATGTCTACCCGTCAACCCAAACTCAACATGTCTAAGACTGAACTCCTAATTTTCCACCCTCTACTATAGCTTCCACTCCTCAAATATCTCTCACTGTTGACAACACCATCATCACTCCCACCTCCCAGGCCCGTTGTCTTGGGGTTCTACTAGATCCCGCCCTCTCTTTTATTCCTCACATCCAATCGATAACTAAATCTTGTCAGTTTCACCTAAAAAATATCTCCAAAATTCGTCATTATCTTACACAAGACACAGCTAAAATTCTAATACACTCTCTCATCATATCTCGACTCGACTACTGCAATTCCATTCTTGCTGGCCTCCCCATCTCTCGTCTGTCTCCCCTCCAATCCATAATGAACGCCTCCGCTAGACTCATCTTCAATACCAAACGCTCAGTGTCTGCAGCTCCTCTCTGTCAATCACTCCACTGGCTTCCCATAGCTTCCCGAATCAAATTTAAAATCATGACCCTAACACATAAAGCCCTCAACAACAGTGCACCCCCTTATATCTCTGCTCTTGTTTCAAAATACTCTTCTGCTAACGACCTTCTTCTTTCCTCCTCTCTCATCACCTCCTCTCACTCCCGTCTTCAGGACTTTTCTCGTGCAGCCCCTACTATCTGGAACTCCTTGCCTCGCTCCATTAGATTAACTTCCTGCCTCAAAACCTTTAAAAAATTACTAAAAACACACCTATTTAAAAAATCATATCACCTTCAGGCTTTATAATTACAACTGCACACTCCACAGCTTAAAAACACTCCCACCCACAATCTACAGTACAGCTCACAGACCCCTCCAATTGATTAAACAAATTGCATTCACGTTGCCATTTTGTATTTGTCACCCTCTTGTATCACACCTAAACCCTTAGATTGTAAGTTTGCGAGTTTTCAATTGTGTGTCCGTGTCTTGGAAACAAGCACTATTTACATTTGATTATATGCTCAAAAACAGGGCCCTCCATTCTTTAAGGTGTTAAGTTTGTTTTTTGCCATGTACTAACCCCCTGTACAGCGCTACGGAATGTGTTGGCGCGATATAAATAAAGATAATAATAATAATAATAATAATAATAATAATAAGACAAACTCGCAATTATGACAACTATATATTTGTTATCTGTATGTATGACTGTAGTTAGTTTTAAACCAAGTCTGTTCTGTGGGAAAAGACAAAAGGTGCGGGTAGCCTCACTCAAAATAACTCAGTGAATCACAAAAGGTCTTATTTACAGTAAAAACAGCAAGTCTTAGGGAGGTGTATAAATGACATGTGTACATTTTCAGACAGCTGACAACTGGTGGAACTCAGTCTAAATCCAACGTATTACTATGTATAACGTATCGGGACAGTGGGACATAGGCCACAGTCTGATATAAAAGGCCAAGAATCTATGGAAGAGATGGCACAGGTTGAGAGAGCCTCCATGAAGCAGTACAGACGGAGTGTGCCAGGAGAATGCCATATGAGCCCAGCTGAGCAGAGCAATCCTGACCAGAGAAACCTGATGGAGAGTGAACTTCAAAAGCTTACCATAGGGGGTATAGGGGGTAGTATACTGTATCTTTATATTACATATTGTAAAATTCATATAAGTATATTTGTAAATATCGTCTTACTACTTCTTGTTTGTTATCTGTTTTTTCTAAACCAATTGTGTTACCGTATTTGTACTTGATTTATGTAAAATATATATTTTTTTTTATTATACTTGGAAATTATATATTGATTTCTTACAACATCATTGTAATATTATTTGAATTATCGTATTTCTAGCAGTTAGGGGCACATATGATAATAACAATGTTTCAATATAAGTAGATGCAGGGTAGTTATATTATTAATTGTGATATTTTAGGTCTCATCTGTTCAGAAGTTAAATTGTAAACTGTTGTTTAAAACTATACATTGTGTGAATGATTCATTATTACTTGCAACATGCTTTGAGCAAAATTCATGAAATGGTCAATAAATAATTGCAATGTACTTTGGTGTAGACTATAAAACAGTAACTGACTGTGTAGTCTCTATTTTCTTGGTGGTACAGACCAAGATGACCTTTTATGATAGTGTGACATTATGTTCTAGGCTCTAATGACCTTCTAAAATGATAAGAATAAACCAAACAAGATTTGCCCTCACACCCCCCAAAATGAGCCATTGCCAAAACAAGTCATTTAAACTTTTTTTCTAACACATCAAAATCTTGCTTAAGTATAAACTACACTATAAATTTTATTTACACAGACAAAAGTATTGTGAATGAGTACTTCCCAACACGCTCACATTAATCACCTCATACAAATCATCATTGATCATATAAGTGCATGTCATAAAGGGGTTGAACAAAACATCCTTACCCAAAAAACACTCACAGATGTGTGAAAGGCAATATATATATAAGGTAGAATGGAAACACAATCACAATCTCACATGTTTCTATTTACCAAATGTTATTATTTGAAATCATGTAAATTGACTTTCATACTAAGGAAATAACACAATGCAATATTTTTCTTTGCTTTGTGTGATTTGGGGAAATGGAATAAACATGTAATATAAATGTCTAAAATAAGTGTGCTGTGACTAATGTAACAAACTCATCCACAGGAAACAATTGAGTAGTGTATTGCAGAATACTGTGAAGATTAACATTCATTCAAAATTAGCTAAGGGAACTCTCTAGGTCACTTATGCTAAGAACCTAAATACTACAGGTCAAGCGTGCTCCTATTTGTCACAACAGAGTACCTATAGTAATAAAGCTGTGCAGGTGTTACAACAGGTGCTGAATTTACTGCCAAGCCTGTGAACAAAAAGGGACAATAAGCCTCATTCTGATATTAGCAAATATTTGCTGTCCTTTGCAACTGATCCTGACATAGATTAGATGCCTACCACAGGTGCTGGCAACCTCTTTATTTTCTTTAGGATTAAGGTATTTGGTTTGAGGTCTTTGTTTAAAGATAAACTCCAACCTATCAGTCGCCATTGGAAAATTAGTAAACTGGGATCCCAGAGCCATGTAATACTCTTCAAAACTGTAGAAAATGTATTAGAATATGACTCTGTAATATGCTAAGATACGTTATTGAAAAAGAGAGAACAAATGTTACAATGTATTCCAAAAGTTTATGTTGGGAGAGGATAAAGATTTACATTTTTGTGTCCCTACGTACAGAATTCTAAGCGACCCCTCTACTTGCATGCTGACTTTCTTCTGTGCTTGTGTGAAGACCACTGTCATCAGCACTCCTGCAAGCTCATGTTGATGATACAGCCTTACATGCCTCCCAATCAAATGACGTCTTCATAAAATAATTCTGAGCAAAATCAGTACATGACTACATACATCTGTTAATAGTATTACGGTAGTTTTAAGCATGCATAATACACACAGATACAATAACGGAACAATTACATGTTATTTAACTATGTATTACTTTTAAAGAAAGGCAGGGTGTAATTTTTTTCTTGTAGACAGCAGTGCAGGGAGAACATGAGAGCTCAGGGAGGTCAGGGCTGGGCTGCGCCAGTGACCGTAGATAAGAAAAAACACATACAACCCACTCCCCCACCAAAAAAAAATAAAAAATGATATAGTGCAAGGTGAAAGTGCCACTGTAGTCATATATTTACAATATTCTTTTTGAAGAAATAGACCAGATAATGTTTTTAATAATTTAAAATAATAATATAGACTAATTTACTGCATTGAGCCTCTTTGTCAGCAGACAGGGGGCTTGTAAACTAATTAGATTTCCAAGATTCTTATTGGAAACCACTAAATATAGCCTTCTTTCAACTGAAAAGCAACACTGAAGTCACAATATGTCCTATACATCATCAGGTAGACTGTGGGAATTAATTTAAATATTGTAATCTTTAGTTATTGTTTGTATAGCTATTGAATCCCTCCTACAAGAAAGGGTATGTATAATACGTTTCAGGCTGTACCTGTCACACTGATTAACTTTATGGATTTAAATGCCCGTTGTACATCATGTAGAGATGTGGTGCAGTGGGTAAAGGCATCTGTTTTGGAACTGTAGGTTATAAGTTTGATTCATTGTTCTTTCCTTTTTCTATTAATATTTTTAATTTATTTTAAAGGAATATGAAAGTTTCCCTGTTTTAATGTTAAAATAAGCAAGCTAAGTGTTTGTTTGCATATCTAATCATTATTATTATTATTATTATATTTATTAACGAGAGCTTAAACACTCTCTTTTTACTCACTGAAAGCTTCCAAATAGTTCCAACAAAGGTCTGCTCCAGCAGTTAATGCACACAGATTTTGTATTGGTACTAGATGTACTAGCCAATGGCAGGCTGTCTCTCAACAGCATTTTAAAACATGCTGTTGAGAGAGTCTGTAAGTGGCTATTACACCTAGAAACAATAGAAACACTGTGTGCATGAGCTGTAGGAGCAGACCTTGTTTGGGACTATTTGGAAGACTTCAGTGAGTAGAAACAGAGCTTTTCAGCACTTGATAATAAAAGTATGTTTAGATATACAAACAAACACTTAGGTTGTTTATTTTAATACTAAAAACACAGAACCTTCCAAATCCCTTTAAATAATTTCGAATACATTATAACTCACATATTTCTATATACTTTACAGTTTATATAAATATATTTTCAGTTTTAGTGATTTCAGTTTCAATTACTGTTTTAAAAAAATGTTGTTTTAGGACTCAAATCTGCAATCCAGGCAAAGAGGACCACTGTACAGTAACAAAAATGAAAACTTGGCCCCCATTCAATTGCAAGCCCGTAATTACCTTCATACAGGCCGCATGTCTTTAGGTTACAATTCCGGCTGTATTCAATTGACTCAAGCCCACAATTACAGGGCTAAAGCCTAAAACCGTAAACCATGAACCCGTAAGTAGCAATTCAGGGCATAATCATGATCAATTAAGCAAGCCCGTAAGTTACAATTTAGACAGAGTCAATAGTAAATGAGACCGCTATCATGATGCCAGTAAAACATGGAGTTTAAACTACAATCAATTAGTGTCCGATATACGATCGTACTCGCAATCCGGAAATGTAGAAATCAATAAAAATCAATAAAGAAACTGGGTCTAGTCAATGGGTGGTCTGATATGTATTAACTCCTTGATTCCCAGGATTTATATGACACAGAAATGAAACTGAAAAAAAAATGTATTGCAGATTTGGGAGCTTGAGACTGTTGTGCAAGTAATTGAATTTGGATTAGTAATGGTAACGTTTGCGGGTTTGAAACATCAAAGGAATAGATAGGATGGAGTTACGTAACTAGCTATTGGATTGCGAGTAGCAAAATGTAGCCAATTGAATATCAGTAACTTTTACGGGCTACATTACGGGCTCCAGTAATTAGAATTTGGCCAAATGAATGGGGGCATTGGAGTATAACGACGAGCATAATTAAGCAAGAAAAAAAACATACAGCTGGATTTTAATAAGATAATTTTGATGACTGTGCTAAGCCCTGTGGGAATCCATGATACATAGATGGAAGATGTGTGTGTGAGAGGGGCACCCCCATCTAAAGCAAGGAGTTTGCTTCTGGTAAGTGAGGGGGAAGGAGTGTGATATCAATTTTAATCCTATCCAATTATCCTAAAACAGATCTTTGTTTCCTTCTTTCCACAAAAAATACACCCCTCATGATTTAACTCTGATGAAGCAATGTAACAAACACAAAATGGATTCCTATACTCATAAACAGAGTTGTCAAATATTTCGATTTTCCCCCCAAAATTATTTATGTCCATGTTTTCACAGCTGCTAATATTGTTTGATTAGTACATACCTGACAAACTATTTTCTTTTTTTTCTTGAACCACCACATTTGGTGGAAATTTGTCTTTAGTTCTCTTTAGATTTCAATAAAATATGTGTGATTAGCTATTCCAATTTTGAAATTGAAGCTTTGTTTAGTCAATTTATCCAGATTTGAAGATTTCATGTTTACATTGCTTCTGATCCTCCCTATCGCTTCCTCCCTTGCTAATGTGAAGGTGATTTACCATTTTAGCCAATCAGAGTAGCAGTGTGTTTTTGGCCTGTCTGCTCTGTTCATTAAAGGTGGGTTAACACAGCTACTGCAAATCATTGTACTATACAGGTATACCCCGCTTAAAGCTACCCCGTTTAGAGTTGATTCGCTATAGAGCTGTTTTTCCTGCCAGATCCCTTTTAATGCTAAACCCTGCTATAATGCTTTTTTTGCCTGCCAAATCCCTTTTAACGCTCTGATTTTCAATAGTGTTTCTCCACTATAAGGCTGTTTTTGCCTGCCGGACCCCTTTTAACACTCTGATTCGCTATAACACTGTTCTTTTTCTCCAAAGAAAACAGAATCCAGGATGACCCAGAAGCTTCAACAACAATAATTTAAAGTTTATACTTCTGCTAATGTTCAGTTTGTGTTAGAGTTATGTTTGCTGTTTCTTTGAAGTTCATATAAAAAAAAGTAAAAATTTCAGTTGTAATTGCATGTTCTTTTCATGTATTTCCCTATCTTCCATGTTAAACTGCCACGTTTAGAGATGTTTCGCTTAGCACTCCTATTGACTGGAACCTATCTACAGCAATAAACGAGGTATAGCTGTAGTACAAATCAGGATAGATAGATAGATAGATAGATAGATAGATATCCTGTGTGATCCTGTATAAAAAAAAGTGTACATGTTTTTCTAATGGCCTCAACATTGGTAAAAATAGATGTGTCGTTTCTGCTGATTTAAAAACATTTCCATTTTGTAAATGATATCCATTCCTACAAAATATATGTGTATATTTTTATTTGTGTGTATGTGTGTAGAAAGGCCTGCATTTGTGCGAGGGGCTAAGGGAATAAAAAAAAACTTCCACTCTTCTCAAAGGCATATAAGTGAAATTCATTTTCCAGGCAGAGAATCACCAAATCACTTCACTGACAATTTTTTTACAAGCATAATTTTCATCTAAAGGTCCATTTTCATCTAATACATCATTATTTATACCATGTCTATCACAAGCAAGAGATGAGGGATCTACGTGCCCCTAATGCTCCTGCTTTAGCTTACAGGAACAATCTAAAGGTTGTGACTTTTGATCGTATTAATCACACGTGTTAGGGTCCCAAATAACAGAGTTGCTTGTGGTGATTATTATTATTATTGTTTATTTGTAACGCGCCAACATATTCCGTAGCGCTATACATAAATTAAGTTACAGGCAATGACAAGTTAAAGATTCACACATTGCATAGAGTGGATGGCCCTGTCTTTGAGCTTGGAATCCAGTGTCCATAGCGCTTTCCCTAAAGCACCTTGCAGGATTGAAACTCGCAGACTTACAATCTAAAGATTAGGGGAGTCTCAAAATAAATCATGACAATGTAATTTAATCAATTTTCTTCATACATCATTTGTATTGTTTATCAACCATTTTCTTTAACCTAATCAGCATTATTCATTTAACATTTCATCATCATTCCATACATCATTATATATTTTATTATTATTTCATTCAATATTCTCCCCTTCTGTTTTCTTGACTCCTCCCTTATATTGTTGTATTTTCATTTTATCATTTCATTTTAAATTTTGTTACCTTCCCTTCAGCAGGGCTATCCACACTGTTTTGGGCACCATTACAGTAGTTCCCCTTATCCCAACTTCAATTTCTGGTTCAGAGCGACCTCTAGAAGTAGCACTTTAACCACACATGTCTTGCCATTACGGCCACCTTTTTTTTAGTTCTAGCCTTTAGAACTACAGCTTTTATTTTTAAGCGTTTAATTCAATCTAATGCTATTTAGGCTGGTAGCAGATTATTTTGAAAATTGGCATTGCGATTTAAATTCTTCAATCCTAGTGCTTCATACTTCCCTCATTATTTCTTTTTTGTGCAAGTTTCACACCAGTTTTCTAGTTTTCGTGATTAAATCTAATGTTTTCATTTTAATGGTTATTTTGTCTAAAATCCATTACCATCCTAGCTTATTTTACTTTATTTTTAACAATTTATTTCATTATATTTTTACAAAAAATGTCATATCTTCAGATTTTTTTGTCCGTTGTGCTTCATATGTCCCTCATTAGGACGTATTTCACTCCATAACCATGCCAGTTTTAGTAGTTTCAGTGATTAGAATTACAGTTTGCATCTTAAAGCTGTACAATACAAAACAACACACATAACTGTTATGGACAAATATATTTCTTTTATTGACAAATTTTAACTGCAAATTCTATTGCATTGTATTTCTGCTTTTATTTGTTTCAGCAAATTTTTCCACCTCAGCCCTTGATGAAACCATGTGAGTTAAATTTAAGGGTATTAGTTTTTCTCTCTTGTTAATGACTGTTAAAACGTTTCAATAAAAATATTATTTTTCATGCATCAATCAATCATTAATAAAATCCTATTACCTCTCCTTACCTGTCTTTCCTCCTGTCAGCACTGTGCAAACTTTCATATCCAGTATCTGTCACTTCAATCAGTGTTAAAAGAAAATACCTTATCACAGAAGCACTTCTAATTTTTCTCACGAGGGAGGATTCCATAGTGCTCCTCAAGCTCAAAATTACTTTTTTTATAGCCATAACCTCATTTTGATACTAAATTACATAAAGTTGCAACCCAATCAGAGAATTCATACTCACATCTCAAAGTCTCGTCTCAAATCGTAGATACTCGTAGTCTCACCTCATTTCTGATAGTATAGTAGCATCTCAAATCAGAGGTTTTCATAGTATCACCTCAAATGTAAGGTATTCATAATCTTACTTCAAATCAGAGATACTTATAGTTTCACTTTAAATCAAATGTATTCATAGTCAAACTTCAAATTAGAGGCTGTTCAGTGTCATATAATATCAGAGGTATCCTTCGTCTCTCCACAAATATCTAGTAATATAAAAGTGCCTTCACCAGAGGATTATTTCAAATCCAATCCAATTCACTATTTCCTCATGGGTCTAGATTCCGAACTTGATATACTAAATTAAATTCTTGCACAGATGTCAAAGCATTAAGGCTCAGAGTCATGATCAAACAACCATCAAATTACTACTAAAAAATTAATCTAAATCAAAAGAAAGATTATCCATTAATAGTGACGTATTCAAACTTATGCCAATATTCTAATACACACCACATTTTTCAATGGCTATTAATATGATTCTTAAAGTTGCTATATCCCCTGTACAGCGCTACGGAATATGTTGGCGCAATATAAATAAAGATAATAATAATAATGATAATAATAATAATATATTTAGCCTTTTATGAATTCTTGAGACCTGGACAAGTTACAGTGGCAAATTATAATCAAACCTTTTTGAGCAAGTCCTGTTTTTTTTTTTAACTTACTTTGCCTAAATATAAGACACATTCTCTGCTAGTTGTATTCTACAGACAATCAATAGTGTTCCATCAAAACTATTGATTCATTATGAAGTTTCATAACAGCAAGTTATTCTCAAAGTCCACTACTGCCTAATAGTACTGTAAATTTATTTATACATCTTTAGAGATTCTTTTAGAATATTGTTAAAGAATCAAAAACTCTGCCTAAATAACTCAAATAATTAATTTACAATCAAAGTTATTTCAGCCACATCCAAAAAGAATATACAAGTCCACATTCTGTTACTCAAGCTATATTCCAAACCTTAGCTTTGAATGCAAATTAGCTTTTGAAAAACTCACTAATTGAAAATTCTTTCATAAAACATTTAATGTTTGAATTAATGTATGTCTACTCCTCTTAGCAGACAAACCTTAGTACATACCTTTATGCCAAAATTTTAAATACAGTTTTATCTTCATCATACTATTCTTTGGCCCAGGCTACAAGAAGAAAGGCCTTTTGGTCTGCATTTGTGGGAGAAGCTAAAGGTTTAAAAACTCCTTTCTTTCCTATTCTAGGCACATGATTCACCCTTTAAGTTAATCCTTACATAATCACTCCAATTTAAATTTCAAATTTTCATAGCGCTTGGTCCTCTCAGCAGGCAATATATATTTACATAAAAAGAAATTGTACACAGAACCATCAGAATTTCCATGATAGGTACCGTCAACAGACCTTGCCTTGTAATAGACTGCAGCATCCAATTATATAAAGGTGAGTATATCTTCTTTATTTCAGTATGGAGATGTACAAATACGGCTAAGTTTAGGGTTGGTTATCAAGCCCAAAGTAACAGTGTAATGCTAACTCTTTGTATTCCCAGTAATCACATATATCTAATGCAATTGTAAAAATACTTGATATGACATAAAAGTGTAAACTAAATATGGAAGTGGATTATGAATAAACCATAAAAATGGATTGGGAATCATGTAAATAAAAAAAAAAAAATAAAAAAAAAAATAAAAAAAAAAAAAAAATATATATATATATATATACATGCAGATAATAAGATAATATCATTCTAATACAGAATAAAGCATCATGATGATGTTGTTAGAAAACACAGAAGAAATGCTTCATCTTGAACTTTACATCAAACAATCTGATAATTACTTTATATAGAACTTATATTTTAACCAATACTCTATGTAATTTTAGATAAAGATCACATAGTTATAACATAATTTGAGCATTGTATTACAATATATGTATATCCCAATGCATTGCATAGATAGTGAAACCACTATAACACAGTGTTGGCACAATATTCACATATATGTGTACAAAAATTGATGATAACAGGGAACAGGGGGGGGGGGGTAGTGGGGGGGAGAAGCCCCCCCCCCCCCCCCCCCCCCCCCAGATTATTCGAATAGGGGTCATATGAAATAGCTAAATTAAACTTAATCATGGACAGAGTTTGCCACTAGATGGCACTGGTGCTATAGAGCAGTTTGTCCCTCCCAGGAAAGCTTTGACCCTGGAAAACTTTTCACTCCCCCACCCCCCCCCCCCACCTTTCTAACAATCCAAAGACTCTCTGAAAAGCTTTTTCGCTTAAATTGTGTAATAACATGTGAAGGGGGTACTGAAGCAATCATCCCCTCCTAAGGACTCAATACTTGTTACTGCTGCAGTCACTGTATTATAAATTGAGTTACTGTTGATAAGAGGGTCAGGTTGTCTGCTCATTATTAAGCGTAGACAAGGGTGGCACCTAGCTACCTCTAAGGAATTGTAAATTCACAAAATTGCACAAACAAACCATGCTGTGTTTATTAAGTAAAAGTGTGGGTCTGCCTGTTGCATCCCTAATCCAGCCATTAGTTTGAGAGGACATTGAACCACAGAAAAAGAAGACCTAGGGTTATCACTAGTTGCTAAATCTGTTTAAGACTAGAAGATAAGATCGTGGCAGAAATGCTCACTTAAAACAGTGTAATTTGATCTATATACATCTAGCTACATGTGGTTGTTGGTAGCAAGTCTTCTGGAAAAATGTCAGTCAAGGGAAGTAAACACATGACCAGCAGCAAAGATTCAAGGCGTTGTTCTGTTACTGTCAGATTGTTCTCATAAAATATCTTGATTTATGACAACCCTTTCGATAGAACATACTGAGTTTTGCTAAATGAATTATAAATAACTAGTGAAGACACCTGTGACAGGACTGTCTGACATCTAACAAGTGAATTTATTCACCCTTTATAATGACTCATTGGATAGGGATGAAATAATAAAGTGTTGGTAAAATTATCCCTGTTAACTGTAAAAAACATAAACATTATGATTAACTGTGCTGCATTGTTTGTTTTCTATATTATAGTAGCAGATTTATGCCCTTAAATCGTTTAGCTCATCCTTAAATGTAATATTAATATTATCCAAATTAGGCCAAGCAGCAGAATAGAAGCAGGGACTGGGTTGCAATTATTAAGTAGCAATAGTTCTTACTAGAGGGAATTAAAGGGCAATTTACCTCACTGTAAGAGCTCTTCATGGTGTGAAAAATGATCTATGTTTTTAATTAGACCAATAACAGCTAAAAATATAAAGTTTTAAGTCTGCTTGTAAAACAAATACTTTACTGTCTACTGACTGTTGCATGATTAAAAACAGGTTGCCGAGCCACACAGTGAAGACAGTGATTGATAGCAGTTTTCCCCTGCACTCAGGACTGCATTGATAATTTAACCTATAACTGACCTGTTTAGGTGATTCCAGCATTCCATGCTCTACACAGATCGATTTAGTAAGGGTTAACCTTTTTTTTCTTTTGCTAACTACAGGGAGCTGTAACTGAAGGTCGGGCGGAGGGCAGTCACTGACACATGTAAACACAGATTTATTTATTTGATTTCTCAGTGAAAAATGCATGTATTTCAAAAAGTACTTTAACATGCTTTTAGGAGATCCTTACTGTGATATGGTCCAAAGTGTGCTGAAGTAAGTGGCCCTTCAAGCTTTCAGTTCAAACCCTCTCCCAACAACAATATTGTTCTTCAGGAGTCTTGCTGCTTAGTAACAGTTGTTGGGTAGCATAAAATATTGAAGACAAATTAGCTGCATTTACAGTGCTGAAAAATAAATATCTCTGGTAACTGCCTTTGATGTGGTTGTTATTAACATAGGAGAAATGTTTCTGCCTTCATATGTTCAAATGTTTTTACCAGGGGTGGACAACAGATAACTCAGGATACCAGCTTCTGATTATGCTTGTTCATTTTTTGTGATAAGAATTGGGAAAATTGCAAGACTGTGTGTGTTGAAGTTATGTTCTACTATAATGTCTTATTGCATACACACTAACAAGGAATTCACTATATGTTTGAAACTGTTCTCCAGTTTAGAAAAAGGATATGTTCAGATGAGGATTCTGATAGCTATGGGTCCAAGTTCATCTCTAGATGCTAACTTGTGGAAGAAAAGTTCAGAAGTTCATAGATGAATCATTGAATATTAATAAATAAAACATGTTTCCAGGGATACCAGCTAGGCCATCTCGGTGGGTATTTATATTTTGTACTTCGGTATTTTATATTTTCCCTTTTGACTCGGTGGAGGCAGGCATGTGTGCCCCTTCCTGCTCTAGTAGCGTTGCCAAGAAGCAGCCCGTTGCATACAATCTTTTACCTACAGCTATACAAGTGCCAATTGTACTATTTTTCTTTAGAGCATTTCTATGTCATTATTCTTGGTTAAATGTATAATCTGTTGGTTATTGTTTAACTTTACTTTATATATGTTTTATGATTTGACTGTAATCATTGAGTGAAGGAAAGTGACTAGGCAATTCATTATCAATTTGGCAACACTAGAAGGTAATACCTACTTGTCAGCTATTGATAGGGGATACAACTTCTCCAATAAAACTTATGGAGAAATCTAACTTGACAGCAGGGCAAAATAACACAATAACGCAAAACATCAGATTTAAATATGCAGATAGTAGGAATAGGGTTGTCCTATGTTAGCCAGTGGTAATAAAAACATCTAAGTAATAAAATAAATAAATACAACCAATGTGATATAAAGATGATACCTTTATTATTATTACTATTACTAGAGACTTGACCGTCAAAAAATGATGGCAATACAATTGTAAAGCAGGTAATGCAGTTTGCTACACAAAGTAAGTCTTTTGGTTGTGTGAGTACCTTCAGCGCTGATTGCGAGCCTTGCGCTAAGCGCCTTCGGCGGTCATTGCGAGCCTCGTGGTTGGTGTATTGTGGTTTTCAGAGCTCCTTTGGCGCTCATTGCCAGGTTTGCGCCGATCGCCGTTTGCGGCGCATTGCGAGCCTCTCCCCTGGCGTAGTTTTGGTCCTTTAAACAGAGTTGGCCCCCCTTGTGAGGCGCACGCTGAGCGCCTTTAGCGTTTCTTGTGATCCTGTCGTCTGTTTTTTGTTTTTTTTCTGTCTATGTATTTTTTTATGATAAATAATTAATTAATTAAACTATAAATTAATATACTTTACCTATTGGTAATTAATGTATGCAGGAAGCAATATGCTGAAGAGCTAACAATCTTTTTTGATGTTCCTGCAGCATACAATGTAGATTTGCAGTGTTGGTGAGCTGAGGTGTAAGTGTCAGCAATGTGTGCAGTGAGTAGTGTAAATAGGCTGCATGCTGTGTGTGATTTTTTTAATTTGTATTTTGGGTGTTTTTCGCTGTGAGTGGTTCGGCCGTTAAGTTCATATGTTTTGCGGCTCGTATTTTTTTCTAAGTGGCGGTTTCCTTTAGTAAGTGCTACGGGTCTCGCACTGTGAATTGTGTATTTGAGTTTTCTGTTGATGTGTAGTTCTGCGGGTTGTAGGTATGATGCGCAAGTCGTGCGGGTCGTAGTGATGAGCGCCTACGGCACTCATCTTCACCATCACAGTGAGCACCTTCGGTGCTCCCTGCCTAAGTCGTACGGGGTCGTAGGGATGAGCACCTTTGCAAGGTCCGCAGTTGCAGCTGGCTAGCTTTGCGAGCCCGCAGTTTTAACGTTGCATAACCAACCGATTTTGGCAAGGTCGCGCTGCGGAGAACTATATATGTGATCATTTATTTGTAATGCGTCAACATATTCCGTAGAGCTATATATGGGTTAAAATTAAGGTAAGAACAATAGCAGTATTAACATGTTGCAAAGGATGGAGGGCTCTGTCTTTGAGCTTAGAAACCAGTGTCCAAATGCCGTGAAAGACTGAAAACTCGCAAATTTACAATCCAAAGGGTTTGGGTGAGGTACAGGAGAGTGAAAGATAAGTTGTGTATCTTAAGGTGGAAGGTGGTAGGCTTCGTTAAGCAAATTTATTTTTAGTGAGGATTTTAAGGTTTTGAGGCAGGAAGATAGTCTGGTGGAGCGAGGTAAGGAGTTCCAGAGAATAAGGCAGCATGAGAAAATTCCTGAATGCGGGAATGAGAGGAAGTAATAAGAGAGGTGGAAAGAAGAAGGTTGTGAGCTGACCGAAGAGGGAGGGTGGGGGAGTATTTGGAGATGAAAGCAGAGATATAAGTGGGTTCAGTATTGTTGAGGGCTTTGTAAGTTAGGGTAATGATTTAAAATGTTATTCTGTAGGGAACAGGAAGCCAGTGGAGTGATTGATAGAGAGGTGCTGCAAACACTGAACATTGAGTACAGTAGATGAGTCTAGCGGAAGCGTTCATTATGGATTGAAGTTGTGACAAGCTGTAAATTGGGAGGACGACAAGGAGGGAGTTGCAGTAGTCACAAGATGTGATAAGACAATCACCTATATAGTTGTCATACTGAGAGTTGTCATCACGCTTTGCGAGGCGATCCATCCACCGTGAGCCTCGCAAAGCGAGGCTAGAAGTTGAAGCATGCAGGACTTAGGCTACAATGAGCGCCGAAGGTGCTTATTGCAGGGGTGGACACGCAGGACAGCTGACACTCATCCCGAGACACGCGGGACTAAACTGCAATGAGGCCTCATCGCAAGGCCCCTGGACTTAGTGATGAATGCAAAAATATGGCCCATATGACTTAGGACCCGAAGTACTTAGATAGACTTCGGGGTTCGCAAAAATATGACTTTAACGGCCGAACCAGTGAACTGGAAAAGCCGGCAAAAAAAATACAAATATGCCTAAAATTAACTTACACACTGACACACAGCACAGAGGGAGAGTCAGGGCCTGTGAGTGAGGTTGCAAGTTAATGTGAGCCATATTTGGCGGTTTTACACAATCGATAATTGCGAGGAAGAAAATGGTGGTTGAAATAACGTAACAGGATAAAAACAAGGCCAAGGCAGTAAAAAAGAGCCCGAAGCCTGTAACACTTATACCAAGACAGTAACATTTAACCCAAGGCAGTAACAGTTAACCCAAGGCAGTAGCAGTTAACTCAAGGCAGTGACACTTAACTCAAGGCAGTAACACTTAACCAAAGTCAGTAACACTAATTGCAAGGCCCCTAAACTACAGGGGGGCTCGCAATGAACGCCGAAGGTGTGCAGAGGGGCAATAGCCTCGCATTGTGTGGCAATCAGCATTGCCATGGCTTCAAATTTTATTGCCGTCATTTTTTGACGACAAAGTCGCTAGTGTTTTAGAATCTTAGTTGTGTCTTGTGTGAGGTAATGATGTATTTTAGAGATGTTTTTGAGATGAAGCAGACAGGATTTTGTTAGTGACTGTATGTGAGGAATGAATGAGAGGTCAGGGTCCAGTAGACAATGGGCTTGGGAGGTGGGAGTGATGATTGCACTGTCGACAGTGAAAGAGATGTGAGGGATTGAAGCTGAAGTAGAGGTTGGGAAGATTAAGATTTCAGTCTTGGACATTTTGAGTTAGAGGTGCTGGGCGGACATCCAGGAGGACATACAGTTGTGAGGTAGATTTGAGTGTCATCTACATACAGATAATACTGAAATCAGAAGGATTTTATTAAAGTTCCAAGTGAGGATATGTAGATGGAGAAGAGGAGGGGGCCTAGGACTGAACCTTGCGGTACACTAATAGTCAGAGGGTGAGGAGAAGAAGAGGTGCTGGAAAAAGAGACGCTAAATGTTCTATCTTGGAGGTGTGATTTGAACCACGGGAGAGCAGTGTCTCGGATGCAGAGGGAGTATAGGATTTGGATTAGAAGAGGGTGGTCAACTGTGTTAAAGGCAGCAGAGAGATCTAGAAGAAGTAGAATTGAAAAGAGAACATTTGACTTGGCGGTGAGCAAGCTATTAGATGCTTTTGTGAGAGCTGTCTCAGTGAAGTGTTGGGGCCAGAAGCCGGATTGGAAGGTATCAAGAAGGGACACCTTTAATTTTTAACTGCTGAGAAGAATAAATCAAAATATCTGAGTACTGTGGCTCCTTCATCAGATGTAGGTTCACAAATAAAATTGGAACTAGACACTATGAGCCCCATTAAATTGCTATGAGAGAAATCGTAGCCTGTAAAGGAGCCCGCAAAGGTTACTACTATTAAATTGGCCTCTTTTAGCTACCCACAAACGATCTGCGGGTTACAGGCAGAAAAACCCTACGGGACGCCAAACTTTGAACTCCATACCAGCTAAGCCTTTGATCTGTCAAGCCCATAAATGTTAAAATCACAAATATTTTTATACTAAATTGCTACAAGTCCCCAAAGACGCACTGGCGTTCAAACCCGTAAATGGTAAATGGAGCCAAAAATATTAAGACCACCAAATAGGACCAGCAAAGGGTTTACAGACAAAAAGAAAAGAAAATATAAACACACCGCTGGACTTTAGAATATGGAGAAAGCAATGAAAGGCATTACAATTCATTGCACAACAATCCAATAATAAATAATTGGCATTTAAAAAAAAAAACTTTTCTTGATCATATGTTGGAATGGTCATGCATATGCCAATATGAAAAGCCTTGCTGCAAGATGCGTAAAGCAATTAAAGACACACTACCTGATTAAATGGCAACACAAAAACATGAATCTGACTGCCATATTAAGCCTTCCTCACTCACAGAGGCTCCTAAAATATAAATATGACCCACAAAGGGTTCTCACAGAGATATAAAAGTGCCCTAGTAGCCATTAAAAAGACAGTAAACCACAATACAAAAGAAGGGACGTTCATCAGATTGTCATGCTCAACATTAGTGTCAAAATAAAAAATGTGCCTCTCTCCTCAAGTGACATTCATCATATGAACATCATATACCAGTGGTTCACAAGCCTTTCCTCCAGACTCCCCAGACAGGCCAGATAAAATATTTAACCATGACAACCCAGGTGACCAAATCTAGCCTTGTGTATTAGCTTGTGAAATACTGCTATACACATTGCTAAAAATAATTTATGCAGCATTTAAAGAGATAGCACACTTATAAAACCATGTACAATCATTGAACTATGGGAGATATCGTCACTTACCAAACACTGAGGCACAAAAAAACAATGTGATATATCAATCCAAATGAAAATCACAGGTCAAGAAATACATGTGAACAGCAAAGGCCATGTTGAGGCCTGCCACAACAGTAAAAGAAACATCAAAACATTAACTATAGCAATACAATTAGATACATCCTTAATAAATAAATAATCTGATACCATTATCAGTAACATCATTTGTTTACCCTGCATTAAAACAGTGAGTGTGATCTATATATGGAGCAGAGCGATCAGCTGTAATGCCAGATACGTCTCAGATCCACAGTTGACCAATTCCAAACCTGAATTCCACCTGCCTATTAACAGACTATATAACCCCATTCCCAACAAGTCATTGGCACGTCTGAACAAGCATGGATTCCCAACAAGTCAGAGAGATGCATGAGAATATGGATGCATGGTCACATTGTTTTGGATAGAACTAAAGTAGTTCTCTGAGATATCTGTCCCTGGCCAAATTACCAATATACATATAGTGTGCACACCTTAGAGAAATAATACACCAACACAGAGTTCTGGTATAAAGCTTTCTCTCGCCTACTGTTTATTGAATCAGCCGACATATATAACATTTAACAATCAGATAAATGTTGCAACTAAGCAAAACATCAGGTTTATTCAGTAGTTCATTGGTTCTGAGGTGTCCGCTTTTACAGAATCTCAGAAAGGCATTGGGTTAATGCATTAAGGAGTCTCTAGGTGTCATCCCACAGTGGGATGAGTCTTTCTCTCATTGGTTAGAAGGTTAGGACAAAGGGAAGATGGTGTTCTCCTTCTTGTGCTCAGGGTGTGGTAGTCATCGTCACCCTTAGCAGACCGGAAATAGGGCTGCCGACATCTTGTAAGCAGAAGTGGCAAATCCTCCATCTTAGAGTCTCCAATAATCAACATTGTTAATAAGGTTACGTAATACTGAAAAGAGAAAATGTATGAGTAGGGCAAACATAAAATGCATTTTCTTGTAGATCCTGATCCATAACAACATCTGAGGTACTATTGTGGGCACAGAATGTGGCAAGATGGAGATCCGGATGCAAGGTGTGTGATTGAGAAGCGGATGAGGAGTGGCAGAGAGGAGTGTCTGGGAGTGAATGAGGGTGTGTCACGGCCCCTTTTTTTTTCTGTCTTGGTGTTTGTAAATCTGTTTGCCAAATAAAGTTAATCGCGTCTGATATGTGCTAGAGACGGCAGGATGTGTATTGGAGGTTAAGCCTATTACTCATGTGGAGTTTATCTCTTGTGATTGTCTGCCACACCCTCTCATTGTTACTGTAACGGAACCCATCACTGTTTTACCCTGTTTTGCGGTTATTTAATTACTATGGTTAAAATATGATCACATTGCTGTACTGTAGACATGTTGTTTTATGTTCTACAGAATATATTGGCTCAGAATATTACAGCTACTAGGCTAATAGATAATCCTATTACAGAGAATCCTGTTACAGATAAGGAAGTCGATTGTATAAAGTGTTTTCATTCTCAGACATAAGAACAAAGAAGGCTGATTTAATCAATGTCTGATTATATCAAAGTTGCCAGGGAGCCTCAGGGAGGTGTGACTCACCTATTGTCCCTCTATGTGTATTGTGTGGCCAACTATGAGGGATGTGTATTACTAACTTTTGAACCCCTGGGCTGATTCATGCCATTTTTTAATATGTTGTTCCCCTGGGTGAGAGCTATTGAACAGTGCTGGACTTAAAGGTGTACCCCCTGTTTTTGGGGTACATCCAGAATGTGGTTAAAATTGTGTCTGTTTTAATTGTGTTACCTGTTATCTGAGGGGAGGAGACGTAGGGGTTGAATCATGTATATAATTAGCTGTTGTGATAATTATGTGGGTGTAGCCCTTCAGAGGGCACCATTGCATAAAAGGAGATTCCCTGTCATTAAAGAGTAGTTCTGCTCCTGAAACTGTGTGTCGGAAGGGCCAGTGTGCTAGGCCATGTTGGGGGACCCCATTATGTGGGAGGCCATGTTATGGGGACCTCATTGTGTGGGAGGCCATGTTAGCGGACTCCATTGTGTGGGAGTGTTTGTGCCCTGTCATGGCTGCAATGGTGTTGTCGTAGGTGGCAGTGGTGGCTGTGAAGATGGCTGGGTTCAGGACAACATCATCAGGTTTGGTGTAATTCTTTGTTGGTTCCATGACATGCTTGTTGGAGGGGGCTGGATCAGCTGTGCACAGCTAGATGATGCGTTTGAGGGTCCGGGCAGTGGATCCTACTCCTGAGATGAGGGTGATCGCCTGGATTCAGAAGGACGAGCTTCTGTGGATGGTCCTGGGTCCTCTCGAATGTTCTGCCCTTCTTCTTCAATTACTTCCAGGGGAGGAGTTTGTTCCACCTCCAGTGGAGCCTCCACCTGTGCTTCTGTGGTTGGCTTTGTCCTGGGTACTGAAATAAAAGAACAAACATATTTGAGTTGGTTTCTTTACATAATTGACAGCTATGTGTTTATATATCCTTGACATCATGTTCACCTGTAATTGACTGTGGTGCTTGTTACCAAGATGAACAAAGGCCTGCATAATGAGCATTGTGAATCATGGCTCATATGAATATAAATAATGTTTGTGCGGTGTGCTGCATTGTATTTAGACACGTGCTATGCTGGATCTGCTGTGCAGTGTGTGAGACTGACCAATCTGTGACATCTTCCCAGCAATGGTTGTTAACATACAGATGAGACATGGTCCAAGTTAGGACAGTGTATGACACGCACATGCAGTCCTACAGAGCTCTCTTTTGAATATCAAATCAATCTTACTCTGATTGCGAATTGTACTCAGAATCAGTTTTAACTGCAGGTACTGGACTGACATTTCATTGATAACAATTATGATAATGATATGTTTTCTAACAGGATTTACATGGTTATTGATTGTTATGACTAAAAGTATATATCTTTAGTCATAACCATAGGGCTTACAGTGCTACTGTATGTCAGTTATCTATGTGTGTGGGCAGATGTGTAGGAGCCAGAATAATTCTAGAGGGATACAGCACATTGTATACACCAGCCGTAAAAAAGTGTAATTATACATACATGCAAATCTGGGGGGAATTTGTCGACTCCATACCCCCCCCAGTTCCTACAACCATGTGTGTGGGGTTCATGTGTGTGCATATGAGGGTAGCATAGTGTATATGATACATTGCATTGTTCTCGGCACACCTGTGTCCACCTGTCCTGGATGGCCCACTTCTGCCGTTGGCTCAACCCACTCCTTCAGGATCCGCTCCATCAACAGTATGTGATGTTGGCTGGTGGGCTACCACCAGTTTTACATGCTGCTCTTGCCTCCTCTGCCATCTCTCTCTTCACCTTCAGCCGGCTGTCGTCATACCTGTGTTTGATAGACTTGACATCCCTGTTTGCAACCCCTAAAGTAGCAACAGCGTAAGCTACCTCACTCCAGGCATGTGTCTTCTGGCCAGGCCTCACATACCTTCCACCTATACCTCACATACCTTCCACCTATACCTTCCATGCTATGACGGGCACGTATTTTCCTGTGGAGGAAGTCCATCTCCTCTACACTATAATTGGGGGCCCTGTACTTTGGCACAACCTGTTGCCCTGCCAACTGTGACTGGGGTTCCTGGCCTTCCTGTTCTCTCCCTGGGGCCTACCCCTCATCCCCAGTACCTCCCACCCTGGGATCAGGCCTCTGACCATCTGCCCCTACTCTTTGTGTGCCTACATCTGGGGGTACATCCCTCCCCCCTCTTGCTCTCCTACACCTGCACATCCCCTCCCTGACCTGGTTCTCCCTCTCTCCATACCTCTACCTCTTATTCTCTCCTCTTCTCCTCACTCTCCTCCTCTCCTCACTCTCTTCCTCTGGGTTTTCCCCTCTCTCTTCTCACTTTGCTCCTCCCTTCCTCTACCCTCCTGGAATTTATTAAATTATTATAATTGTATGGGGGGGGGGGGGGGGTATGGTGAGTGTTGATGTGCTGTGGCCTACCGCTATGTATAGTGGTCAAAATAGCAAAAAAAAAACTCTCAAAATAGCTCCTTCTCTCTCTCTCTCTCTCTCTCTCTCTCTTTTTGTCTATCTCTCTTTCTCTCCAAAGCTCAGGAACCCACCAACGCATAGACCTGTATGTTCACTTGCTCAGCAACAGCACAGTCAATGATTTACTGTTTTCGCTCCCTTTAAAACTCCTTTCTGTGAAATTTATTGCTGTTCCCCGCTTTCCATTGGCTCTGAGGCCTTCGTCGCACTCCATGATTACGGGTTTGAATTGGAAATGCGGCCCGCATATAGTCCGGCCCCCTAACAGCTTGTGGCCACAGGAAGGGTTTACGGGCTTGCGGCTCCAGCCCTTTGGTTGCAGCTTTGTTCAAATTAATCGCTCTGTACCTACAGCGAATTTCAAGCCCGCAGAAATACTGACTAGACGACAAATTTAATAGGGCCCTACGTGTGTGTATATAAATTGTTTGGATTGACAGAGTGAGGGTGCATTATGTGGTCTCATTTGCATGTCCCCACCCAGTTTTTTCCAGAGTGAAGTGCATAAACTGTATTTCTGATAAATTTGAGGAGGAAATAAGTTTTTATTAAGTTATTATTTAAACATTCAAATAGAATCACTTATGTACTATTCATTGTTTGTATTACTGTACTTTGTATGGTGGACGGCTTCTATCACTCTTAGCCTACCATATGTGAAACGATAGCTGTATTGAACTACTCTCTATAACAATCCACCACAGAAGCCAGGCACTCACATTACACTGAGGATCGTCAGTAACCGTGAAACAGTGCTGTATGTGGTTAGGTGACCTGGTTTGTGAGGAATCAAACCGTTGCTATGCCTAAAACTGTGAAATACAGTAAGCAAATGATTAAAAGGAGTTATGTCTAAAATGGTTTGGATTGACAGTGTGGGTGCCTTATGTGGTTTTATTTGCATGTCCCCACCCAGTTTTCCCAGAGTGCAGTGCATAAACTGTATTTCGGAGAAATTTGAGCAGGAAATACGTTTTGACAATTAAATAGAATCACTAACATACTATTCATTATATATATATATATATATATATATATATATATATATATATATATATACTGTGACCGTTTGCCCCTAGAGGATGGTGCCAGGTACAGAAGGAGGAAGAGTTCTTGACAGGAGTTAAACTCCTGGAGAACTCCTAATTGGCCCCACCTGAAGCTTTACTTTAAAGCCTGGAAAGCAGACATGGGAAGGGCTGCTGATTAGGCTCTGGTCTGAGTTCTGTGAGGAGTCTGTATGAAGCTGCAGTCTATGTGAGAAGCTGTGATGTGGGACAGTCAGGAGCTGAGATAAGCTCTGAAGTAAGGCAGCAGGGAAGACTGCTTAAAGTACAAAGAGACACTGGCAAGTAAGTAAGGATTGCCTGGAGTGTACAGCCAGCATCAGAAAATGAGACACTGAGGATTACAGCGTGACCTGGGAGGAGAAAGAGACAGAGCTCCTGAACAGGACCTGGCGGGACTTACAGAGTGGGTGCCAGAGCAGCACTGGAAGCCGCCCTTAAGAGGATCAGTCTGTGTGACTGCAACAAGATGTACTAGAGAGACTGTTTGCTCTAAGAGGAGAGGACCTGCAGAGGATCTGCTGCTGGGAGAGAGAGACTGGACTTAAAGGTACCACCCTCTGTGTGAAAAGGTATTGTTTTACCTGGACCAAGAAGCGGTCTCAGGGATAGTCAGGGTGTTCCTGAAAATAAGCAAGCCCGTTTGTGTAGATGTTTCTTTTATGCTGAAGTTAAGCTATTAATTGTTTTGAAACACTTTATTAAAGCAAATATAAAAGTAAATCAGGACTCAGTTGTTGATGGGAAAATCACAGGAGCAACCGGTAGTTAAAGGCCGGCCCTGTCACAATGCATACATATATATAATTTTTTTGGAAACCATAAACAATTAAAAGCAAGGGGAGAGGAAGCAGGCGGTATCGCAGAAATCAGGTAAGAAAATGTATATTAGTTACAAGGTGTGAAAAGTATTTTTGTTTGCAGATTGTTTAGGAAGGCTTTCAGTAAGTAATAAGATGCACATACAATAGTTACATATAACCTGAGCTAACAAAACATAGAAATCTAAAAGGCAGATAATCTAGTAAGTAATGGTCTAAAAAATAGCAGTTAAATTACATTACATATATAAAAATACATAAAAGTATTTACATATAGTATAACCAGCACAGCTTTGCCTGTGGCCACCTAAGGTTATCAAGGGTTCGTAGCTCCCCACACTTGGCCAATGGTAAGAGGCATCAGAGCATGATACAGCAGACACTCTTCCCCAATAAAGACACACTTACACATATGTTCCCTATATAGGACATGATCCTTTATTTACAGCACCCCTTTTTATAGCCCTTTACGATAATATCAACTATATAATGATTTACATAAAAATAAACATTTTGCAATCTGCTGATAAGGTCCCCTGTCATGTTGGTATTTACCTCCACTTCTTTCCTTAACCAGTCCCAGGAGTGTATCACAGGCCTCCTTCTATTGGCCAGGTTATCGGAGGGTCTACCAATCAGGTGCCAGCAGGACTGACCATTGATCAAGGATTAGCTATGTGACTTGCAGAGGACACATTCCAAAGACAGGCACCTGACAGTCTGATGGTCTAGCAAAGGGCAGTGTCAGATTCAATCACACTAGTTCACCCCGGGGAACTCCGACCCCATCTTTGTGGCCTGGCCCTTTATGGGTCAGATTACCTTTATTTGGAGAAGTCCAGTGTCATGGTTTCTCTAGTTAGGCTCTTTGCTGGCCACTACCAACATTGTCCCTAATAGGCTGTGGTCATGCAGATAGTTATTTTGGTAGCACAGCAGTCAATTTGGGCCATCTGCAACACTAGACAGGCATAGGAAGTTATGCAAATGTTGTGATTAACCGCAGAAGGGGTATTAGTTACAGCACTTAATACTCCTTAACGTTTGGGGTTGCTAATTTGCCTAACAAGACAGGCTGTTAACTTCCAATGCTAATTTAGCCTGTCAGCAACACTCTCATAACCACATAAGGTGATCTAGGCTATAAGCGGTACTGTCACTTTGTGGTCACATTACAACCTTAGGAACTAAACAGCGCAGTGTGTTTAAGACTGATGGGTGTGCACAAATGTTGTCTACTTTAAAGGGCCAGTCTGTCCTTTTCTGTTTCCCTCCCCCCAAATAATATACAAACATTTTGTTACAAAGAAGGCAGTCTCTCCTCAGATACCCCACTTGATTAAATCCATATACCATGGTTCTTCTCTCACTTCCTGAGGTCCATGGTGAGCACTAACAGGATCAGACTCCTGACAGGCCTCCCCAATGTCGGCCGGGGGTGGGAATCCATGAGTTGCTGGGATGGTGAAAATCAATGGGATGAAGGATATTCATTCTTGCTTTGAGTGGCCGGTTCCAACAACATAACCTGAAGTGCTGCTGGGGTATAATGTCCTAGGTCATTGTTTAACCTCCTCCAGAGTTTGTATACCTTACTCCTTTCACCAGTCTTCTCAGGCATGGTGAAGCTTCAACACTAGCTTGGCATACGTGTCCCCTGAGCTTTTGCTCATTCGTCAGAACTGCCAACGGTAAGTTTCAGGAATGATAGCTTATCGTGCCAACAGCACTCTTTTAACCTCCTCATCCAGGAAATGAGACTTATAACTACTCACACAGAGAAAAAGCCTCAGCCTAGTACTTGTTCATGCATAGTAGTATGCATAAAATTATTTATATCACTGAAGAAGCAGCAGCAGCAAAACACATTTGATTTTAGTCTTTGTGTTGGCCTTACACATACTATTATGCATGAGCAAGATACTTTTTCTGTTTGAGAGTGGCTATAAGTCTCCTTTCCTGCACCAATCAGGAGTAGAATCTGTGAAGCCAGCTACTAGACTTTTCCTATTGGATTACATTTGTACAATTAGACATTCCTAATATTTTTAAATGTGAGTATTTGTATTTACTTTATTGCCTTATGTACATAAATTGATCTGCACTATTCAAGGGTGGTACTTTTCTTCCCTACCTTCTTCTTTCTCATAAGTGCCCAACGTATTTATCAGTGAAGTTGTTTTTTTTGGTAGCAGCAAGCCCTGTGAAGAATCTGATGTGGACTACATTATATTCTGAGAAGATTTTTCATTCTATGGACCTTCCCTATAGTTTTTAATTTATTGCCTTATCTATATAATCAAAATAACTAAGTCAGAGGTGCTCATCAGAGAACAAACTGACCTTAATAGGTTAGTTCTATGGACATGATAACCCACTCTGAGAGCACCTCTTTTAGCTCACTTGTGCCTTTCACAGGGAGAAATATCCTGTAGTATATCGGTCTGGTCTCACTCACTAGAGTGGTCCAGCCCCAAAACACCAGGCAATTCTTCCCTGAACAGGAGAAACAGCAAACCAGACGCTTTACGGCCTCTCTGGGCCTCGTCAGTGAGGTGCAGCTGAATTCACTAAGGCACAATGAGCAAGGGGTCCACAAGTGAGCTAAAAGAGGTTGCTCTCAGAGTGGGTTATCATGTCCACAGAACTAACCTATTAAGGTTAGATTGTTTTCTGATTGAGCACCTCTATTTTGTTATTTTGTTTTGCTTATCTATATAATAAATTGATCTGCACTATTAGCTATTTGCTTTCTTCTTTAACTTCATACACCACCAAACAAATCAAATCATATCCTATGATCATATGTGCCAGCAATACGTTTATATAGACGCTAATATCCTAGCTTATTAGCAGGGCAAATATTATGTGGAAACTGTCTTAAAACACCTAACACTGATGGATCTCGAATTTTAAATAATGTTGTATTAATGACACAAACCCACTAGCTACAATCATAGAAACACAAAATCAACAGATAAGAACCTAAAGGCACATCTAGTCTGACAAATAATTGGTATCTAGTGTATTGGCCAATTTAAACATTTACACTGACATTTCAAAACTCTAATATTCACTCAAAATGTATACAGATATTTTAGTGATTCACAGTAGTTATTTCAAATAGTCTTAGGATATACAAATCATTAATTTCAAAAAGCTACTGTTAATCATTGATGTTCCTAGCAGACTTATACCTTGCCTCTGAAGTTGTCCAGAATTACTAGAGTTTTGGTCTTGGATGAATGCACATCGCACTTCCATAAAAAGCCTTTAACTTGATTATTTTCTGACTTTATTTTCTAAGACCATGAAGGCGTAGGAAAATTATAGGTGTGATAGGTTGTTTGAAACAATTCATTAGGAAGGCCAATGGCTATGGATCACACAAACTTACCAATAGTTTTGAATAGACTGGTATGTGTGTTCAGTATTAACCGGATAAAAAGATTATTACATAAAGAAAATAGTTTTGGTAATTTTGTTCACACTCTGGGTCAAAGGAGTTGGAACCAAAACAATCTGGGGGGATAGAGTATATACACAAGCATATACAGTATCTAGCAAAAGTGAGTACACCCCTCACATTTTTGTAAAGATTTTATTAAAATTTTCATGCGACAACACTGAAGAAATGACACTCTGCTACAATGTAAAGTAGTACATGTACAGCCTGTATAACAGTGTAAATTTGCTGTCCCCTCAAAATAACTCAACACACAGCCATTAATGTCTAAACCGTTGGCAACATAAGTGAGTACACCCCTAAGTGGAAATGTCCAAATTGGGCCCAAAGTGTCAATATTTTGTGTGGCCACCATTATTTTCCAGCACTGCCTTAACCCTCATGGGCTGTACATTTACTACTTTACATTGTAGCAAAGTGTCATTTCTTCAGTGTTGTCACATGAAATGATATAATAACATATTTACAAAAGTGTGAGGGGTGTACTCATTTTTGTAAATATTTTATTTATGTGTGTGTCCAGATATATGTGTGTATGTACATGTGTGTCTGTATATATATATGTGTGTGTGTATATATATATATATATATATATATATATATATGTCTGTATGTATATATATATATATATATATATATATAATATATGTGTGTGTGTGTGCGTATGTAAATATATATGTGTGTCTGTGTGTGTAGATATATATATATATATATATATATTTATATATATATGTAATATATATATATGTGTGAATTTATATTAATGTGTGTATTCACACACACATATATATATATACATATATATATATATATATATATATATATATATATATATATATATATATATATATTAGCCACTTGCCCGTCAAAAATGACGGCATAATATTTGCAATGCTGACACACATTACGAGTCTCACCATGCGCTGCAAAGCCTTGCAGGGCTCCCCCTCTACCATGTGGGCCTATTACGGGACTCGCAATGAGCGCCTTCGGCAAACCTTTAACTTTGCGAGCGTTACACATAAACAATTATATGTTATACTAGGAAATTGCCCGTAAAAAATTACGGGATTAAAATTGTAAGGCTGACAATACTGTTTGCCACACAATGTGAGGCTTTTGTTCCTCTGAGCACCTGTTGTTGTAAGTGTTAGTGTGTTCGGTGTGGTGTATTTTCTAAGTCCCGCAAGCCTGGCCTTGTTTGTGTAAGTGTTACTGTCTTCAGCATTGTGTATTTTGCACGTTTTGCCAGCCTGGCATTGCTGAGCCACGTTTTCATGCTGTTTTTGAAATTTTGCTTTTTTCGTCCGCCATTGTTTTTGTGACGAAAACCACAATATATGCTGTGTGTGATGTGTTATAATTTTGTGTACATTTTTTTTTGTGGGTTTTAAGAGTTACGCACTTGTGCTGCTTCGCCTCGCTTCTAGAGGCTTGCATGTGTGACTGCGCCGCTGGCTACAATGAGCGCCTTTCGGCACTCATTACAGCCTAAGTGCTGCACGGCTTCTTTGCGTCACTTTGCGAGGCTCGCGTGTGTGACGGGGCCGCTGGCTGCAATGAGCGCCTTTGGCACTCATTGCAGCCTAAGTGATGCACGGCTGCTTCGCCTCCCTTAACGAAGCTTGCATGTGTGACCAACATCGAAAACGTTGCATACACTGACAACTGTTGTAAATGGAACATACTCCGATTGGACTAATGTGGTAAGTGGGGTTCCTCGGGGTTCAGTATTAGGTCCTCTCCTTTTTAACATATTTATTAATGACTTAGAGGTAGGATTGGAGTGTGGTGTCTCCATTTTCGCTGATGACACGAAGTTGTGCAAGGTAATTCAATCAGATAGTGATGTGCTTTCCCTTCAAAGGGATTTACATAAAATTGAGGAATGGGCATCTAAATGGCAGATGAGATTTAATATGAATAAATGTAAAGTTATGCATCTGGGAAGGAAAAATAGCCATGCAATTTATAATCTTAATGGAGCAAATCTAGGTGTATCGAATATTGAAAGGGATTTGGGAGTGCTTTCGTGGACAACCACCTAGGTAACAGTGCTCAAATCCAAGCAGCAGCTGCAAAGGCAAATAAAATATTAGCATGTATTAAGAAGGGTATAGAAGCAAATATAATTCTGCCACTATACAAATCTCTAGTACGTCCTCATTTGGAATATGGAGTACAATTTTGGGCACCACTTCATAAAAAGGACATTTTAAAGCTGGAAAAGGTACAGAGGAGGGCAACAAAACTAATAAGAGGAATGGAGGGGCTAAGTTATAAAGAAAGACTAACCAAATTAAACTTATTTTCTCTAGAAAAAAGGCGTCTAAGAGGAGATATGATTACCTTATATGAATACATCTAGGGTCAGTATAAAGATTTGTCAGGGGAGCTTTTTGTGCCAAGAAGTTTTCAACTGACAAGAGGACATCCCTTGAGGTTAGAAGTAAAAATATTCCACCTTAAAGAAAGAAAAGGGTTCTTCACAGTAAGGGTGGTTAATCTGTGGAATCCTCTACCAGAGGAGGTGGTGACAGCGGATTCTTGATAGATAACTTTAAAAGGGAACTGGATTTATTTCTAATTAAAAAGGGAATTCAGGGTTATCATGGATAATTAGAGAGGCAGTATTGATCCAGGGAGAAGTGCGGTCGCCGGTGTCTGGGATCAGGAGGGAATTGATTTTTTTTTTTTTATATACAACTAATTAATTAATAGTTAATCCGCATATTGCAGATCAGAGGAGATCTTAAAAGATTGAACTTGATGGACTGAAAGTCTTTTTTCAACCTTAAATACTATGGCCCTCATTCAATTGCAATTTGGCCAATTAAATAGGGCTCTAATTAAGCACATAGCATATATTTTTTAAAGACGTTTTTAGTTAGTGAAAACCTTGATTTTGGATAGATGTTTACAAACTAAAAACTTCTTTAAAAAAATATGTTATGTGCTTATTTAGAGCCATATTCAATTGGCCAGATTGCAATTGAATGAGGGCCTATGTAACTATGTAACTATATATGTGATATGTTGGAAGGGATTGTTAGTTACATATATATTCATTTAATATAATACATTATAGAGCTTTTCTCTGGTGGTCCTATCACTCCCCAGTAGTCTCACCCTCACCTCTTTAGCTGCTGGATTAATCTTTTGCCGGGTCTCATGAGATTTCGCGAGACTATCTTGTGAGATCTTGTGAGACCCGGTTTACAGGGGAGCAGCTAAAGGGAAAAGAGGTGAGGAGTACACTACTGGGGAGTGATAGGTTGAATTCAATTTAGGGGGGATATGTCCCCCTCATTCCCCCCGCTTCCTACGCCCTTGCTTTGGTTCATCCATACTTTTCAGCTGACATAGAAACTCAATTCAAAAAGTATTTAAAAAGAAAATGGGAAAAATCTACTCTAAACTATAATAAGGCAAATCCCTCCATACATGTGACGGCTGGTGGGGTCCCACCAATTACCCCCTGTGAACACAATTCTACTCTGATCTACTACAATTGCTGGCATAAACAACACACTGCAAAGTATATTAACAGTTATATAAACAATTATAAAGAGTAAGCTATAAAGAGAAATAATGTTACCAAAAAGACAATAATAACAGTCCTTGCTCCTCCGTGGTCAGACAAACACAAATGCTGCAACCAGTGATGACGTCATCACACTGAGACACAAAGCAGCCGACATTCATGTTTCGTTCAAAGCTTCATCCAGGATTGGCAACAGGATGGATAGAGGTGCAATTTATATGGGGTGAATATGTGTCCGCTGTTAAATTAACTCATTATGATCAGATTGCCTCTCAGATCAGGTCTATAACAGATCCATTACTCTGTGATTAACATGGAAGTGGTGAGATAAAAAAGAAGTTTACAAACATAACTCAAAACAAAAATAATGAAAATAAAAGACCTAGCTCTTTCAGAGCACTACCTTTTACTGATGTTCCCTATATAACCAGAGCTTACATTCAGCTAACTTTGATTGGAGTAAAAAAACAGCTCCAGTTCTTTTATTTTACAGGTCTTTTTTCTTCAGACCTTCTTATACTTAAAGCAGATAGGTGAGACACTGATTCTCCCTTCTCTCCATATGCCCCATTCTAGGGACCCTTAATACACTTTTCTATATTTTGTCTTCACAACAGACAGTTCTACCTTGGGTCAAAATAGTCATTTGAAATGGTACCTTTTATTCTAGACTCTCTTTATTTCAGCTTCCCAACTGCAATGGATACCAATGCTTTCTTTTTGCTGCAGTTTCACAAACTGCTTGCAAGCTTTTCACACAAACTTCAATACTGCTTAATTGCAGTATTCTTGAAAATGGTTCTTCTCACTCCCTCACTTTGCAGCATAAACAGGACTTTCTCCAACAGCACACGCTTCTGTAGGTCTGATTTTCTTTGTGCAAACTTCCCTCAGTTTGCTTTCACCGCTTGGCAAAGCTTTCTGTAATCAAAAACAGCCTTCACTCTCACTGCCAGATTCTACAAGTTTCCTTCTTTAGCCTGCTTTCAGTCAGTTGCCTTTCTCTTCTTAGGTAAAAAGTGCCTATTTGCAGGACCACACTCATCTCTATATATACACAACAGTGTGTGTGTGTAATTTCCAAAATATGTCTAGATAGAACCTAGGTTGAAATTGGACTAGCAGTGAACCTACTGTGATTCCACAACACATGTTTTTATGTGTTAACCAATCTATTATCGCAATGGCTAGTACATTAAAAACAGAAACCAAGGGGGGGGCGTGGCTACTGGGCAGACAGTGCAGACGTGCCACGCAGGAGCTCTGCTGGAAAGGGCTCTGTAAAGCCCGAATTTTGGGCTAAATAATACCCCAATTGGCCCCAACATCTCTGCTACCCCTTCTGCTCTCATAGAGGAGCAGACTCATACCCAACAAGTGGGGGTTTAGGCACGACCCTGGGAGCTGCGGGGTATCAGGCCTACAAGGGCCTAGGAGATCGCCGCAACGTGGGCCGCAGGGCCCTGGAGCCCCCGATCCAGTACACCCGTGCCTTTGAGGAGTGGGAAGGCACTGAAGTACTCCTCCGGTCCCACTGAGTTCGCCGCATCGGGCAGACTGCGGGAGGAAGTGGAGTGTCGGGGCGAGGCGGCGGGAGCTGCCCCCCGCGGTCCGGGACTGCAAATTAACCCCTGCACCCTTGAAGCGGCCTGGAGGCCCTGTGCCTGGCTGGGGAGTCCCTGGACAAGGTGCCTGGAGCGGCCTGGAGGCCCAGTGATCGGCTGGGAGACCTGGTGGAAGGTAGGAACAGGGGACAGAGGGGGAGGCAAGCACAGGAGCGGCAAAAAACTGGTGGAGCCGCCATCTTGGGGCGCTGGCCCTTTTAACACCCGTGGCAGCCCTATAACCTGTATAGGAAGGGCAATCTAGCCTCCCAACAGCATCACACTGCAGTGCCCCTTCTTATACAGGAGGAGAGAGAGAAGCCTCAACAGACCAGCACAGGGGCATAAAGGCAAGTGCTCCCTCCCTACCCTGCTACCCTGCTAGCCTGTTACCCTGTCACCCTGCTACCCTGCTATCCTGATATTCTGCAAACCTGCTATCCTACCACCCTGCCCCCTTGAGTGGACTGTGCAAGTGGATTGTGCAAGAGTTAATTGGTATATTGCTGAATTCTATCTTTACATATATCCAAGTGAATACACAGGATTGTTGAATTCATACGTGCTTGTGAGATTATTTTATAAGTGCATTTTGGCAATATAGCAGCTACAAGGACTGTGTTGAACTGTTTGCATTTCTATAACTGCACTGCCGCCTGCTGGCCACTTGGAATCCTACAGCAAGACTTTGGCCTTCTGTGAACAACAGGCAGCACTTGAGAAGCTACGATCATCAAGCTGGCTCCTATAAGCTTTTGCAGTATTCCTGGAACTTTTTGGCAACTCTGACTCTCATCGCTATATAGAGATTGCTTGAGGAATTCCTGACAACTACTGACCCTAATTTAGGGGCACGCCCCTGCCATGGGCTGAGAGCTAAATGGGGACATAGTTCAGCAATGCTTATAGCGGACATCTTAACTACATCTATGGAACTGGCATACCTTCCCTAGCGGAGGCAGTAGTTGGTCGGGCCCAGCATTCACCACTTTGGCTCTTTGCATCCTCTCTATTGATTTAACAGTGGGAATCTTGCCGACACATTTAACCTCACGGCCAATATGCCGAAACCCAAACGGGCCACCCCGGCCAAGGGTATACAGGATCATTTTTTGCCAAGAGCGACTCAGCGCCCACCCCTGGCAGACTCTCTTTCTGAACGCTCCGAAGATTCGGATCAGGAAGGGCGGCCCAAGGGATCCCACCAGCAACTAGATCTATCAGCCAAGGCCGTGGCTACGATTGAAAGACTCTTGGCTAAGGCAATTGATCCCCTGAGACAGGATCTGAGGGAATTGGGTCAGCGTACCCAACTATTGGAAGATATGACAGACCAATTGGTGGAGGCTCAGGAAAAGGACAGGACATCGATAGCTCAAAACACTTACCAGGTTTCTGAACTCGCAGATAAGATAGAGGACCTGGAAAACCGCTCTCGCCGCCACAACATACGCATCCGCGGCATACCAAGAGCCATACAAGATCTAACCCAATACCTAAGAGACACTGTGGCTGCAATCCTTCCTGATCAGGATGAAAGCATGTGGGAAATTGAGCGAGCTCACAGAGCTTTAGGAGGCATGAGGAGTCCGGATGCCCCGAAAGATGTCATTGTCAGATTTCTGAGGCAGCAAGCTAGAGACACTCTACTCTCGGCTACAAGGAAGCTGCACGCTGTTAAGGGCCCAGACAACTCCCCATTGCAGATCTATGCCGACCTGTCTCCTGACACCCTTAACAAAAGGAGGCTAATGAAACCGGCTCTTACAATTTTGCTTCACCACAAAATTCAGTACCGATGGAACTTTCCATTTGCCCTCTCCTTCAATTTTAAGGGCACGACTTACACTACGCGTACACTGGAGGACTGCCTGTCGGTGCTACACCGCTTACAGCTTTACTCTGGGGAAATGCAGGAGACGCGGCAAGAGCAATCTCAACCGCCTATCCCTAAGAGACAATGGACGTTGGTGGCAGCCCAAGTCCACAGTAAACAAGTCCCTCCTCAGGGGGGAATGAAACTTACTCTGGACAGTGCAAGGGGTCAAGGTGCTGGACACAAGGCCTGCACAGGGGATGCTAGTCAAATGGCTGACCCAAGGGCGAGCTCACGTCCGGATTAGATTCTACCTGGAGCAGAATTTCATAATAAAATTTGTGATGCCAAATAGAATGTTAGATGTTAACCTATTTTTGCCTTAAGCCTTAATTCAGAAGGTTGTGTAGTTTAGGATATAAGTTTATTATTAATTGTACAGCCTGCTGGACTGTGTTCCCACCTTAAGTGGACGAATTCTTCTCCTTGCTTAGAATCTTGGAGGAGGAGCACTAGTAAAAAGTGATTGTTATTTGATGCTTTTATGTTTTTAGTTCAACAACTTCGTAGTTATAGCCTTAGAGAACTGCTAACTGTAAACTTGACACTGCTTATCTGCTTATTTAAATGTTTTTACCTTAATGGCCTAAAGCTAACCCTCTTCTCTTCTGCATTTAAATTTCTGTTTAATGGCAGGACGACACCCCTGACAGCTGCTAACCGGCTCTCTTGGCAGAGGTTGGCTTTCCGGGCTCCCTCCCGTCTTGCTTCGTATGGCACCAGCTATCAGGTAATGACACACACAGCTAAGGTCTCACTCGTAATTTGTAATGGCTACCTCTAAGTATACTCTGCTAACCCATAACGTGAAGGGATTTAACTCCCCCTTTAAGAGGAGGAAAGCCTTCACATTTTATAAAAAACACAAACCCGCAATCATCTTCATGCAGGAAACTCACTTCTCTCAGGACAACAAGCCTACATTCTTGCACAAGGAATATCCCACTTATTTCCTGGCTACTCTCCCCACTAAGAGAGCGGGGTGTGCAATTTTGCTACATAAAAACTTCCCTTTCCAGGTAGAGAACACAAAGATAGATGGGGAGGGTAACTATGTTATGGTGACTGGCATGATAGGGGGGGTTAGGACTACACTAGTCTCCCTGTACTCTCCTACAACCTCTCCCTTTGCGGTTCTGATCTCCTTATTGAAGAGAATTGAGTCTCAAGACCTGGGAAGATTGATAATCGGGGGGGATCTAAATCTTACTCTAGATCCGACTTTAGACAGGTCAGGGACCCCTGCTAGTTCTAGATTTTCCAACAAAATAAAAAGGATTAAGCTTCTACTTAACAGATTGGGGTTGGTCGATGCTTGGAGGGGGCTTCACCCAGGGGATAGAGAATATACATTTTTTTCTTCAACCCATTTGACTTACTCTCGGATCGACACTTTCCTTACTAGTTCATATTTATTTGACTCGATCTTAAAATCTGAAATTGTCCCCTGCCCCTGGTCGGATCACTCCCTGGTACTTATTGAGGTGGACTTGGGCCCTAATTTACGACCCCCCTATACTTGGAGAATGGATGAGTCCCTGTTATCCAACCCAAGTAGCAGGGAAACAATAGCCAAAGACTTAGGGGTCTTTTTTGAGACTAATGTCTCCCCTGAGACCGGAACCGGCTGGCTTTGGGTCACCCATAAGGACTATATCAGGGGAACCTGTATTAAGCTGGCCTCCTCCCAGAGAAAAGTTCTTAGGCAGAAGGAGGCAGATCTAACGGCGACATTAAAGAGACTGGAGAGATCAAACCAACAAAATCCCTCTCCCACGGGACGTAAGCTAATTGATAAAACCAGGTTAGAGCTAGATGGCATACTGTCACATCGTACTGAGCAGGCGATGAGAAGGACCAGGCATCTTTATTATTGGAAGGCGAATAAGCCAGACTCTCTTCTGGCTAGAAGGCTTAGCAATAAATTTTCACAACATAGAACCACTCAGATTCGGATGGCTGATGGCCACATCTCATATAGCCCTAGTGACATTCAAAAGGCATTTCAAAACTTTTATCAACAAATTTACTCCTCCCAGTCTCAATGCAGTGAGGCAGACATACACTCATTTCTTAGCACTCAGGACCTTCCCGTGTTATTAGATCACCATCTGGCTGACTTGAATGCGGAGGTTACTCACGAGGAGGTTAGATCTACTATACAAGGTCTTAAATTAGGTAAATCCCCAGGGCCGGACGGCCTCACAAACCTATATTACAAAAAATTTGAACACCTGCTTACCCCCTATTTAACGCTGCTCTTCAATGCCATATTGAATGGGGAATCTATGCCCCCTGAACTAAATCAAGCTGACATAGTCGTGTTTCCTAAAGAGGGTAGGGATAATCTGGAGACTAAAAACTATCGTCCTATCTCGCTGATTAATGGAGATGTCAAGATCTTAGCCAAAATTATGGCTAACCGTATATCTAAATTTTTACCAGACTTAATTCATAAGGATCAGGCGGGGTTTATCCCTTTCAGAGAAGCAGGGGACAATGTCAGGAGGGTCTTAAATTCTCAGTATTTAGCACATAAATCTCATACCCCAATGTGTCTTCTAGCTCTGGACATTGAAAAGGCTTTTGATACGGTTGAATGGCCGTATTTATACAAAATACTTGACAAGTTTGGATTTAGGGGACGCTTCATTAACTTACTAAGGAGCTACTATAACTCCCCAACTGCCAACTTGAAGCTGCCAGGAGAGCGCAGGGCAAATATCCAAATTCATAGAGGGACTAGGCAGGGGTGCCCACTCTCACCATTGCTGTTCGCGCTTGCCATGGAACCTCTTGCACAGGCGATTAGATCTCATGCAGGCATATTTGGGATTTCAGTGGGCCACCAGCACTTTAAATGCTCTCTTTTCGCTGATGATATACTTTGCACCTTGACCAAGCCCCTTCAATCGATCCCAGCTCTTATGTCAACCATAACCGAATTTAGTAATATCTCAGGTCTTAAATTAAATATAGGGAAAACGGAGGCGATGGGGTTAGGTATGGTGCAATCGGAGATTGACTCTCTCAAATCTGACTATAATTTTGTCTGGCCTGCACGTCATGTCAAATATCTAGGAGTCAAACTTACTTCTAATATAGCTGACCTATATAAGGCTAATTTCCCACCTATATACAAGTCCTTGACCGAAGACATGCAGAGATGGACGAACTATAACATTTCTTGGACGGGTCGCATAGCGGCGGCTAAAATGAGCATTCTACCCAAAGTTCTGTATCTATTTCGAACCATCCCCGTCTCAATTTCACCTACAGACCTTGATAGGTTCCAGAATAATATGTTCAGGTTCATATGGGGAAATAAGCGCCCTCGTATCTCTAGACAGGTGATGTTTAGACAGAAAAATAGAGGTGGACTTGCTTGTCCAAATTTAAAGCTTTACCTTAAAGCCGCTCAATTGGCCCACCTTCCCAGGGCACACTCTAGAACACACCAACCAGCCTGGGTTTTTATGGAAAATCAGCAAATGTTCCCACACAGTTGGGATAAGCTGATTTGGATCCCAAAAGAACTAGCCCCATTCACAACTCATCCAAATCCTATGATTTCACAAACCCTTCGTGCATGGGGGTGGGCCAATTCTAAATCCAGGCGGTTACTTCCTACAGGGCTATCCCCGATGATGTCAGTCATGTCTTTCCCACAAATTTTGGCAGACTCGAATGACATATCTAAATTTTGGTGGACTTCTAGAAACTTAGATCGAGTAGGGAACTGGTTTATGAACGATAGTTTGCTGACGTACGACCAATTCTGTACAACCCACGACCTACCTGTCACAGAATTCTATAATTACCTGAAAATTAGGAGCTGGGTCAGTAAGAGTTCAAGAGAACTTGGGCATCCTAGGGCCTCCTGGATGTCCATTATATGCAAAAGCCTACCCCTTACCAAGGGGATTCTGGGCTCACTATATGACACCTTTCTTAACTTCAATAGCGTCCAGAAACCCAGGTATTTTACACAGTGGGAGAGGGATCTTGGGGTGGAGTGGGACTGGGGTAGATGGTCAGAATCCTGTTCCAGTCTCTCTAGAGGCTCTCTTAACTCAGCTCTACTGGAGACGTCCATTAAGGTTTTGCATAGAGTTTATTGTACACCTGACAAACTACAGAAGTTTAAACCATCAGAAAGCAATAAATGCTTTAGGGGGTGCCAAAACATAGGGGATCACATACACATATGGTGGTCATGTCCATCCGCTCAGAAAATCTGGGGGCAATTGGCCCAATTAGCTTCCACACTTTTCAACAAGGCAGTTACGCCCTCGATGGAATCCTGCCTGCTGGGGATTAGAGTTGAGGATTTATCTAAAACACAGAATAAACTATATCAATTAATGGCGGTAGCTACTAAGACACACATGGCCAGGAGTTGGAAGAAAGAGACTCTTAACTTTACAGAGGTGATTAGTAAGATCAATCATTTACTTATAAATGAGCGATTAACTTACATCATACTAGACGACATTGCTCAATTTCAGGCAATTTGGGAACCCTGGTTGGCTTCTTCATTCAGTATTCCCTTAGTATGATAACATATCACATCATACAATCTTTACACTTTGGCAAAGGAGATCTGGTGGAGGAGCTGGAGGCGAGGGGGGGTCCGGAAATCTACTGACGGAGCGATGGAGGTGGGTGTCAGTTGTATTGGGATGTCTTAACGAGGTATGTGTTGAGGGCTCATAAGGGTGGATGCACTGGATTAGCTCTGTACTTTAAGCGAAGATAGCAGTGTAATGGTCTAGTTATTAAACCTGATATTTGTAGCTTTCTCTTTTTAATCTGCGCTTACTGGATGTTTTACCTTGCGTTGTTGTTCTTTTTCTCTTCTCTAATTTTTTATTTTTATTATTTCTTTTCTTTTCTTTATGTTATGTTATTTCAATTGAAGTGTTAACTGTGACTCATGTTACCTTAATAACTAAAAAAGGAAAAATGGAAGGCCTAGTCAGTTAATGATGGGAAACTATTGTACTACGAATGTTAGCGTACCTTAACTGACTAACAACAGTTGTTTTAAATGTTTTATTGTGCATTGCCTTCTAATAAAAGTCTATTTAAAAAAAAAAAAACAGAAACCAAAATAAATATATCATTTTGTAGATTTATATTACTACTTTAATAAATTTTCACATTTTATAAGAAAGATGACATCCAATATCAGGTGTTAAATACAAGTATCACTTGCTATGTAGTTCAGCAGCGATCTGCTTCTTAATATTTACACACATTATATTAGCATTTTGGAAACTTCAAGTGTCACTTATTTCAGTAAAAGTTGTACCACATCACCGTAAAGATATCCTAAAAGCATGCTGAAATACTTTTTTTGAATATTGAAATTCATGCATTTTTCATTGATATAAAAAAAAATGAATTCTGTCTTTACATGAGTTACTGACTGCCCTCAGACAGATACATGCTACAGCTCTGTGTAGAGAGCAAAAGAAAAACAGGAATTTACCCTCACTTTATGTATACGTGCAGAGTATGGGATGCTAGAATCGCACAACTTACAACTTACAACTTTAGATTTTTTAGATGTTATTAGTGCAATAAAAAAAAAAAATAGTGTATATACTTGAGTATAAGCCGACCCGAGTATAGGCCAAGGCACCTATTTTACCACAAAATACTGGGAAAAATGAGTGACTCGAGTATAAGCCAAGGGTGGGAAATGTGCTGACCCCTGTGTCCATGTTGTGCCCTCTGTGTCCCCCTCTTGTGTGCCCTTTTTTTGGGTCCCCCCTCTCTCTCCCCTGTGTCTCTTCTCCCCTCTCCCTCCCCTGTGTCTCTTCCCCCCTCCGCCTTCCCTGTGTCTCCCCCCCCCTCCCTTATCACCCTCCTTAATCCCCCTCCTAATTCTCATCCTCCCTCCTCAACCCCCTCCTCAACCCCCAATCCTCATCCTCCCTCCTCATCCTCAACCTCCCTCCTCATCCTCAACCTCCCTCCTCAACCCCCCTCCTCATCCTGACCCCCCCTCCTCATCCTCAACGCCCTCCTCAACCTCCCTCCTCAACCCCCTCCTCATCCTCCCTCCTCATCCCCAACCTCCCTCCTCATCCTCAACCTCCCTCCTCAACCTCCCCCCCCACCCCCCTCCTCATCCTCAACCCCCCTCCTCATCCTCAACCCCCTCCTCATCCTCAGCCCCCTCCTCATCCTCAACCTCCCTCCTCAACCTCCCTCCTCAACCTCCCTCCTCATCCTCAACCCCCCTCCTCATCCTCCCTCCTCAACCTCAACCCCCCCCATCCTCATCATCAACCCCCCATCCTCAACCCCCTACTCAACCTCCCTCCTCAACTTCAACCCCCATCCTCATCCTCAACCCCCCCATCCTCAACCGCCTCCTCAACCTCCTCCTCAACCTCCCTCCTCAACCTCAACCCACCTCCTCAACCTCCCTCCTCATCCTCCACCCCCTCCTCATCCTCAACCCCCCCTCCTCATTCTAAACCCCCCTCCTCACTTTACCCCTCTAAATACCTCCCCCTCTCCCTTTCCCCTCACTTACCTCCATCTGCAGCTTCTGCTCCGGCCTCCGCTCCTTCCGGTGTCTTGACCTGGCCAATGCTAATGACGTGGCGCACATGTGACGTCACGTCATTAGCATATACCGGGTGCCGACGTCCACTCATCCTCTTCCTCCCCTCTCCCTCCCCTAATCCCCTCCCTTTCCTCTCCCTCTTCTCCCCCTCCCCTCCTCCTCTCCCTCTGCTCCCCCTCCCCTCATCCACGTCATTAGCATATACCGGGTCCCGACACAGAAGACGCGCTGGACAGCTGCAGGAGCAGCACAATACAGGTAAGTGAGGGGAGGGGGAGTAATTGGAGAGGGGGAAAGGGAGGATGAGAGGAGGGAGGAAGGAGGATGAGGGGAGGGAGAGGGGAGGGAGAGGATGAGGGGAGGTGGAGGATGAGGGGAGGGAGAGGAGAGGAGAGGGAGAGGAGGAGGGGAGGGAGAGGGGAAGGAGAGGATGAGGGGAGTGGGAGGGGAGGGAGAGGATGAGGGGAGGGGGAGGAGAGTAGAGGAGAGAGAGAGGATGAGGGGAGGAAGAGAAGAGGTAGAGGAGAGGGAGAGGATGAGATGAGGGAAAGGGGAGGGAGAGGATGAGTGGACGTCGGCACCCGGTATATGCTAATGACGTGACATCATATGTGCGCTATGTCATTAGCCTTGACCAGGGCCAAGACGCCGGAAGCAGCGTAGGCCGGACCAGAAGCTGCAGATGGAGGTAAGTGAGGGGAAAGGGAGAGGGGGAGGTATTTAGAGGAGTAAAGTGAGGAGGGGGGTTTGGAATGAGGAGGGGGGTTTAGAATGAGGAGGCGGGGTTGAGGATGAGGGGGGGAGAGGGAGACACGGGGGGTAGAGAGACACGGGGGGGGTTAGAGAGAAATGGGGGGTTAGAGAGACACGTAGGGGTTAGAGAGACACGGGGGAGTTAGAGAGACACGGGAGAGTTAGAGAGACACAGGAGAGTTAGAGAGACACGGGGGGGGGATAACATTTTGAATGGTTGGGACATTTTTCAAACAAATAAAGAAAATAAAAAAATATACATAACATAAAACTCTACATTTTAACAGAGCACTGCCAAATCAAGTAATACCTATTTATTGCATTAACAGCCAATATTAATAGATAAGCATTCAAGAAAAAGTGATATTTTCCTATTCATGTCTGGAGCAAAACTGAACTATTTGGTGGAATATACAAATTAAACAATTAGCAATTAAACTTTTTTTTTATAAAGTTGAAAAAACACATAATGATGCAATACAGAGCATGGTGAAGTCATGGATACAGGGTAATATATATATATATATATATATATATATATATGTGTGTATATATATATATATATATATATATATATATATATATATATATGTGTATATATATATATATATATATATATATGTGTGTGTGTGTGTGTAAGTATGTATGTGTGCATGTATGTATCTGTAAGAGTATGTAATGCGGATTGAATGTTAAGTCACGAGCTGCAACGCTTGGCAAATACTCTTTGGTATTCTACATATTTAAAGTTCTCATTCTCTAAAAACCATTAAAAAGATCACCTGACCATAATTTACTAATGGAAATGCATGGAATTTGCCAGTTGCTCATGTGCACAAGTCTCTACTAAGCATGCTCAATACATAATTGTTTAAACCATTATATCTCATAAATGCCTTAAGCTGTCTAAAAATTTAAATAAAATGCAGCCACACTTTTGAGATTACTACTACATTGCAAACTTTAAAATAATTTAATTCAACCAATTTTTGTACATGTGAATACAAATTCCTATGGCAAAAACACTCTGTATTCATGCCAAAATTCAAGATAAATCAACTTATTTTTAGGTTGAACAGAATTTCATGAAAATTGGGCAAATACTTTAGACCCCCAATCCTTCCTAAAACAAATTTTTTTCAAAAAGCTACATCAAAACAACATAAAGTTATAAGCTCATGAAAATGTAGTTTATAATGGAACATGCAATAGAACCTCACTTCTCTCCCTATAGGCCTTTTTTGTATTCAAGATCTCACCACCCAGCCAAAATACCTCTTAGGAGAACTCAGGGTCTTCTAGGTTGCAAACTCAGTCCAAAAGTTATTGCTTATTAAAAATGATAACTCTGTTACATCCCGTTGATTAGGATTAAATCATAACATCAGACACAGACAGGCATTCCTGTTGTTAGAACCTCCGACTCCAAAAGACTTCCCCCACAGGAATCCATCCCTATTAGAGGGGGTCTGAATTCTTAGTGTGACATCCTCACCCTGTCACCGGGCCATAAAACCCCTTGCATCTCCATATACACAAGAGCTGGGGTTATCTGGTTAGGTCACTAATATCCTAGACCTGTCCTTTGCTGTTAGGTGAAGTGTAACACTTTATGATTATCTGAGGCCAGAGAGTGTATGCCCAGTCGCTCTCAGAGGCCATATCAATTCTTGTAGAAACTGGTCCCACTTACAAACATGGCAGAAAATGTACCGCCGCTAGTTACAGGTAAGATAACATTATTACAGTGCACATAACATGATATAGTAGCCCCAACATTAATTATTGTGGCCTTCAATACACTATACTCAAAAACAACACAACACAGCCCCCACAACAACTCTCATGTCCACTTTAATAGCCTTTGATATTAGCAACCAGAGTCAGGGTTACTTGCAGAGGAGCCCCAAAATAATTCATGAAATTTACCTTTTGTAAGAAAATACTAGCCATGGTAGCCATACTTGCTATGGATGAATAACTTTTGTTTTTTGTTTTTTTACCAGGATTGTAATCACTGTGATTTATTGACAAAACATACACCAGAAAATAATCAGTAATTTTTTAACTATATTTTAACAATTTTCAATAAAAGATGTATTTTATATGGTGCAATATTATTTTCATAAGATCGATTATGCCTTGTTTTGTATGCTTTGTATTGTAGTTTAATTTTCACTTTCATACAGTAGTACCTCATGCATATTTAACTATAACCCATGGTTTGGGGGGGCTGGTGATTGGTTGTGCACATGATTTTCTTTCTTTTTTGTGCCATAAAGGACTTGTTTTTTTTATGTTTTTACTGGTTGTGTTCAATTCCTGAATAGGCATGTTAACATGTAAAAATGCACATAAAAAATAAATTGAAATGGCGTCAAAACGAGTTTTATTTGCAATTAATGTTTTATAGATCCTTTAAGATTATTATTCAGTTATGTCAGGTGCCAGGAGTAAGTAAATAAATACAAATAATGTAATTTAACTAATGGGGTTCTTGATTTTCCCAATTAAATTTTGCTGTACTTTTTTTTTTTTTTATGTTCACATTACATAATTTTGACCATGGAACAATATTGCTAAAAAGAGCCAAACTTTGCTTCAGATTTCTGATAGATGCGTCTATGCGGCAGTTATCAAGGGGAGAAAACATTTAAAGGGTCATTGTTCTGGTAACAGAAGTCATGAACCTTTAAAAATAAAATATAAAGTTATGAATTAAATTTGTCTTGGGTCAACTATTTTTCCTTTCTGTGAATCTCCATATTGCATCTTCTAATTTACCAAGCAAGGCCAGCAGTTTCTTGTTTGTCCACATGTTCAGTAAGTGTATGGGTCTGCCTACTGCAGCGTATACCGACACAGACTGTGGATTACTTAATGTTGCTGAGAGATGTGTCTTCATGAGATGCAGAAGGGAAACCCAAGCTGGTACTATTTGTTTGATATTAGGCAGTAAAAACAGCACTTATAAACATTTCTTAATAATATAAGTATACTTGCGAATTGCCCGTCAAAAAATGACGGGCATAAATTTGTAAGCCAGGCAATGCTGTTTGCTACATAATGTGAGGCTTTTACTTCTCTGAGCACCTTCAGCCCTCAATGCGAGCCCGTGTGCCTGGCTTTGCTCAGCCTCGTTTTCATCCAGTTTCAAGACCGCAGGTCAGCCATTAAATTTGTGCATGTGTGACAAGGACGTTGGCTGCAATGAGCGCCTTTGGCGCTCATTGCAGCCTAAGTGCTGCACTGCTGCTTAATTTCTCATTTCAGCCTAAGTCCCGCGTGCTTCAATGCCACAACTGCTTGCTGCACGAGCTCGGAAGGCTTCAAAGCCTCAACTGCTTGCATTGCGAGGCGAGCAGGGCAATGAGCGCATTCGGCGCTTATTGCCTAAGGGCCTCATTCTATTAGCGGCCGCAGCCGTTGCGGGGCCGCAAGGACCGGCCGCAAGCTATTCGGCTATTCTATTCCCTTACGGCCGGAGGCGCCGGTGCCTTGCTATCTCTTGCGGCCGCTCGCGCCGGAGGAAAGCCTTTGATCTTAAACGGCCGCAAGAGATTTGCAATTCAATTGCTCCGGGAAACCTCTCTGCAAGGCTAAAAACGAGCCGCAGTTACTTGCAGGAAAAAGGTCTCGCTAGCACCAATTAAGCACATAAAATAGCTCAAATAAAGCCATCCTGCACTTTGAGAAGACTATAAAGGGATTTTAGGTGTTAGAAAAAATAGCACATAATTATCCTGTACTCAAATCCGTAAAATATTTAATTTTTAATATCCGTAAAATATCCATGTAAAAAGTCCAGAGTGCTTGGAGCACCTCAGACACGCCCACGCCGCAGCCGGAAAATAAACAGTTAATTTGAACTCGGGTTTGGGCAGATGTGCAAGCTTGAGAGTGGGTTCCTTTTAATCCTCATGTCCCCCAATATGATCCCTAGCATTTACAGAGCTGTACAGTGCAGGCTTGAATTTATTTTTCAGTTTTTATATTTCACAGATTACGGCCGGTTCCAAGATATGCGACCGGCCGTAAAAGGAGATCCTTGCGGGGCCGTATAATAGAATCTCGAGTTAACTGAACCCTCGCAAGGAATCGCAGCCTTACGGCCGATTTACGGCCGATAATAGAATGAGGCCCTAAGTCTTTTCAAGCTCAGAAGGCTTCAATGTCTTAACTGCTCGCCTCGCTTTGTGAGGCTCATAGTTGCAGCCCTCTGGGCCGCAAACGGCTCACTTTGCCTCACTAGGCTCCCAAGCGTGACGACAAATCGCAGTTTGACAATTATAATATGTGATAAATGTAAATAAATACAAAGGCATATTATATATCAAGTAAAGCTTTCCATATCTCCTAAATAAGTATTGCCACATTTTTACTCTATATTTAGTTTGTCCACAAAGAAACTGCTACTTGTAATTAAAGAACATCTGGATAACGGAAAACAATATATATGGTTGCAAATATCTGACTAAGAAGAAAAAAAAGTAGTATAGCAAGTTTTTAATTAGATAAAAAAATGTGATGCCTCTGCAAGACCTGAAGGGATCCATGATGTATGTTGTTGTGTGTTCTAATATTCATAAACAAAGTTTATAGATATTCAAGTTTTTCTAAAAATGTTTTATGCCCATGGCTTACACAGCTGCTGTCATGACTGATTTTGGGATTCCCCTAAATCCCAAAAGTAACTCTATTATTTGGTACTCTATCACATCTGATTGCTAATATCAAAGGCTATCAAAATGAACATGAGATGTGTTTTAAGGACTGTGACAATGTATCTTTCATTTATGTGTCATGTTTAAAGAATTAATGTGTGCATATAGTTACTGTTATGGTTTCTTGGTTAAGATGTATGTGCTGTTATTGATGTACGGTGGCACACAGTACAATGTAGCTCACAGGCTCTAAGTTATGTTATCAGGGCCTTACCGATTCCAGTGGAACTTATTACCAGTCAGAATGATGTAGGGATCTGATAGGCCCTAATGGTGGTCAGACATGTTGCCTAGCCGGGTGCCATCTTTACTGTTTTGTGACCTTGGGCTGTATAAACTCCCAGGTGTCTTAACACGAAATACTAATCTGCAAAAGAATGAACATAAACATAAAATCCCTGATCCTGGATAGTTCATTGCTGTCTCCGGAGTTGTCAACAGACAAGGAATGAGGAATAAATTGATAGAAAATGTAATTAAAACTAGAGAACCTTCCAGATCCCCCTGTACATCTGGAAATTGTGGTGGGGTGATCAAACAAGCCTCTCTTGCACAAGAGGATGGGCTAGAACTATAGAGATGGTTTATTTGGAATTTTTAGATATCCATTATCATCTTATATTTGTATTGCGCCAACATATTCTGTATCGCTGTACAGGGGAGAACACGAAAATATACAATATGTAATATTAACAGCAGAAAATGGAGGACCCTGTTTCTAGCTTAAAGTCTTGTAAAAAGTGCTTTTTCTCCCCAAAGCACCCCACAAGATTAGAAAGTTGTGTAAAGTAGAACATTATACATCCGTTGGAGAGGGAAAAGATGCGATGTAGAGTGAATGGCACTATTATGTAATATGGCGCCTATGTAAGAAAAATAAGCTAATTTACTCAGACAAGTAATGCGTGTTTATTTCCTGTGTGCAGTGATTTGGTACAGGTGAGAGGGGAGTCTTTTTGCCTGGGTTAAACTTGCATATAAGTTTGGGCCTTGTGTGTGACTGTTTGCAGGAGGGGGTTCAAAGAAAAGGGTAGTATTTTTTGTCATTTGTAATTATGATTCAGTTCAGTGGCAACCTCACTCAGTGTACATTCTGCCACATGTATCAGCTAATTGAACAGCTGATCCAGGGTCCATACCTCTGTGACAGGTGTGAGCATGTTGCCTCTCTGGAAGCTCAAATTGGAGAACTGGAGAGGAGAATTGTAGCACTTAGTGATATTGCTCCACTGGAAAGGGAGCTGGTGCAGGAGAACAGTTCTACTGGAGGAGAGTAAAGGCGGAATAGACAGAGCAACAGACAGATTTTGGTGGTGGGGACTCTATTATTAGGAAGGTAGGAAGGGTGATTTGTCACCCAGATCCCAAAATTGAACAGTTTGCAGTCTCACGGGTGCTCGGGTTCGGCATGTTGTGGATCCGGTAGATAAATTATTAGAAGGGACTGGAAATGAATCGGTGGTCTTGGTACATATTGGAACCAATGACAAAGTTAGTTGAAGATGGAGTGTCCTAAATAATGCTTTTAGAGAATTAGGGAATAAGCTTAAGGCAAGACCTCCAAGGTAGTATTTTCTGAGATACTGCCAGTGCCACATGCTAGCCCAGGGAGACAGATGGAGCTTAGGGAGGGCAATGCATGTTTATTAAAGTGGTGCTCTAAGGAGGGGTTTGGTTTTTAGAGCACTGGGTTCACTTCTCACTTGGGAACAATCTCTATAGCAGGGATGGATTGCAACTTAATGACGAGGGAGCTGCTGTGCTAGGGGAAAGGATGGTAGAATGGCTGGGGGAGTTTTTAAACTAATAGGTGGGGGGGAGCTAGATAATGTAATGGGGTAGTAAGTGTAGAGGGTGTAGGGAATTAATTAACTAGTCATGTGGGAGGAGATGGGGAGGGTTAGTATAGCCAATATGGAGGTACTAGTGGCAGGCACTCCAGAACTGCAGACTCATAACATAAGGTGTATGCTTGCTAATGCCAGAAGCTTGCTTGAAAAATGGGAGAGTTAGAATTATTAGCAATTAATGAAAAATGGGATTTAATAGTCATTACTAAAACATGGTGGGATGACTCTCATGACTGTACTGTTAGTCTGGATGGTTATAACCTATTTAGAAAAGATAGGGGCAATGGTAAAAGGGGTGGAGAAATTTGTATGTATGTTAAGCCTGAATTTAACCCTATAGTCAGGGAAGATATTTATGCTGGAACTAGTGATAATATTGAATGTTTGTGGGTAGAGTTAAATAGCGGAGCAGCAAATTCCCCAAAATATTGGTAGGAGTATAAGCCCCCAAATATAATTGAAAGTGAGGAAATACAATTATTATTACAGATTGGAAATGCAGCTAAGCATGGGCAAATTCTAATAATGGGATATTTTAACTACCCTGAAAGAAACTGGATGAGTGAAGCCAGCAGTACGGGTAAAGGGAATAGGTTCTTGAGTACACTCAGGGATCATTATCTGGCCCAGGTTATACAAGAGCCTACTAGAAATGAAAGTATCTTGGTATACTGATATGGTATCAAATGTTGAAATAGGGCAACCTTTGGGAAACAGTGATCACAACACAGTCTCAATTGAGATTGAATTAAAAAAACATAACTGCAAGGGGCCAACAAAAACTCTTAATTTTAAAAGGTCAGATTTTAATGGTCTATGGGCAGCAATACAACGTATAGACTGGGACAAAGAACTGGCAGGTAAAAATATTAAACATAAATGGACAACATTTAAATATTTACTAAATATACATACTCATCGGCATATACCATTTGGAAATAAAAGTAAAAGGAGTAAATTACATCCAGTGTGGCTTAACAACAATTTAAAGATCAAGATACGGAATAAAAAACAGGCATTTAAATTATACAAACAGTGGGGGCAGATATTGCTTTATGTGAGTACAAGGAAACTAACAAGGCTTGCAAAAGGGCTATCAGACTGGCTAAAATAGAACATGAAAAATTAGTTGCAAAGGAGAGTAGGACTATCCCTAAAAAAAATTTTTAAGTATATTAATGGGAAGAAGGCCAGGAAGAAAGCTATAGGAACATTAAAATGTGACACAGGCCGTCTGACAATTAGTGACCAGGAAAAGGCAGATGATCTAAATAGGTTATTTTCTTCTGTATACACAAGGGAGGTACCAGTGGTTGGGACACTGCAACATAATGGGGCTACACTACCTTCACAAAATAATTGGTTAACGCAGGAAGAAATCCAAAAGAGGTTGGAAAAAATAAATGTTAATAAAGGCCCAGGTCCCGATTGAGTATATCCAAGGATACTGAGAGAACTGAGTTCTGTAATAGCCAAACCATTATATTATTTTTTTCAAGATTCACTCAACACAGGGTCTCTACCAGATGACTGGAGAAAAGCAGAGGTGATACCTATATTTAAGAAGGGAGCAAGAGCAAATCCGGGGAATTATATACCTGTAAGCCTCACTTCTGTAGTGGGAAGGCTTGTAGAAGGGTTAATAAGGGATGATATACAAGAATATGTATATTCAAACAGGATTATAAGTAGGAGCCAACATGGCTTTATGAGGGATAGGTCATGTCAAACAAATCTATTTAGTTTCTATGGGGATATTAGTAGCAACTTGGATCAAGGCAACTCAGTGAATGTAGCCTTTTAAATTTTGCAATGGCTTTTGATACAGTGCCACATGGAAGACTATTGTGCAAACTAAGAGATACAAGAATTGCAGTAAATATATGCACATGGATTGAGAGCTGGATAAAAGACAGGAAGCAAAGGGTTGTTGTAAATGGAACATACTCCGATTGAACTAATGTGGTAAGTGGAGTTGATCAGGGTTCAGTATTAGATCCTCTCCTTTTTAACATATTTATTAACGACTTAGAAGTAATACTGGAAAGTATTGTCTCCATTTTTGCTGATGACACTAAGTTGTGCAAGGTAATTAAATCAGAAAATGATGTACTTTCCCTCCAAAGGGATTTGCATAAATTAGAGAAATGGGCAATTAAATGGCAGATGAGATTTAATACAAATAAATGTAAGGTTATGGATAAATAGCCATGCAATTTATAAACTTAATGAAGCAAATCTAGGGGTATCAGATATTGAAAGGGATTTTGGAGTACTCGTGGACAACCACCTACGTAACAGTTCTCAATGAAAAGTCGCAAATCAAATATTAGCATGTATTAAGACGCGTATAGAAGCCAGGGAAGCAAATATAATTCTGCCACTAAACAAATCCCTAGAATGCCATCATTTGGAATATGAAGCACAGTTTTGGCCACTACTTAATAAAAAGGACATTTTGGAACTGAAAAAAGTACAGAGAAGGACAACAAAACTAATAAGGGGAATGGAGGGGCTAAATTATGAAGAAAGACTAACCAAATTAAACTTATTTTCTCTAGAACAAAGGCGTCTAAGAGAGGATATGATTACCCTATAAAAATACATCCAGGGTCATTATAAAGATTTGTCAAGGGAGCTTTTTGTGCCAAGAGGTTTTCAACTGACAAGAGGGCATCCTTTGAGGTTAGAAGTAAAATGATTCCACCTTAAAGAAAGAAAAGGGTTCTTCACAGTAAGGGTTGTTAATCTGCGGAATTCTCTACCAAGGGAGGTAGTGACAGCGGATTCAATAGATAACTTTAAAACGGGATTGGATATATTTTTCAATAAAAAGGGCATTCAGGGTTATCCAGGTTAATTATAGAGGGAGTATTGATCCAGGGAGGAATCTGATCGCCAGTATCTGGGGTCAGGAAGGAATTCATTTTTTTGGCAAAGTTTCACTTGTTTTTTTTTTTTTTTCTGTTTGCCTTCCTCTGGATCAATTAACACTTAACCCGCATATTGCAAGTCTCTGGCCCCTCATCTCTGGGTTGTGACATACTGTTAGTTGAATACATACTAGACAAACAGTTGTCTTTTTTCTTGAACTGCAGTAGTGCTTTAAATAGTTCTAATAGATACTGAATGCGCAGAATAATATTGCTAATTTGTTTTAAACATTTTTTTAAATAATTTTGTTTTTTTGTTTCTGTGTCACCCACAGACGATGCTAGAGAATGAGGGGCACCCATTCAAAAGAGAAAACATTTCCCCACAGACTTTTATCTCCACTTTTTAATTTCATGTTTTAACTTCACTTTTTAACTCCACTATTTATCTCCAGTTTTATCTCCATTTTCATTTCCATCCAGTGGTTCTAAAATGGAGCTACAAAACAGATTTAACAAGTGTAGATAAAGTCCACTTTTTAACTCTGCTATGTAGCTCCATTTTTAGTAAAAAGCTTTTCATCTCCTTTTGTAGCTCTGTTTTTAAGCATTTTTGTCAGCCCATTTTAGATGTCTTCGGCACCATTTCTTATAACAGTGGCAGAACTAGAGAATAGAGGGCCCAGTGCAAAAAAAAAGCTTTGATTGTAAAAATATTTATGCTCTGAGCTCACCCCCCTGATACCAAATCACTTGAATCCACTCCCCAAGTCACTTTCCCATAACGTCTCCTGTCACTACGACCAAATCGAGTAACAGCACTCCCCAAGATCCCTTCCATAGCTGCTCCCCAGGACTCCTTTACATAGCTGCTTCTATTCCCATAACTGCTCCCTCCCCTTTCCTCCTGCCTGCGTGAAAATAATCTGCCTACCAGAGGTCTGAGTGAAATATATGAAGAATCAAATCACAGTAGTATAAACTTCTGTTTTATATGTGGGACTAATACATTTGGCAGGGAATTGACGATTAAGGACTGAATAATCATTAAAAAAAAGAATATATATGCCATCATCATGTCACATGTCATGCAGATATCAGGTGTTGTGTGCAGTGCGGAGCTAGTGCATAGGGGGCCCCGATGCAAAAAGGAAATGTGCCCACACTATATTACACATAAAACAAGAACCTTAAACAAGTCTAATGTCCATTTTAATAACCTTGGTTATTAGTATCCCAATGTGCTAGCGTCCAAAATAGCAAAGTTGCGTGTGGAATTCAGGGAAGTCCCAAAATCAGTCAGGACAGCGTGGCATATAATTCTGCTGGAGGGATGTCATTGCTGGAATGGCTGTCTGATAGCTGATTTGCATATATGTCACGCACATTATTTTGTAGCACTGCTTGCAGATGAAGAGGATGCCTTGATTGACCTGAATTGTGCCTAAAGTAACTTAAAAAAAAGAAAATCATAATGGAAAAAACTAAAATAGGAACTGCACCATCTCTTCACAACAGCATTCCTCAATGACCATCAATTGATGAAATGCTAAACATAACCCCATGTGTCTACAGAGAAGAGGATCATGGACCATGTAGCCATCACATAGGCCATGATCCAATCATCTGTAGCCAGGCTATATTATGTTAACACCTGGACCAATAGATTGGCACTAAGGAGTGCTGTTGAGAAGGTAAAGCCCTAGGTACAGCCCCTATCTCCTCCTCCGCCTTGCTGAATGGCCCGCCCATCGACCACTGCGCCTACTCTCTTGTCGAGAGGGGGTTGGAGGGGGAGGCATCCCCCTGGTGGCAACATCACTGGTGGAGGCATGGAGGGATGTAAGAAGTGGCAAGGCTGCTGGTGAGCAGGGGAGTCCTCTGGGGTGCAGGGGTGGTGCTAGCCACCAGAGCACGCTGGGCAATGTCCAGTCTCTGATCAGGACCAGCATCTCCCCCATGGTGGCCTCCAAAGGTGGAAGTGGGGACTGAGGTCTGTGTTGGCCGGGAATTTCTGTGGGAGGAGGCGGTGGTGGCCCCCAGTGGAGAGGTGCAGGGGCCGGATGCTGTTAGTGGTGGGCCTAGTGGTGTTGGAGGCCTCTGAAGTGGACCCAGTCCTCCTGGCAGCTGTAATGAGAAAATAATGGTGTATGGTTAACAACATTGTGTGTTCCTATCTATCTGCCATGCAGTTATCTTGAACCTAATATAAATGCCTAAATTAACAAAAAGTTTATATATTTTTAATAATACAGATCATGACAGTTAACTATTACGTTTTAATTATACTAAAAATCGCATTTACTAGTTAGAACTTGCTTAGAAAATGGAATAATTTTGGACAGTTCCACCTTCTCTGTGGTTGCAGTAGAAAGACTAAAATCATCATTAAATGGTTGTCTGACATCAAACTAACATAATATGGCATTCTATGACATTCCTGAGTCAACCCATTCGGCTCTGATACATGACAATAGCAGTAGGTGGGTTTGTTTTTCTGCACCTGTATAGAAATATACAAAATACAATATAGGTGAAACCAGCCATAATGCTATTTTTTTCCCAGTTCATTCCAGTTTAAAGAGTAATCCATTAAGACATTTTCCTGCAGAACATCCATAGATTGGAATGGTATAGCTTGCAAATCTGCCCACAGACAGCTGAAATGATTTGCCAACTCTGCAAAATGAAGCTGATGGAGAGCTCATAAGAAAGAGCATTTGAGGATATACTACAATTAACTATAATGGCCCAGCACAGAAGAGAAAGACAAGAAAAAGAGAGAAAGATCAAGCAGACCAGAGGAATATATTTTATCTTTGTTGGTAGGCTGCTTGCATTAAAGGATACACGCCCTGCTCTTCAGAAATGTAAATGTCCCCCTCAAACACAAAGCTTTCATCAACCTATCATGGGACGTCTCTAGAGTACTGAAGAGGCGTCACATTTTTTAAAATAATTAAAACCACCTTAATAAGTTTTTTCTTCTTTATTATGCTGTTAGTCAGTCTCAAAGTTTTAAAACATACATATCATTTTTATTGTAATTTTTTTTTTTTACACTGGACTAAACCCAGAATATTGATTCCAAGTTAAACCTGCAAGAATGCTGGGCTCAAAATCCAGCTCAGATCCAGAAAATGGATCCCAAATTCAATTTATAGAAGTAGTACACACAAACACTGGATCTTGATAGCAAACTAAAAATGCTTCATTTAACAGCTACCCTTCAGGTGTACTTATGAGATCGATGTACAGTATGTGTGAAAAAATGTAATCCCAAACCATGTATGAATTAGATAAAATAACCCCCATTATCCTGCTCTCAGATTGCAATGTAACAAACATAAAATGTACTCATATAGAAAAAAACGGAACTTTTTTATGTCCATGCTGCTAATATTGTTAGCTTAGTACATACTTGACAAACTAGTGTCTTTGTCTTGAACTGCAGTGGCCCTTTAACTGACTGCATAGTACAAGACATTAGAATGTCTTCTTTTGCTATTAGTTTTGTTTATGGACAACACATCTCTATTCTAGAGATGACAAATTAAGTTTGTTGGCTAAAGTATGAATGAGCAGCCTTTATAGTTTTTGATTGTTTTTTGCCTTTGTGGCATCCCCCTACCCTGATACAGGGCCCTCTGATCCTTGTCCTTCCACCTCCCTGTGCGCTGATTCCTGGGCGTTATTATTATTATTATTATTATTGTTTATTTATAACGCGCCAACATATTCCATAGCGCTGTACATAAGTTAAGTTCTAGACAAATATAAATACAAATTAACACATAGCAAAGCAAGGAGGGCCCTGTCTTTGAGCTTGCAATCTAGTGTCCATGGTGCTTTCCCCAAAGCACATTGCAGGATTGAAACTCTCAGACTTACAACCTAAAGGTATTTTGAGTGGTAAAAGTGGGAGAGAGAGGTGATGAGTGTGTTAGGGTGGAAGGTAACACGCTTCTTTAAAGAGATGTGTTTTTAGTGAAGTTTTGAATGTTTTAAGGACGGCACATCCTGCTCTGATGGAGCAGACACCCCTGCCTCTGGATCGCCACTGGACCCAGATCTCCTCCTGGATGCTGAAAGAAAGAAGAGAAAGGTATATGTCATTAGTTTGATGAATAAGACATTGTTATGTGTTAATTCTTAACTATCTGACATCTAAGCGTGAACCTTATTGATTCTCCAAATTGCAACTCAGATTAGCTATCATATGCTAGATATGATCTATTCATTGGTTTATGGTCTGGATCGTTCTTGGCTCCTTTCCCTATCTTGATTCTGGCTGCATTCTGTAACTGCATAGCCTGCAGTGGGCACACCAATAAATGGACTCTCTGTTGATTGATTACGGTTGTTGTGCTCAGGAATGACAGTTTCATGGATTTAATGATGCATCCATCTATCCCTTGTCAGTGTCCTTGTTGGTCATCATGCACATGTGTAGTTTGTGTGATGCACATGTGGTGGCATGTTGGTGTATGTGATATTCACCTGACATGGAGGCTGGGTCCTGCTGGGCCACCGTGCCGTCCAGTGGCAGTCAAAGGTCTCAGAAGGTCCCTGGTGACCCTCTCCCACTCATTATAGGTCACTACGTGTCCTTGCTCCTCCTTGGACATCATCCTCCTCACCTTGGCCCAGATGTCATCAATGTGGTCCTTCACGGACCTCACATCCCATGGCGCTGAGCCCACCACAGTAACCTCATCCACTACCTCCTGCCAAGCCTGAGCCCTAGGCCCAGACTTAACTTCACTCCCCCTTGCAAGAATGAGAGGGCAGCAATGGATAGCACCAAGGAGGACCACATTCTCCCTATGTGTATAATTGTGGGCTCTGTGCTTGCCCCTAGCCTCTTGCCCTCTCGACTGTGGATGGGGACCCGGGCCTCCTTGACCTTTCCCTGAGGCCTGTCCCTTCCCCGAACTATCACCCCCCCCCCCCTGGGATCATGCCCCTTTCCGGCTGTCCCTCTACTAGGTGAGCCTGATGCTCGGGCCCAAGTTCCATCACCCACCTCTGCACTCTCCTCCTCCTCACCCTCCTACTCCTCCTCTCCCTTCTATCCTCCCTCTTCTCCTCCCTCCTCTCCTCCCTCCTCACCCTCCTCTCCTCCCTCCTCCACCTCCTCTCCCTCCTCACTACTCCTCCCCACCTCTACTCCCCATGACCTCCTGCCGTTCCTCTCTCTCTCCGCCACTCTCCTCCTCCCCAACTCTAACCTCCTCTCCCCTCCTATCTCCTCCCTCCATCATAAACAAAAATTAAAAGAAGGATAAATAAAAAAAAGTTTTTCTGTAATATGTGTGTTGGAAAAAAAAGAATGTATGTGCTAGGTGTTATTAATATGTGTTGGGGGATGGGATGGGGGGTTGGGTGTGGTGTGTCCTAACTCTATATGTCTCTATGTGTGTTCTTTAACCTATGTGTAAATATGTGTAATCTGTAAATATGTGTAAGTGTAAATCGGTATGGCATAGAATATAAATCAACAAAAAACGCAATCTACCTCTCTCCCCTAGCTCCTAGGCTCAATCAAATACAAAGTTTCCAAACTCCAGGACCTGCGTGCTACTTCCAATGAAATTTACAACGCATGGGCATCGGGAACTCAAATTTATAAGCTCCCACTGTCAATTATATTTGTCTAAACCCCTTCTGATTGGCTGAGAGGCCTGTGCCGCACTGTGTTATTTCGCAATTGGATAGTTACGGGCTGGCCGTCCATCCCCTTAACAGTTTGCGTGTGCGTCAAGGATTTACGAGCTTGCGTCTCAAGCTTGCAACTCGCGCCCTTATTGAATTTAATAACTCTGTAACCCGGACAGATTTCCAGTCTGCAGCCGTTGCGCGTGTCCCGTAGCACTTACGGGCATAGAATTTATTGTGGCTATAGATCCCACAAATGTATAATTAGGTTTGCACGTGTATATATGAACAGACCTTCTGACCAAAGATTGTTTCACATATTTTAGACAGATATATACGCTCATATTATTGTTATATCTTTGTTAGAATACCTCAGGCTCTTCGGACAAACTCATCTCCTCCAACGATCGCATGCAAATGCCTTATCAAGATGTAAAGGCACAGTGCCCTAACTAGAAGATTATCTTGCTGTAACATCCTTCTTTGAACAAGCTATTCTAGTATTCACCTTGTACAGATAAAAATCACAGAAAAGTTTAGAGAATGCTAGTTTAATTTGGTGGTGGTTTTAGTGACAGTGAGGCATTATTAGACTAATAACCGTCATTTGTTAAAATATTACTTTTAGTGGTTGTGTTAGATACTTTTGGGATATTTCCCTTTTCTGATAAATCTTTGCTGCAATCTTGAATCTTGTTAGTGGATTAATTTAATGATGAGTAGACTCCAGGAATAAGATTCCAGGATTTTCCTTGCTAAGCAGGCGTTAGTATTAGTTGATTGACAGCTAATTACCCAATTAGCTAAATTTTTAGGATATTTAAAAATGTGTATTTATTTCATTGCTTAACTGCTATGCTTTTTAATGGGATACAGTAAGGGGACAGTTTCCATGACTTTTAAGCAATTCAAATTAGTATACACAAATGTTCAGTTTATTGTGATTTTAAAAAGATGCACTAAAGATTGTTCTTTGAACTAGAACTCCTCCTATCTATTTTGGAAATGCTTCAATTGACTTAAAGGTATATGAAAGTGAGCTGGGTTATTAATGCATCTGATAATTTATAGTGTCTGAAAAAAATTGTTTGCATGAAAAAAATCCAAAGTAAACAGTTAAACCGTTAGCCTGAAGTTAGCTGGATTTCTTACTTTTGCAAACTGTTTTCTATCAATGTTGACACCCCCTAAAATCCCAAGGCATAATTAGCATAACTTAAACAATGTTTCTTTTTTGCCTGGGGACTGTGCAGACATGCTCCGTTATCACCTGTTGTCTGCCCTACTGTGGGAAGCCACATGATTTCAGACACTTTCCTTAGCCAATCAGCATGCTCATGTGCTGCATATTGGATATCTCATTAAAAATTTGATATCCAATATGCAAATCTCAGTTGCTGGGGGTTTCTACATCACCCCCAGCACAGTTTTTTCTTTTCTGCAAAATTGTTTTGCATTTTATCATGCAAACATTTTTTGTTAGGTGGGTTATGATGCATTCTACAGTATGCATTCATAACCCACCTCACTTTCAAATACCTTTAACTGCAGCTAGTTATTTACAGCACAGCTTCATTGGCAGAGTCTGGAGAGATATGTTGGGCTGTCTTTGAGAAATAGGCTCTCTGGAGTAAAGGTCAGGAGAATATAAACACTTTTCAGTGCCAGTTTTATCATAAAAAACAACGTGTGTAGGTTATGTATTCTAATACCAACCACATAGCTCTTTAATAAAAATGGCAACAAATAAATATTTTGTGATATACCTACATACATATACAGTATATGATGCATCACTAATGTCTCTCATTCAGTTTTAATAAGCTGGAAATTATTACTGCTTTATGTAGAATTAAGAAGGTGTGATTCAACTAAGTAAATGAGCATAGGTGGAATGGAACCAATCAGCCACCTGGACCAGGTGGTAAACAAAGGGAACAGTACGGGGACTCCACCTAGGGGAAAGAGCATGGTAACCTGAGGCGCATACAAACCCGCCGACGGGATGCCAGGCTCCAGGAGGTTGTGGCTCAATTCAGTCAACCTCTTGCCAGGGAGGCAGTTTTGTTATGTAAAACAGGAGCCTCCTTTCTAATCTCATGATGTCAATGTTCCTGGTGACCTCAACTCCTCTATCAACCCATATTACCCACAGAGCTCGTATAAGCTAGCAATGGTGACATGAGGGAAAATAAGTTCAGCCACTGTAAATATGGAAAGGCGAAACGTAAATACCGTACTCCCTCTAAAGGCATAACCACTAGACTTGTCTATACTGGGGCATCATTATATGTTGAGAAGCTAAGCATAAAATAGTCATATTGAGACCTACATTTTGCATGATGGGTGATATTATATAGGTAATACTAAATCTTCCAGAGTAAAAGTGTAGTATTCAATATAAGGATGGGCAGTAATAATCCCTTTGTATGGAACAATGTTTGTCATTTTTAGCGCCAAAAATTGTATAAAATATTTTTCTGCTTAACTTGTGCTTACCAAAACCTTAACTTGTGTATATATATATAAGGAACATAATATAATATCCTATGTTTTAGTGTGAACTGGGTTTTTATTTTGAGTACTTTGAGGGTGGCTGTCACATTAAAGGATACATTTTAGCTATGTACATTGCCTGTGTTACCTGTCAGGATCCAGTGCCTGTCAGGATCCAGTGTTTGGGTATACCACTTCTGCAAATGGAATTTGGGATCCAACTTCTTGTGCTATTGAGTCCAGCACACTTGCAGGTTTAACTTGAAATTAATATTCCAAGTCTAATCCAGCTCTTGGATTCAGCCTTACTGCAGTCCGAGTTGTGAATCCATAATTATTTAAAGGCCTGCTGTACAATGAAAAAAATATGTATTTTTGAAAACTTAGTATAACTAAAGTATGACTAACAGTAGTATTTCTTCTTAACATTTGCATATGCATCTTATTTAGGTGTGTAATAAGATTCGGTTTCCTGTAATAAGAATTGTACCTCATATAAAAACATGCACTGGTGTCTAGATAACCAGTACAACCACAAAAAGCTAATTCTGTAAAAAAAAAAAAAAAAAGAGCATGTTTGTAAAGCTTTGCGTCCTTTACCAGAGTAACATGACTGAATGTCTAGTCAGCTTCTCATATACAGGAAACACCAGGTACTTTCTGTAAAGTGCAGTAACTTTAACATAAACCTCAAAGTATTGGGTCAAATGCTATCAGTGGCTCATACTGTATAATGTGTTGACAAAGTATTTTTGTATATTTTGTATCTGCCTGTTTGACACATTCCAACACAGACTTATTCCTCTTTTCTTTAGTTATAAGGGTCATGTCTGTTCATGATGATGTTTCAATATATTGAAATCTGCTAAATCAGATAACTGAGTTCAAAGCTTTTAGTAGACTTACTATGAAGAATGAATCTGCACATTATTTCTACTACTAAGGCAAAAACTTGCAACTGAATTGCTACAGTAAGTTACATTTCAAGGCAAAAATATTAACAATAATTCTCTAAAAACTAGAATCTAACAGGTCATAAGGCCAATTTTATCAACAGTTTCACATTTCAAAGAAATTAGCTATTTCCTAGGTGAAGCTAAGGAAGATTTCCATCTTCCGGAATGAGCATCATTATCTGATATACATAACCTGTATCTAATGTTCAGAATGACCTTGCAAATATGAAGACAAGCTCAGGGCACATATATCAGCCATGGATGGCCTCCTAAAAACATGTGTTTGACTCCCAAGTTACCAAGTGCAGTATAAATAAATATATAAATATATATATACTAGCGAATTGCCCGTCAAAAAATGACGGCAAAAGAATTGTAAGTCAAGGAATGGTGTTTGGCACACATATTAAGTGTTTTGGTTGTGTGAGTACTTTTTGCGCTGATTGCGAGGCTCGTGGTGAGCGCCTTTGGTGGTCATCGTGTGGCTGGCAATGAGCGACTTTGCCGTTAATTGGGATTGTGTGTTGTGGTGTTTTTTAAAGTTTTGTATATATGTATGTTTTAATGATAATTAATTAGTAAATAAATGAAATCATAAATTAATATACCTTACCTATTTGTAATTAATATATGCATCAAGTAATGTGCTCAAGCGCTAACAATCTGTTTTGATGTTCCTGCAGCATCCAATGTAGATTTGCACTGTTGTTGAGCTGAGGTGTAAGTGTCAGCAATGTGTGTAGTGTGTAGTGTAAATAGGCTGCGTGCGCGAGGGAAAGCCGTTAGGGTAGCTGTTTAACTTCCGCATTTTGTAAGTTAGTGTTCTAAAATGGTGGCGAATGTGTATGTGGTACGCAGGTGTGGATGATTTAGGGTCCTTGGCCATAGTGTATGTTTACCCCGTACAGCTTTTTGTAAAAGTCGTATGTGCTTGGTGGTGTTTTGCAGCTTTAAGGTCGTGTAGCCTCGTTTTCGTTTTTTTCTGTGGCCATTTTTTCTCTTGCTTAGGAGATTTTCCAGTGTCTAAACTGTGAAAATAGGAGTTAAATTGACGTGCAAGATGACTTGCAGACGTCCTGGGTGTCCCCCCTTGCTGTGTGTGATGTTTTTATTTGATATCTGTTTGTATTTAGTGGGTTTTTTTTCAAATTCCGTAGCGCTAACACTAAAAACTAAACTATGCATAGTACCTTGAAGTATATTAAATGTGTACATGACACAACATAGTTGATGGAATCAAATATTGGAGTATATTATCTGAAGATACATTCCTGTGCAATGTATTAAGATTACACAGGAAGTATGGTACATTCCACCGGCGGCACCTGCAGTAGCTCTGTCCTTGCTGTGTCCTTTACTTTCCCTTTTTCTGTGGCTACTTCTAAAGCCTCAGCAGAAAACTATTTTGCAGCCCTAATCTTTTTAATTTGTAAACACTCTATCTACTAAAACGTATCCATTAAATCTATTGTTCACCTCCACTGAATATTCCTAAGGAATATTTCTATTTTTTTTGTATTTAGTTGATCTGATGGATTTCCCTCCTTTCTTTAATTTGACTCTAAACTATGTGATAAGTCGTTTGTGATCTGAACCACAGTCATTTCCATGTCTTGTTTTTGCTAACTGTATAACACTCCTCTACCTTCAGCTGCAAATTATATAGTCAATCTAATTTTCCTGTTAGCCATCTAGTGATGTCCATGTGTAGACTCTTAGGTTGTTGGAAGATAGTGTTTGATATGAACAATGAGATGTCTTGGCAGAATGAAACTGTTTTTTGGATCTGCATCATATTGAACTCCTAGGCCATACTTGCCCATTATTCCAGTTGTCATTTGACTTCCAGCTTTAGTCTTTCAATCTCCTATGATGAAAATATTGTTTTTAATGTCCAGTATGTGTTGCCAATTCTCATACAACTGGTAAAATGTGGTCCCCTCAGCATCTAAAGTTGGAACATAGACTTATACTTTTTCACTAAAATGTTGAAAGGATTCCCTTGAATTCTAACTGCGACCATTCTATCATTATTGGGTTGTTCCCAAGCAAAGCTTTAGACACCATTTAATTGATTATGAGTATTACTCCATTTCTTCTGCAGGATTCTTGTCTACTGTAGAATATCATGAAAATGATCATCTGAAGTCTCCCATTCAATTCCATTTTAGTTTACTAATTTCTAAGATGTCACATTTTAGTCTTTGACATCTCATCCAAACCATGATTCATCCCGTTCACGGCTGCACATCCAACAAGCGAAAAATGATTTACGGGTTTGCCTCTCAAGCTCGTAACTCACAGCATGTTCTAAAATAATAGCACCATAAATCCGCAAATCTTCAAGCTTGCAGCCATTGTGGGTCTCAGGTTGCACATGCAAGCTTCGAATTTAATGTTGCTGTAAGTCTAAACTCTCGACCCCTAAATGGTATAACTCATACTGAGATAAAAAAAAAGCTCCTTTACCATGTGTGATGATCTGCCCACCAGAGGCTGTGTGGACAGGCAGCACTCGGGAGAGAGCTAATCTCTGAAGCAGTACTCCATGGAGATGTGAAGTTAAACCAAAGGAGTAATCAGGCCTAGCTGGGAGTTGCAGTCTGGGCCAGGATAGAGGTCCTGAGACAGCTCTAGGGAGCTGCATCCAGAAGAAAGATTGTTTGGAGTGTTGGATCCAGAGAGAGAGAGGACTGCTGAGCACCAAGTAGGGAGCTCAGTCTGAGCTTGGGAAGGCGACCCTGAGACAGCTCTGTGTGTGGACACAGAGACAGGCAGGTGGTAAGAGAGACTGCCTGGAGCATACAGACAGTAAAATTGTGAGACACTGAGAAGAGTTTTCAGTGTGACCTGAGAAGAAGTTGAGTCTGGACTGAGAGTCAAAAGAGACAGCACCTCTACACCCTCAAGAAGGCCCTACAGACTGTTGGAGTAGACAAGCATTCAGGCCTGTATATTGGAGGACTTTATTTTGTATTCGTTTTGTCAGTGAGGGAACTGCAGCTACTGTTTATTCAGCACTTCAAAGAAGCTAGTTTGTTTTGGTTTGCATTTATTTCTGTTGTATGCTGACAAGTTATCCAGTAACAATCTGATAAAACATAAAAAGGGCTCTAGAGTACTCCATTGTGGTGCTGGAAACTAAGGCAATTAATCCCTGACGTGGCAGTGACTTGTCACACATGGCAAGGTAAAATTCCAATAAGAAGAATCCCCAGATGTAAATCTCAAATATCAAATCACTGAATAACAAAACTAAATCTGCTTTAAATAGTCCAATTAGGGGAAAATAATCCATATAAAAGTGGATTCATAGACATGACAATGGAAAATGCTAATCATAAATTGTTAAGCATTCCTACAATGACTTCAGGGACAACACTAAAGTGTAATATTTATAATATGCTTTTTTTTAAAGAACTTGACTTTATAATATGCAAACAATATTTACACAATTTAAAATATTTAACTATTGCCTTTAACATGTAACTACTGCATTCAGTTTTTTTCAGGCATTTTTTATTGTTTGTAAAAGGATTAGAAACCTGGGAGGAATATGACAAATTATGGATGCATATATGATCAGTAATTACTTCTTTTAAAATGTCCTATTCAAATAGATCATTGACAATACATCTCAATGGCAGATTAAGGCCCCATAGGATAACTTATCTCCTCAATCTCACAATTGGAGAAACAATTCCACATGAAGCAATCAGAAACATATAAATATAACAATTTCTCTAAAATATTTTTATATGTATGTATTATGTTGTTGTTGTTACATTTTGTTACATACTTTTCTTCAAACATCCCTGATCTTGTGCTCTGTGCAGGCAGTGCATTCAATGCACAGATTAATGGGGGCAATGTCACTTTCAGCTGATGAGGTTAAACACTATCGAGATTAGTTACGAATCAGGAGTCCTTAGGGACCTCAAAAGGATGAAGAGTTCTCTTTCTAGAGACATTTGACTTTCCAGTTCTTCTAGTTAGTTGGATTACCCACCTTCATAAATGTATTTACATGCTGAGCTGGAAGTGAAGATTATAAAACAATAAAGAGAACTTGTCCCACAGAAGTGGGTATTTTCATTGTAGGGGGAAAAGGAATGTTCCTGAGTCATGGTATTATCCATAAAGGGCATAACAAGATTCATGGAAACACACTGTATTTTGTAATATTTATAGTGGAGCTATTCTGCATCTAAGGACATTGTATATCTTTCAAGGAGATGATAAGACATGGTCATCGTTAGATTGTAAGTTTGTGAGTTTTCAATCTTTTATGGTGCTTTGGGGAAAGCACTATGGACACTAGATTCTAAACCTCAAAGACGGGGCCTTTATCCTTTTCAATGTGTTAATATTGCTATTGTTTTTGTTCCCTTGAACTTAACCCTTGTATAGCGCTATTGATTTTGTTGACGCATCACATATTATAATTGTCAAACTGCGAGTTGTCGTCACGCTTTGCGAGCTTTGCAAACTCGAAGGCTCATTGCAGCCCACCATTGCGGACCTTGTGAAGCGAGTGTCCACATTTGCGGAGGTGGAGGCCCTACGGTGCCTCAACCTGGGTAAAAAACAACCGAGAAAAGCAGGACTTACAAAAAATTCAAGCCGCGGGACTTAGAATAAAGAACAACGCGGGATGAGGAAATCAGGACTTAGAAAAAAAAAATACGACCCGCGGGACTTTAGAAAAATAAACAAAATTACGAGGTTGCAAAAATACGAAGTTAACGGCTGAACCGTGTACATCGAAAAACACCAAAACCACAGATAAATAGCAAAAAAACATTAAAAAAAAAATCACACAGATCACGGGGGGACATCCAGCACATCTGGAAGTGAGGTTGCACGCGAATTTAAGTTGATTTATCAGCTAAGCGAGAAAAAAAATGGAGGACGCAAAAAATGAAAACGAGGCTACTCGACCACGTACAACGTACGACTTTTACACAGGCACATACGAGATACAAAGTACACTATTAGGAAGGAAAGAAAATGCTTTTACAGCACTATCTTGCAAAGCAAACATTAAGATTCTGAAATGGCAGCTTTCCCGCCTAAAACAGCTGTTTGGTCTTACGCACGTAGCCTATATATACTACTTTAATTTATTAATTAATTATTAATATAAATTAAAAAAATATTTAAAAAAATGGTTTTGACATTAACTTATTTTAAGAAGAGATAAATGCTTTGCTTTTTCAAAAACATTGATTCACTGATTAATTAATTATTCACGTATATTAATTTAGTAATTATTAATAATAATAAAAAAACTATATTTTCCACTGCACTAAAAAAGAATGTATAGTTTACACTGTATTTATATATCTTTAGTATGCTTAGCTCTTTCTAATACATTTATTCAATAATTATTAATGTACATTAATAATTACTTAATAAAAAAAGGATTTATTACAATTATTGTACTTCTTTGTAGATAACAAAACGGTTAAGAGTGTCAGAGATTCCCAGCCTTACAATTTTGTTGCCGTCATTTTTGATGTGCAAGTCACTAGTTACAAATAAACGATAATAATAATAATAATCATAATAATCATGAGTGCTTTTTTCATGGCCTGGATCAATAGACATGTTTTATACAGAGGCCATCAGCTGTCTACATGATATCATCATCTGTTCCAGAATCCTGAGTAAGCAGTAGATACAGAAAAAGCAAAACTAAAGAAATGAGAAATTTCAAAATGCGGTATTTGTTTTCTTATATATAACAGATACTGATGCCTTGAAATACATAGCTCAAAATGTCTGTAGTGTTTGAATGGCTTCTGGCTAAATAGCTCAAGACTATCCTTGGTTTACTTTGTAAAACTGGGAGAAACCAGAGGATCTGTAAATAATCCTAAATGTAGTTTCTACCACACTATTATAGGTGCCATAGAAACCCTTTTGGTTTCTAAAAGTATTGGCAGAAATCTAACATTCCAGCATTAATCCCAAGAAACTTGACAACTACAATGTTTCTAAACTTGTTACCCCTCTCAAATGCACTTACAAAACCTTCAAATCCTACCTTCAGCACCAACAGCTGCACCTATGCTCTGGGTTAGCACACTTTCCACAGTCAGCACAGAGAAACATCCTAATGCTTAGACATCATTGAATGGTACTTTGTGAAGTTAAACTTTGTCAGATAATATTCGTATCAGTAGAATATATTATTACAATTTAATACATTTCTTATTTCAAAAAAACATACTTTCTTTTCCCCCATTGTGGAATGGAATGATAGTCTACCAAAAGGTGAATTATGTTATCGCATGGAAAAGGTTTGTGTAGGGCAAAGTTTGGCCAATGCAAATGTGTGGAAAGGACAGAGTAAGCGCACAAACTGAGATAAAGGGAAGCAATTTGTATGTATGATGATAATGGACATAGGCTACCGCAGCCTACACAATTACAGTTAATTGGCTTCCAGTTATGATCATTATTTATAATCAGTGACTGCAGCTCTCAAAACAAAATATCAAAGCACTTAAAAAATCTATACTTTGTTAATTTCTTCAATGAATCCCACCAGTTTTCCATAAAATAGTTTAAGCATTAAATGTAATACAGATTTATAAAATATGTTTCAAACATCGCTTTAACCAGAAACTTGTTTACATTTTATAATCCTTTAAAGTAAAATTAAAATTAGTTCTTCTAGGATAGTTGCATGAGTCAGAAAAAAATGTTTGGGGGTTAAAAGAGAGGCACATGTGATCTAGCTTTTTAAGAAAAGATTTAATGAAGAGTGATCTGAACCAATACTCCATATAATTAATTACAATCATTAATTTTGTTTTGCCTATATTTTAGTTGTGATTGCTTTGTTTTTTTATCCTAAAAGAAAAATGAAAAGAAAAACTGGGAGAGTGAACATTGTGTTATACCATAAATCTATTAAAACACATAGTGTAAAGTCAAATGCTCTTCTCTCAGCATAACCTGAAGCTTGGACAAAGTGGGCAATCTGTCACTCTGAGACTTATTTGTTACCATATACAGAACTATCGGTAGATCAAGAAATATATTTTAGGCTTGACTAAGTGTTCAACATATCATGATCCCTATTATTAATTTACCATTGTGTGTTTTTTTTGTTTTTTTTTCTATTTGACAACAATCAATAGCCCTTGTTACAGTCAATAGTTCACTCGTTAGAAACAGAATAAGGAAAGTAAGCATAAATGGGACATATACTGTGTCATGACTGATTTTGGGGCTCCCCTGCATCCCACAAGTAACTCTGTTATTTGGGCCTCTATCACATCTAATTGCTAATATCCAAAACTATTAAAATGGGCATGACATTTGTTGTGGGGGCTGGGATGTGCTGTTATTGTGTGTAGAGTAGGCCAGAGTAATTAATGTTGGGGTTACTATCTCATGTTATAGGCACTGTAATAATGTGATCTTACCTATAACTAGCATACACTTTCTGCCAAGTATGTTAGTGTGACAACAAAGAGTTAACTCTGCAGAAATTTGAATGTGTATATGGCCTATTTGGAATGTTGGTCCTGTCAGAGGGGGCACTGGAGGAGCGAGAGATTAGTTAATACATTAACCAGAAAACATCTGCCTGCTTTGCAGACTTCCATGGATGATCAAAAGGATAGTCTTAAAGTGGGAGGTTAGCTTATGGCCCTCTGTAAAATGGGATCTAGAAAGTAGAGATGGTGGTCGTTAACCTTGGTGATGGGGTGGGGGGGGGGAAGTCTTTTATGTTTGTGATATATTTCTATGCAAGCAACAAAATAAACTAAATAAACTGATTTTTTTCCTCATAGAGAGAAGCACTGAGCTTTACACTCTGCATTTGCATTTCATATCATTGAGGTATTTTTGATAATTGAAAAAGCCACAGTATAAAAGTGACGAAACGGGTCTGATCAGTATTTTTCCTATCTATTTATTTATTTTTTAATAATATTAGAGTCACTGTATAATTTGCCTTTGTTATTCTTATTTTTCGCTATTGAACATATTTTATTATATTTCAATATTTTTACAAACATTGAATAAATTGAATATTTATATCGAACCATGTTTTATATAGTATTTTGATTAAAGACACCTATTACTCCAAAGGGGATATTTTAAACCCGGACAAAATATTTATATTCGGGCACCACTATGTATTGATAGTGTTGTAACATTCCCCATGCTCTGAAAACTTATTGTCAAGCTACAATTGCAAAAAATACAGCCTTTCATTGTTAAGTCCCATTGAAAGATAAAACAGTCTGGATGTGAGTTGTTTTTTTATGACGTTGTAACTCTATCCCACACAGTGGTTTATATCCTGTCTAAGTACATTACTGTATACACAATTCTGATTATTGTTGCAAATAATAGTTACAATTTGCAATTCTAATATATACTAAGACCACTGGTGCATTTTTTGTAATGTTGATAATGTGATATATTTGAATTCCATCTCATGTGTTGGCCAGAAAGTTATCTATCTAGATATCAGCAAACATATATACCAGGAAAAGAAAACTAACAGTCTTACTCAGCAAGTTTACTATAATCCAGAACGAAAATTAAATTCATCAACCTTTCTTTCAATGGTCTTTTATTAGAAGGTATACCATAATACAACATTGTGAATAAAAAATGTTCCAATTATTAACTGACTGGACCTTCTTATTTTAAATTTTTGATTATTAATATATCTATAACATAACTAGAAATTCAATTTATCCTCCCCATGTTACACTGCACTGTTTAAAGCTGTGTCGCTTAACACTCCGACTGCTTGGAAGCTATCCCCAGTGTTAGACGAGGTATAGCTGTAGATCCACAATTATTTCACATCCAAAAGAGAGTACATGTATTGGTGTGCACACTGCAGCATATGCGGATACAGACTCTGAGGGACTGCATGAGCGAGTCATGTACTAGCCTAACCTGGACCATGTCTCATAAGCATGTTAACACCAATTGCTGAGCATTGGTCACAGATCGGTCAGTCTCACAAATTGCACAGCAGATTCAGGTGAGCACGTGTCCTAATGAACTGCAGATGACACACCGCACCAGCTATATATATATATATATATATATATATATATATATATATATATATATATATATATATTGATATAAGCTGTGATCCACAATACTCATGATACAGCCATGGCTGGATTACCCATTAGGCCAACTAGGCAGCCCCCCAGGGGCGTTTCCCTATGAGGGGCGCAACTTCTTAAGAAAAATGGTTACTGGCTTTAAAAAAAATAAATGTTGCAGTTCATAGACTGGCTACTAGGGGGTAACCGCCTAGAACAAGCCAGTTAAAACAAGAAAGGGAACTTACACATATAGAAAAGGTATAAATGGGTCCAAGGAGGGGTTCCTCCATTTCACTACCTCAATGAGCCACCAACCACCTGCAGGGATGTCGAGCTCATGGGGACCACTCTTAACAGGCCCACTACTGCCACCTGGTGACATTCAGGCAATAAGTGTGCTGGACCCTAATCCTCTCCCACTTCTGACCGGGCCACAACAGATGTTGCCACAGCAGTGGTTGTCCCAGCAGTTGCCCCAGCAGGTGTCGCAGCCATTGGTGCTCCAGCTCATGTAAAAGTCATTGTGGACCCAGCAGATGTTGCAGCCATTGTTGCCCATCTCTTGTCGCAGCTGTTGATGTCACCGCCATAGTTGCCACAACAGACGGGCCCAACACCATACGGATTGGCAACAGCACCATCTCCATTGGCAACAGTATCCCTACTGGCAACACCATCCCTATCCCTATGGGGTACACCATCACAACAGACAACACCTCTGGCCTCACCACAGCACATCCAGAGTCCAACATCATCCGGAGACGGAACTCACGTCCCCGCACCAGGCAACTTGAGTGACATATATCAGCAAATCCGCTTGGCTGATGAGCATGACATCAGAGCAGTCCAACAGCTGACAGCTCAGCTGGCACGTCAGAATAAAATTGCTACCGGCCAGGCAGAAAGCATCCGAGCAATATATGGTGAGGTGAGGAGGCATAATCTTCAGAAGAAGAGGTACGAGCAAATGGCTCACAGGGAAAGATAAGCCTAGACACATCACTTGGCATGGCTGGTGCAGTTGGCAGAAGCCCACGTGGCTACACTTCAGTCTTCGGTTCCACAGGCTTCCCCACCACTACAGCCAGAGCCTACAGCCTCCTCATCTCACCCCTTACTGCCAAAGACAGCTGCTACACAGCCACCACAGTAGTTGGATGCACCCCTCAATCCAACACCTCCTGGCCGTGGCAGATGGAAGAAGCGCGTGGTTCCAGAAGGTGTGGGCCCAGTGCTCAGAAAGAGGAAGTAGGTATGAACGTCCCCCAGGTCAGTGGTTGGCAAACCTCTCCCCAGGACCCACCACACAGACCATGATTTAGCTGAAACACTGTGTGAACACACATGTGAAGCAATTCAAGGCTCCACCACCTGCCTCATTTATTGTTTCCCATAAATCATGGCCTGTCTGATGGCTCCTGAGGAGAGGATTGAGAACCATTGCCCTAAGTCCTCCTAATCCACACTCCACAATGAATATCATTTTGTATTAATGTTGACATACTAATGGCTTATGTTGAATATTTCTGCAATTGATGTTCAATGTGGGTTGCCGTTGAGATGAGATGTTGAAGTCAATCCAAATAGTGTTCTGATTGATATCTTGTTCTTGTCTCTGTAGGTCTTAATAACCCAATCTCACGACCATGAAGGCATGTTCCTCAACCTCCTCTTTCTGTGTCACATATTCTGCTAATCAATTTCTGATTATACCTTAATATCTGACAATACACTGTGTGTGGATTAGATCTGTATGACATTATCCATGATTATGTTCATCTGTTTAATTGAGCAGATATAGACAAGTTGTAAGTGGTGTAGTGACCACATGTGACACTGGTAGGTGCTATGCATCATGCTTATTCCAGACTATGACATTATCCCCTTTGGGTATCCCCATGTTCACAAGCACGACCTCTTGCCCTTCCGGTATCCACCCCACCACACCCATGATGTTAATGCACAGTCTTGTCCATTCCTGATTGTGCTCTGTGTATGAAATAAAGCTTTGCTATACCGTTTACACGTCAGGGTGTATTTTCAACGGTTGGGGTTTTGGGACATCCACATACATCCCATTTGTGTCACATTCTTATATATGTAAACAAATGAACCCAAGTTACTATGCAATAGATTAATACATGACATAACAATAATAATTAAAATAGTAATAATAGAATTAGATATCATATCATAATATACATCAGATATAATATGAATAAAGGGTTAATACACATGGAAAGTCTAATTAGTGATACTGTAGGTCTGATAGGAATATGACAGATGGTGATGTGAATTAATTGATAGCAAAACATAATGGGAGGTCACCAAATTGGAATGGGTATATATCTTGGCACATGGCCACCATCAATGGCGTGGGAGATACCAGGATGGCTGTAGCGGTGGAGGTGATTTGGCTGTTTATCCACGTGCCTCTGCACAGCCTCCATGTGTGTTTGCAGCCCTTCCTGATCAGTTAGAGTAGTTAGTGTGGTATATGTTCCCCTGGTCCCCTTCAGGATTGCTAAGTGGTGGCGGTGAGGGGGCTTGTGTACCTGAATGAAGCTGTGAGCTATACCATGCACATTAGTAGGTGTGCTGCAGTCCATAGGGTTACAGAGAGTAGGACACAAGTGAGGGACTGAACAACCATATGTGAAATGGTGGCAGTGTAATTTGTCCACTATTTGTTGTCTCAATGATGTGATGAGTGAAATGTATATAAGCTGATCTTTTTATTTTTAGGGTCCACATCAGAGCCTCTATGAGTGAGAAATGGATATTATGGCAGGCAGTTTCATATTTTTGTGTTGCAATTTAATTAAGTAGTGTCTCTTTAATTGCTTTAATGTTGCAGCATGGTTTTTCATATTGGCATATGCATGACCATTACAACCTATGTGGAAAATAATATTTGATAGTTGGGAGTTGCTGTGCATGTAATTGTTATGCCTTCCATTGCTTTCCCCATATTTTAAAGTGCATTGGTGTCTATATATTGTCATTTGCAGTGTCACAAACTAGTCTGTAAACCCTTTGCAGGTCCTATTTGGGACCCGTAAGCATTAGGCCGCCAGTTGGCGTTTGCGGGCTTGATTGTGGCTGCAGTGATAAGCGATTTTGGCAATTGAGTAGCGATTGAAAGTCTTGCGGCCTTGAAAGATCAATGGCTTCGGGAGGCTGTAAGTTACGTGTTTAACCATCGCCATTTTCTCACGTAACTCGTAAGCCGTTTGGAGCCTGCAAAAACACACCAATTGAATAACAAATTAACTTGCAACCTCACTTACGGGCTACAGGATTGCCCGAAACCTCAATTGAATGGGGGCCTAGGTTAGGCACAAGATGATTTTTTCCATTTTTAGGGAACCCAGGATAGATGGGCATTTTTTCAACCTGATTTTTATTATAGAAGAGGAATAACAATGATGATTTAGAGAAAGCTCATGCAATCTGCATTATTCAAGGCTTTCATCCAACAGTTATTGGCCCTCTACCAAAGACCAGGAAAAGATATAACTCTATGGTACACCATAGCATGTAGAATTTAACCTTTTTATACCCCGAGTCCTACAAAAAATTTACAAAATAGATTAAATATGAAACTGTGCTGCAGTACATACAGTCACGGAGAGTAGAACACGGCTGAAAGACTAAAATTGACAAAAAGAGAGACTTCTTGAATCCAGGAATTAAAGATCATTCAACATTGTGATGTAAGTATTGGTATAGAGTTAGCACCTTTTATGTAGCTTTTTTTTAGATGTATTTAGTAAATAAATTCTGGTGGTGTTTACTTTTATGTTCTTTTTTAAGCTAACTTTATTTACATCTTAATTTATTTAGTTTCATTATTCATTACACATTGTCCTTTTTGAAGAAGTTGTATTAGGCAATTAATATTGAAATATTGGTTACTATAATTACAAACTTTTAGTTGAATTAAGTATTTTATCATATTCCATATCACATATTCTATATAACAGATGAAAGCAAATTTTTATTCTTTGATCCACTTTTGGTCAAGGTATAAAAACAATATAAAAACAATGTCAATGCAGATGAAAAATGGGAGCCCTGTTTTTGAGCTTATAATATTGCATATAGAGTACTTTTTGAAGCATCATATACAATTAAAAACTTGCAAACTATCTAATGGATTTGGAAGGTGATAGATAAATTGGGCATATTAAGTATGAAGATTATAAGCCTCATTAAATAGATGTTTTTTCAGTGATTTTTTTTAAGTCCTTGAGATAGGAGGAAAGTCTAGTGGAGCGAGGTAAGGAGTTCCAAAGAACAGGGGCAACAGGAGAAACGTCATGAAGGCAGGAATGAGAGGAGGTAATAAGAGAGGAGGAAAGAAGAAGGTCATTAGCAGAATGGAGGGAGAAGGTGGGGGAGTATTTTAAGAGCAGAGATATAAGGGGGTGAATTATTGTTGAGGGCTTTACATGTTAGGGTCATGATTTTACATTTTATTATGGAGGTTATGGGGAGACAGTGAAGTGACTGAAAGAGTGGTGATGCTGACATTGAGAGTTGAGTATTGTAGATAAGTCTAGCGTACTCGTTCATTATAGATTGGAGTGGTGACAAGTGGTTGATGGGCAGGCCAGCGAGTAGTGAGTTGCAGTAGTCAAGATGAGATGTGATGAGAGAATTAATTATAATTTTAGTTGTGTCTTGTGTAAAATAGTGAGGTATTTTGTAGATATTGTTTAAATAAAATAGACAAGATTTGATGAGTGAATTTATATGAGGAACGAAAGAGAGGGCAGGATCAAGAAGAACCGCAAGACAAAGGCTTGGGAGGATGGAATGATAATTGCATTTACCACAGTGAGAGAAATGCTATGGTAGAGTGGAAAAATAAAGAGCTCAGTTTTTGACATGTTAAGTTTGAGATAGTGGGCTGACATCTAGGAGGATATGCTAGAGAGGCAGCTGGAAACTCATGCTTGAATCAAGGGGGATAGATCTGGTGTTGAGAGGTAAATTTATTTGAGTGTCATCTGAGTAGAGATGATATTGAAATCCAAAAGATTTTATTAAGGTTCCAAGTGGGAAAGTATAGATGGAGAACAGGAGGGGGCCTAGGACTGAACCTTGGGGTACACCAACAGACAGAGGGAGATGTGAAGAAGTGATGCCAGAAAAGTAGACACTAAATGTTTGACCTTGTAGGTATGATGTGAGCCATGAAAGAGCAGAGTCAGGAATGCCAAGAGAGTAGAGAATTTGGATCAGAAGAGGGTGGTCAACTGTGAAATCTAGGAGGATTAGAATAGAGAAATGAGCACAGTTTGAGCTAATCCTTAGTAAATTTTGTGAGAGCTGTCTCTGGAGTGTTGGGGTTGGAAGGTATCAAGAAGAGAATTGGAGGAAATAAACTGGGTAAGGCGAGCCGCTCAAGCAGTTTTGTAGCCAGGTGAAGTAGTGATATAGGGCAATTATTAGATGCATTAGCTGGATCAGAAGAGTTTTTTTTTAAGCATGTTTCAGAGATGATGAAACCTTTCCAGTTTTTAAAAAAGGTTGAATATATGTGTGAAAGCAGAGAGCAGAAATTAGTGTGGTAGAGAGATAAGGGAGTAACTGATGGAATAGGATCTTGCAGACAGTTTGTAAGGTTCTCATACTCAGTTCCAATGTTAAAGAAATCCATAGTGTTTGTTGGAATGTGGAAAGATGAAGGCTGGGTTATATTGGTTAGTTGAGAGGAGGAAGTGCGTGAGCTGTGTTGAGAGGAGAATTATTGCTGTTTGGCAAGGTTGAGGGCAGAGAAGTGACAGAGCAATATAAACTTGTAATGGACAAAGTCTGCTGAAGTATGAGATTTCCTCCATAAACATTCAGCAGTACAGGAGCACCACTGGATGTAGCGTGTTTGTTTAGTGTGCCATGGTTGTGGATGTGAGTGAGGCTGTTTGAAAGTAAGAATCGAGTTGTAATGTGAGGTGGCAGTGTCAGGGCAGATGAGGTTGGTGATGGGGCTGAGAAGGGATTGTATCACAATGGAGAGCTCCTGTGAATCAAGAGCTTGCAGATTTCTGCAGGTGAAGTCAGTTGAGGATAATGAAGGGTAGCAAGAGGACGGTGTGTTGAGGTTGAATGTTAGGAGGTGGTGGTCCGATAGAGGGAGTGGACAGATGAATAGGTTGGAGGTGATGCAGAGATTGGTGAAAATAAGGTCAAGGGAGTGTCAAGCATGATGAGTTGAAGAATCTGTCCATTCAGAGAGGCCGACGGAAGAGGTAAGTAAAAGTAGTTTAGCAGCAGCCTTGGAGGTGGGAGTGTCAATGGCAATGTTGAAATTGCCAATAAGTAGTGAAGGAATGCTGAAGGAGAGAAACTGAGGGAACCAGGTGGCAAAATAATCTAGAAATGTAACGTGTATTATTTCCCACCCTATAAAAAAGCTCCTTTGCAATTCATTAAAAAAACAATCTTTTTATGATCCCACTTTAGATAAATTTCCCATACAAAAAGTCCTTCAAAATAACTTGTTAAATTGCTTTCTTAGGAACTATCTTTACTAAGGAATTGTCCTTTCTCTCAAGTTCCGTACTACTTACAAATGTCCCCAACTAACATACTCTCCTCTCTGATCTTCTAATCACATGCTGAAACCACCTAAAATAACAACAGCATTCAATAAAACAAACATGACAGTTTATTCTGTTACTGCACAAAAATGAAACCACCTGAAACACAAAAATAATAAAAAGTCTCTCATATCAACGCAACCTTAAAAAATTCCATCGATGGCATCCACCTTCAAAAGAATCAGATAGGGCACGAAACACAGACGTCTCTGTAATTTTGATTTATTGAAGTTTGTGGAGGACCTACAGAAATCATAAACAAAAATCTGCAGTCATCTGATAAATATATCCACATACAGTCTTTTTTATAATATTTTTACAATGTTTCACAAACAATAGTGGTCAGTCAGCCAACTTCCTTTTGAAGGCCAATCAGAAGCCTCATGGGTATTCTACCTTGAACCATTGTGCAGACTGTCATATCACCACTAAATTATGCATATTTCTGCTATTTATTTTCATGTTTTTACTTAAAATCAGTCTTGAGAAGCTCTGTCAGTACATTTTGTTATTCCTTAGAAAAAAGCAAATACTGAAGTACTATAAAGGTTAGCAAATACTAAGTTATATATATATTTACTTATAGTGTATAGATATTTTACTCCAACATATTAAACCCTTAAATTAAAGCTGTCATGGAATATACAGGAAGACACCATACTTACCATGATTTTCATTTCATGGATAAATGTTATGACAGCATTAAGAATGGCCCCACATATTTAGAGTTGGGGAACAAAAGTGGGATCTTTTCTGTTTCGTCCCTGCCAGCAGTGGTGTAATTTTTTTCATCTGCCACTACCCTAACCCTAAACCTTAACTCTAACCCCTAAATCTAACCCTAAGCCTAACCCTAACAACAAATTGAAGAAAGTCTCAGTAAGATATTGCAGCCGCCAACTACTGGCCGCTGCACATCATTGCTGGCGGGATGAACCAGGAAAGGTCCCAAAACTGTCTTACAATTGAAAAGGGGGACATATTTATGGAGTAAAAGTCTCATCCTGTCCAGAACAGGAGGGAGGAGCAAACACCATAAGTTAATGCTGCCATGGAATTTATCCAGGAAATTAAAATTACATTAAGTATGGTTTAATTTTTCTTTAATTATGTCCTTAAAAGTATATCTAAGCTTCCCTGTTTTTTCCTTTATCTAATCTAACACATACTGCTTATATCAGAAACACACAAAAAAATAGTTAGCTTCATGTACTAATCTATAGAAACACTGCATTCAAGTATGTTTTTTAACCCCATACCAACCTTCAATTCAACAGCATAAACAATGCAGAAATCTACATCAGCACTGGTTAGATGAATCATTTATGAGAGATGTGGTTTTGGGAACTAAGCCTACAAATTCCATAATGCCTTGTTTGCATAGAATGTTGTACCTGCCACTGGATAAATGAATAATTAGTTTTATGCTAATATTAGCAGGGATTTTTAGGGGTATTAACTCTCAAAATCAACGGCTAGCAAACTCAAGATATTTAATACACTTTAGTACGGTTAATAATGTTAATTTTGGTATTTTTTTCATGCAAAACAAAAAAAATGTCTACAATACTGATTCTCCTAAATCAGATGGAAGCTTTAAATTGCCTTTAACTCAGTAGTGATTGTTTCTGATACTGTTGATACAACAATTCAGTGACATAACATTAAATAATAAGGATTTTATGAAACAACTGTGGGGACATATTAAGCCAGATGTACCAAGCTTAGAGAGTTGATGACCTTTTGAAGAACCTCTCCAGCTTCATGCTATTTTACAGATTATACTTACTAAGAAGTGGTCTACAAAAATTCTCACCTTATTACATTTGGCTCACTGTTTCTAGTTGCATATATTACTTTACACATTGATAAAGAATCAATCACCTCCCTAATCTATATACCACAATAGAAGGGTAATTTCTGTACATAACTTGCAGAATCAGATTTCATAATATATTTTTCTATTTCCACAGACTATTCGCTTATACAGTACTACAAGTGTGATCACAATATAAGTTTAGTTGCAAAGTATACAGTAGGAATGTACAGCACAACTGCCCTACAAAACTAGACACATTAGCTTTTCAAAAGTAAGGTACTGCAGTGAATGCTATTGTGATTTGCAATGCATAATATTCCTCAGTATTATGATTAACTACAAAACCGGTGCACTTTTGACAGATGCAGACATGCACAAAAACACTCCTAATTGTGATAAAGAGGAAATCAAATGAAGAGAAAAAGTCTGCAATCAGACAATGCTTTTTTTCATATTTCACCTTTTCAGCTTGACATCATCTTTATACCAGTTTCACATGATCACCTCGTCTTATATTTTGTTCTCCAGTGTTTATTATATAGAAAACAAACCCAAAGAGTAAATTATTGTCATACCTGTTGCATATAACCACTGATGAGGAAATAAGGAGCAATGGGTAGAAATAGCTTAAGAGGGTGAGAAATTAAAACTTTTGTGAGTATGGGGAATTGTGAAAAAGATAGGAGTAAAGTGGTTAAATAATGCTGCTCACATGGTCATAATCTCTTCAATTAAAATTGGTTTTATTTTCATTTGATAGGATCAAAAATACTTGAAATGTTTTATGTAATAAAAATAGCAAAGATGCTGAAAGCTTGAAAATAAGAATAGTTTCATACACATAGGTATAGTTAATTGTTTTGCATATAGTATAGTATGGTATACTATAGTTTAGTGTATGGCTTTTTTCATGCTCTTTAAGAAGAACAACAATTTGATTTTGGGTTGTCAGAGTCCCTTTAAGGAAGAAGGTGCTTTATAAGGGACTGTCCTGCCTAAGGCTTCTATTCCATGGCTCCCATAAGAACTCCCATAAGGCTGACACGCAGCTACAGGATTTTAAAAAAATTTGCAGAGCTATTCCATGGCTTTAAGCCATGACCTCTGCCTATGACCCTCTACTCCCTACATGCTGGATATGCTCCAGAATTTCCCCTTAATACCCACTACCCCTACACACTAAGTTTCACCTGGGATTCCCCTTAATACCTGCAACCCCCTATGAGCCCAGGTATCCCCACTGGTGTCCCCCACCTAAAGTATAACCACTGAACTTCTTATGGACCCCATGGCATCAAATATTGACCCGTTACCATTGGGGTTAATATGGATCCTCATGGCAATTCCTTAGGACCCCCATGGTACTTAATATTAACCCCACACCAAAATTACATTTAACTGAGCTCCTCCTTCATGGAGCTTGTTTGCTAACTAACAGATTTTTGACCGTGCCCCTGGCATATAGGTTATTATTAGGGACTATGGGAGTCCATAAGGACCCCCATGGTTATAATTTAGATTGCCATGGGAGTCCAAAGGGATCCCAATGGTAACAAATTAATATATGGGACCCCATGGTTATACTTTGGATGGGGGAATCCCAGTGGATAGAAAAGCTCATAGAAGGTTGCTAGCATTGAGAGGGGCTCCTAGGGGATGACCTGGCTCAAAGGAAGTAGTAGTGGTAACCCCTTAATTGTGTCAGATTGGAGGCTTGGTTGTTCAAATCTAACACATTATAGTGTTTGCCTATTCATATCGACGGATTTAAGGCATCCAGGCTTCTTTAACATTTTTTCTGTCAGAGGGGAAGTGGGGTTTATAATACTTTATCCTTATTTTAACATTTCAGGTACTCTGAAAAATGTCTTAGTAAACTTCAGCAAGATTTGATATGGTTATGGGAGTGATGTTATAGCAATTTTTGAAATAGTTATAGGACAAGTACCCGGGGGCTTAGGATATTAGGAATATTTCAAGCACTCCAAAGGCCTGGCTTTTCTCAGAGGTTTACTTTATCTGTATAATGTGATAGCTCGGTAGTGATTTCCAAGAAAACCTTATTCTGTTCTTTTCTTACTGGAGAATAGGAGGCCTATGTCTAGAAGTTCAGAAATCCTATATTAATGCATCACAACTACAGTCCAGATCAAGGTCGATGGTCTTCAGAGCTGCTTAACACTGAAGAAGTAAACTTGAACTGTAAGACTCAAGTGCTAAAAGACATGTTAAAACTGATTAAATATATTAATTTATTTTCCCCCACTTCCGGCGTAATGCATGCTGGGAGTGACATCACTTCCTGCCCCCCCCCCCCTCTCTTCTTCTTCAACTTCCGGTTTCCGGTCAGGAGTGATGTCCCTTACTGTTTCTTGTTTCCTGGAGTGGTGGATGATGGGAATTTTTAGAGCCAATGAGGAGGGGAAAGTGCACTGAGGAGGATGCATAAAGACAGCCCAAATATCAGGGGAACATTTTTATTCAAGATCACCATTGAGAAATGCCAAGATTTGGCTGAAACGCCTCTGGTAGGATCCAATTTGCTCTTTGTATCTTTTATTATAATTACATTATTTATTTTATTGTTACTGCTATTTTACCTATTTTCACCATATTGGTCCTATTGTTCCCTGATGTGAGAAGCCACATGGATCGGTCTTAATTAGATCAACCATTATAAGATTAGCGAAAACATTATATGAATTGTCATTCGTGCTGACCTTAAACTCACTGATATTGGAGCATCTTATTTGAGGCTTTCGGCCCATAACTTGCGTGCTTGTTTAGTTGAATCACTCTGTAATTGTAGCAGAGTTCAAGCCCGCGGCAAGCCCGCAGACATACGGCCTGTATACCGCGAGTTGCGGCCTTGCAATTGAATGAGGCTCATTATCTGTAAACTACTTGGTGCATAGCCAGATTGTATTCACAGATTTCACGACTTGAATTGCACAAATGGGAGGTTTGCTTATCCATCTTTATTCATTTGAAAAGCTAAATATTAATAATTACCACACCAGCCAACCCTCTCAAAATATATAAACTGTTTAATAGCTTAACAGAGATGTATAGGAAAGAGAAGGAGTGATGGGGTAGAAAGAGAGGAAGGTGTAGTATAAATATCTAGAGAGACAATAGTATCAAAGAGAAAGTTAGAAAAGAGAGAAGGGACAGGAGAAAGAGTGACAGAGAAAAGGAATATAGTAAGCCTGGTGATGAGACAAAGAAAACCTTAATAATCCTAGGTGACTTGTTCTGCAGTTTGAGATGCTGAACAGCCATGAAACACTGACCCTTTTCATTCTGACAGTATTCATTTTAATTGATTTATTCTTACTTCAATATAGTTCTAGCATAAATGGTGAATTAAACACCTTAATTCTATGAAATCTCACACTTTGTATGACATTTCTTCTATATTACAGTTTATGGTGTCTATACACACAAGTTCTGTTGTCTGTGACAAGCCCTCACAAGCATCTTCTTTATCTGTATCAATATTGATGCAGAGTGAGATTAGATGAGGATACAGTTCCCGTAAAGAACAGATGAATCTTCCAACATATCTCAAAATATTTTATTTATGAATTTTTCCATTATACTTTCTGCTATATCTTTCCATTGGCATGTCTTATTGCTTTGCAGCTTAGCCAGAAAGTATGTTTCCCCACAAAGGGGTGGGATTTCAAAATAACAGTTTAATAACATAATTTAAAGGGTAATGTTGTAGGAGCTATTCTGTCTGCATCTTTTCAAAAATATCATAACATCGCAGGCATGAACCAGTAACCCTGATGACAATCAAAGATGTACAAGGAATGTAGGTGTATGACAAAGGGGCACTCAAATCCAACATCTGAATTTGGTCAATTTGATTTTGAGATGCCAGCTAAAATCAAACTTAAGGATGCAAGTAAATTACATTTGGCCCATTTGAGCAAGTATACTAATACCTAATCAAGTAAAATGGCTAATAATGAAGAAATGAAACAAGAGTGATAGTTGCACATTTGTAATGTTCTGATTAATATAAGCCTTTTTCAGCAAGTTAAAGTGACCTGTCACATTCAAAACTCCCTCCAAGCAATCAAAATAGCTTTTATCAAGGCTATATTCAATTCACTTACTATGCGCAAGCTCTTTTCACAATCTAAACTTACGCATACTCAGACCCACCCATAGAGGCAGAAATATGTATCTGAAAATTAATCAAGCTTCAGATCTGATGCTGAAAACACCAACCCCTCATTTGAGTTGAATATAAGCCTTGATTACTTATTTGCAACACAATTAAGGGGTTTAAAAGTACACTAAACAGTACACAAACTTGGGGGATCCCATGGATCCCCCCAATACCCATACCCCCAATGAGCCTAGGGATCCATAGGATTCCCCCATTGACAATACAGTAAATTAGGGAACACCAGGGATTCTCCTCTCCTACCTGGAGGGAACCCACAAGGATTCCCTCCTGCCATGCGATGAAGGGAACCCCCAGACATTCCCTCCCCCACTCACAAAGCTAATTATAACAATGGGGTCTATTGAGACCCCATGCCACTGGTACATTAACCCTGTGAGTCAGAGGTCCTTAAAGAACGCCTGTTAGGGTCCCCCGTGGCACACAGATTTAACCCCTATGCCACGAGGATCACACACTGTATACACACATCTAACATATGTTAACTAATCATGGCATATGTTAAACAAGATTTATTCCCCTAAAATTACCCCAATGCCATGGAGATCCTCTGGGTTTGTGTCCATGTTTCAGACACTTTGAACAATACAAGAGGACCTATATACTTTTTCAGGTTTTACTTTAATTTAGCCAGGGGAAACATTAATAACAAAACAAATCGAAGAAAATAATAGGCCTAGTTTCCATTGGAGGACTATCTATAGAAGTAAACGGTTCCTTACTATCAGCTCTCACCCAGCTATCCATAGGTGGAGAATAAGCAAGACAATTCACAAGTCCATATATTCACTGGCCTGTAAATTTCTTCCAGACTTTCAGATGCTTTACTATTGCTACAAGTGTAGGTTGCTGTCTCTCCCTCTCTCTCTCTCTCTCTCTCTCTCTCACTCTTTCTGACTCACTTACAGGTCTACAATAGCTGATTATAATCCAGTACATCAATTGCCCTCCCATATTCCAGAAGCAGTCTTAAATCAGGGTTACACAGGTGCAGCTCAATTTAGCAGAGAGATTACATCCTTCATTCCTCCTAAGAGAACAGAGCTTTATAGAGTCTGTGACTCGCATACACAACTTGTATAACTTTGTCACACTATGTATTAAAATAGTTATAGGTTTTGAACTAAACATAATTTCATATGCACTTTTTAATCACTTACCCCACCCCCACCACCACCACCACCACCTATCTATCTATATAAACTTCATCCCATGGGATACAACCATAAGTGGTCTGCAGGAGTTTTAAAAACCCCACTGCGGATCACCACTATAAACCCTGGGAATCTCTGTGGATTCCCTCCTCCCATGAGGTGAACGGAACCCATGGGAATTCCCTCCCCTGCTCACACCTGATCCCCACTAATTATAACCATGGGGTCTGCTGTTATCCCCATGGCACCTAAATACTGATCCAGAGCTACTGAGGTCCTTAAAGGACCTTTATGGAATCTAAATTTTAACCCCTACCACTGGGTTCCCTAATGGACCGCGGAGCACACATATACAACCCCTATGTCACAGAGGTCCTTTAAGGACCTTATCAATCTGAGCATCTGATTGGTTAAACAAAAAACACTCTAAAAGATTGAAATATAATGAATATGATGGACACATATTTCAGTCAATTAGAATGCTCAAAAAGTCAATGAAAGCCGCAAAAGTGCTGCAAAACCCATTTGTGGATGGGGGAGCTCCTCAAAAAATGAACTCTATTTGTTAGAGCAATTTTTTCAGTGGGATATTTTGTTTTGCTTTTTGGAGGGCCATTTCCAGGCCTAGAAGATGAGGATATTGGCTTCAATAAAGCAAGAAGAGGACATGATGGCTACTAGCAACATGGATAGCTGATTGGTAAAGGGCAGAAGAGTAAAGAACAGGGCTTCAGTGATCATCACTGGATGATCTTTAGTGTAGGTAAGTTTAAATAATTCTATTTTTTTACAGGGTTAATTGTTTTATTTTGTGTTTTACTAGGAACTTGCCTGTCAAAAATGACAATACTGTTTGCCACACAATGTGAGGCTTTTGGTCCTCTGAGCACCTTTGGCACTCATTGGGTGCCCCATGCTGAGCGCCTTTGGCGCTCATTGCGAGCCTCTCCCCCCATGTGCTTCAAGTTTCCTGCTTTGCACTGATCACCTTCTGCGCTCATCGCAAGCCCCACGCTGAGCGCCTTTGGAGCTTATCGCGGGGCTCGCAAGGAGCGCCTTCAGTGCTCATTGCATGCCTCTCATGGTGCTTATCGTGAACCCTCAATGAGTGCCTTTGGCGCTCATCGTGGGGCTCACAATTAGTGCTTATGGCGCTCATTGCTAGCCTTTCCTCTCGTCTGCACTCATTGCAAACCTCTCCCGCTCGCAGTGCTCATCGTGAGCCCCCATTGGCTCTCATTTCGAGCCTTTCCTCTTGCCTACTGTACGGGACGCTCATTGCAGGGTTCGATAAACTGCAAATTTAGTGCTTGGGAATGCATCTCCACACTGTCCCTTCCCTGTTTCTTTCTCCTCTGTATGTGTGCTGAATGTTTGCATGGCGCGCAGTGACTGCCGTTGTTTTTATTTTCAAAGTCCGCGTGTCTGGCATTGCTGGTGTAAGTGTTAGTGTGTTCTGTGTGGTGTATTTTCTAAGTCCCGCTTTGTGAGTCTCTCATGTGTGACGCCGCCGCTGGCTCACCTCAGTTCGCAAGGCTCGCGGTTGCGCCCTTGCTTTAAGAGGAACGCAACTGCATGACCAACATCGCAAACCTCACCAACATTGCAAGATCCACAACTTTACTGTATATGTGATTATTTTTTATTTTAATTACCATATATACCGTATAAGCCGACCCGAGTATAAGACGAGGCACCTATTTTACCACAAAATACTGGGACAACTTTGTGACTCGAGTATAAGCAGAGGGTGGGAAATGTGCTGCCCCCTGTGTCCCTCTTGTGTCCCCCCTCTCTCTCCCCTGTGTATCTTCCCCCTCTCCCTCCCCTGTGTCTCTCCCCTCCTCTCCTTCCCCTGTGTCTCTTCCCCCTCTCTCCCTCCACTGTCTCTTCCCCCTCCCTCCCTCCACTGTATCTCTTCCCCCCTCTCCCTCCCCTGTGTCTCTTCCCCCTCCCTCCCTCCCCTGTATCTCTTCCCCTCCTCCCTCCACTGTGTCTCTTTCCCTCCCCCTCCCTTATCATCCTCCTCATCCTCCCTCCTTAACATCCCTCCTAATCCTCAACCCCCCATCCTCAACCCACCATCCTCATCCCCCCATCCTCAAAACCCCCATCCTCAAAACCCCCATCCTCATCCTCAACCTCCCTCCTCAACCCCCCTCCTCATCCTCAATCCCCCTCCTCATCCTCGGGATCCAGCCAATGCTAATGACATGACGCGCATGTGACGTCACGTCATTAGCATATGCCGGGTCCCCAAACAGCCAGAAGACGCACAGAGGAGCGGAGGAGCATCTGATGGAAGGTAAGTGAGGGGAAAGGGAGAGGGGGAGGTAATTAGAGAGGGGTTAAGTTACGAGGGGGGAGGATGAGGAGGGGGGGTTGAGGAGGGGGGTTCAGGTTGATGAGGGAGGTTGAGGTTGAGGAGCGGGGTTGAGGATGAGGAGGGGGGTTGAGGATGAGGAGAGGGTTGAGGGTGAGGAGGGGGGTTGAGGAGGGAGGATGAGGAGGATGATAAGGGGGGAGGGAAAGAGACACGAGGGAGAGGGGGGGAGAAACACAGGGGAGGGAGAAGGGGGGAAGATACACGGAGTCGGAGAGGCACGGGGGAGAGAGAGACAAAGGGTGACTTGAGAATAAGCCGAGGGGGCCTTTTTCAGCCTTAAAAAAAGGGCTGAAAAACTCGGCTTATACTTGAGAATATACGGTAATATTTTTTCATGTAATTTCTTTTTATTTTATTGTAATTAATGTTTTTTTTTGTAATTTTTTTTTTTTATAATTAGGGTTTTTTATTTTTGTAATTAGGGTTTTTTATTTTGTGTAATTAGTGTTTTTGTAATTTTTCTGTAATTAGGTTTTCTTTTTATTTTCTTATTGTGTTAGTGTAGATGATTGATGCATACAGTACCATGGGGTTCTTTGAGGACCCCTATGGCACATTAGGGATTCATTTAGATTACCATGAAGGTCATTGCCCCTTACTTATGTTTTAAAGCTCAGAAAGCCTACTTTGACATGGATGCAGAACGAGCAATGACTTGGACTGATTTGAAAGCAGAGATCCTTGACAGAATGTGTTAAAGCACACAGATTCCACTGATATAATTTTTGTACAGTAAGAGCGCTCAATCACAGATTTTTGGTTTTTGATGTACTGCATCTATTAGGAAAATGGTTGTGTCCTGGAAATAATGGACTAGGGAGATTATAGAACTGCTGGTGATTTAGAAAGTCTTCCATTAGGCTTCTGTGAATTGGTGGGATAAAATGAAAACCCTAAAGGCTCATACTAATATTTGGTTTAGAAAACCATAATTCAGAGAAGAAAGTATGAATCCAGAATCTGGAAGATATCCACTAGAAAATACCACAGAAAGACTAGTTTTGCAAATCCAAAGCACCTACAGAACCTAGTAAACAATGCCAAATGCTTCTATTGTGGAGAACCGATTCATATAACGACCCATTGTACAAATAGGGAATAACTATGAATTGGCAGTCAAAATTGGAATGCTGATGCATTATCTTTAATACACTGCCATACAAAGTGTGTATTTGGATCACAAACTCTGTAATGCTCTTTTCCCTCAGGAGGACTAAAGGAGTTAACCTCTCTTCAAAGTTAATTAGCTACACTTGTGTAACCATGATTTAAGATTGCTCCTGGAGAATGGGAGGGCGGCTGATGAACTGGATAATATTTATTTGTTGTGAGATACAGAGTTACAGATAGCATTATTCAAGTAGCTACTTGCAAATGCCTTGAACTCATATATTTGGCTTTGGGTGTTTTTTTTTATAAATGATTATATGCATTCTATTGACTTCATTAGTGCCAATAAGTAAAGTCTGGAAGAAATATACATGCTTGTGGATATATGGACTTGTGAATTGTTTTTGACTATTCTCCACCCAGGGATAGCTGGGTGAGAACTGATAGTAGGGCACTGCTTACTCGTCTAGGTAGCTCTTCAGTGAGATCTAGGCCTATTACTTTCTTTGGTTTGTTTTTGTTATTAATATTTTCACTGGTTAATTTAAGTAAAACTTGGAAAAGTATATATGCCCTCCTGTATTGTCTTTCTCCATCAAAGTGCCTGAAACACAGGAACAAAACCCAAGGAGACTGGTAACTTGCCACAATAGTGATGAATTAACAAATTGTATTAGTACATGCCTATTTAATATGAAGGTGAACCATGGAAGTAAGTTGGGGAAATGTGAGACTGTATGTGTGGAAGCGGCTGTTACATCTGTACCAGGTCTCAAGATATGTCATGGGTGATTTTCCCCTGAGTTACTTCTTCAGGAACGATGTGCAGATTAATAGGAGGAAGAAACTACCACTGGCACCCATAATGATGTATCCCAACAGCTACCTGACAAAAGTTTATTATGTGTTTCCTGAAAGGTCAAAGTTCATGATGATCATAATGGTTATACAGTGGATATAAAAAGTCTACACACCCCTGTTAAAATGTCAGGTTTCTGTGCTGTAAAAAGTTTTGAAAAGATACATTTTCAAAACTTTTTCCACCTTTAATGTGACCTATAAACTGTACAACTCAATTGAAAAACAAACTAAAATCTTTTAGGTGGAGGGAAGAAAAAGAAAAAAAAATAATGTGGTTGCATAAGTCTGCACACTCTCTTATAAACTGGGGATGTAGCTGTGTTCAGAATTAAGCAATCACATTCCAAATCGTGTTAAATAGGAGTCAGCATACACCTGCCATCATTTAAAGTGCCTCTGATTAACCCCAAATAAAGTTCAGCTGCTCTAGTTGGTCTTTCCTGATATTTTCTTAGTTGCATCCCACAGCAAAAGCCATGGTCCACAAAGAGCTTCCAAAGCATCAGAGGGATCTCATTGTTAAAAGGTATCAGTCAGGAGAAGGGTACAAAAGAATTTCCAAGGCATTAGATATACCATGGAACACAGTGAAGACTGTCATCATAAAGTGGAGAAAATATGGCACAACAGTGACATTACCAAGAACCGGAGCTCCCTCCAAAATTGATAAAAAGACGAGAAGAAAACTGGTCTGGGAGGCTACCAAGAGGCCTACAGCAACATTAAAGGAGCTGCAGGAATGTCTGGCAAGTACTGACTGTGTGGTACATGTGACAACAATCTCCCGTATTCTTCATATGTCTGGGCTATAGGGTAGAGTGGCAAGACGAAAGCCTTTTCTTACGAAGAAAAACATCCAAGCCAGGCTACATTTTGCAAAAACACATCTGATGTCTCCCAAAAGCATGTGGGAAAAGGTGTTATGGTCTGATAAAACCAAGGTTGAACTTTTTGGCCATAATTCCAAAAGATATGTTTGGCGCAAAAACAACACTGCACATCACCAAAAGAACACCATGGTGGTGGCAGCATCATGCTTTGGGGCTGCTTTTCTTCAGCTGGAACTGGGGCCTTAGTTAAGATAGAGGGAATTATGAACAGTTCCAAATACCAGTCAATATTGGCACAAAACCTTCAGGCTTTTGCTAGAAAGCTGAACATGAAGAGGAACTTCATCTTTCAGCATGACAACGACCCAAAGCATACATCCAAATCAACAAAGGAATGGCTTCACCAGAAGAAGATTAAAGTTTTGGAATGGCCCAGCCAGAGCCCAGACCTGAATCCGATTAAAAATCTGTGGGGTGATCTGAAGAGGGCTGTGCACAGGAGATGCCCTCGCAATCTGACAGATTTGGAGTGTTTTTGCAAAGAAGAGTGGGCAAATCTTGCCAAGTCAAAATGTGCCAAGCTGATAGACTCATACCCAAAAAGAAAGTGCTGTAATAAAATCAAAAGGTGCTTCAACAAAGTATTAGTTTAAGGGTGTGCATACTTATGCAACCATATTATTTTATTGTTATATTTTTTCTTCCTCTACCTAAAAGATTTCAGTTTGTTTTTCAATTGAGTTTTACAGTTTAAACCTGACATTGTAACAGGGGTGTGTAGACTTTTTATATCCACTGTATAAATAAGGATTTAAATAAGGCTTAATCGTTCCTAAGGCATCAACTAAGGCAGCTGCCCTCAAGTACATGAAGGTCTGAATACATAAAATTCTGCATATCCTAGGAAAAGGCAGCATAAGGTGTGCAAGCTTAGGTTGCAATAGTAGTGTTCTCCCCTAAGAGTTTCTTCAATATTCCATATACATAATGGATAAGAAATAAGGGGGTTGTTTATAAAAGCTGACTTTTAGATTGTTGTTTTGTTAAAAGTAAATTAAGCGCAAACTGTACATGATACTTACACTGAAGATTTAAAAATGAATTAGATATCAATAGTTACAATATTTATTGAAAATCTCAAGATTTCTCCGGAGAGATTTTAAGTAGAGGCACAACTTGGTTGTTCCTCTGCCATATCAGACAAAATCTCACTGGTCAGTGAAACTATTATACACCAAGTACAAAAAACAGCAGACAGTTTAGATATAGCACATTTATCGGTGCTATTCCTTGTTCCAATTGAATAGTCCAAAATGAATTTGCCTTTTCCTCAGAATCAATATCCCCTGCTAAACTTTAATACAGATCTTCATTTTTTTTCATATTGACCAATAAATTGGTAATTTCACAGGGATAGTTTCCCACTCATTGCACAGACATAATTACATAAAATTTGGCATTAATAATTGTTGATTAAACCCAAGATATTATTCTGTGCATGTCTAAAACATCTTTTGTTTCTCTTTTAAATATTTTCTTGCCCCTCTCTTCATAATCACTCTTTATTTCAATAATGACCTTATTTTCCAATAGAGATTTGCTATACTTTTCTTGACTAGATGATTTTCATAAAATATGTATTTTAATTAAATTTTTCTATTATGATTATACTAGTAAGGCTCATTCAAATGTAATGCAAAGTGATAATTTAACTGTATACCAAGAGGATTACAAGTGTTAATTGCACTGAGTGACAAGTGAATAGAAAGTGTTAATTGTACCAAAACTAAGTCTTCCTTTCAAAATCTTCGTCACTTAATTTGGTAAGACAATCAGGGAAGTGCACACATTTATTAAATCTGGATTGAGAATAAAATGAATAAATTCCTTGCTGATATATTTTTTCATGATGCCTGGGGCTACGTACCGTAACTTTTATAGAAAGAACATTTGCATTTTTACACAAAGGTTTTACTGTGCGATAAAGTTTAAAAAAATTGACTTTAGATTACATTTACTTGAATAGATAATTTTACAAATATATTTTAATTCAGTTACAACTAACATGGGTGTTCAAAATAATCATTCCTCCATTTACATCAGGTTTCTCTCTCCCTGTTAGGCCTGGGATGTTGGATAACTGTAAATAACACAAGAAAAAAAGTCTGGTTGTCTCAGTGTATCAAGTACCCGCTCGCCTAACATTCCTTTTTCACAAACTGAAAGTTGAGAAATGTAAAACCACAGAACTAATGAGTGCTTGGTACCCTGAGGTATCAAGACTATCTTCTTTTCTAATTTATCTGACATCTCAGGCCTAGCAACAGCGAGAGAGAAAAACAATATAAAGGAGGTGAGACTGCACCCGGCTTATTTCAAAACCTTAATCAAATTTTCAGTTCATTGTTTTGTCTTTGCAAGTATCATACAGCCAAGTAATTATGACTGACATATACAAATCCGTTGTACTAACTATCATTATATATAAATGTATATTTCTATTTTTCATAAAAATGTGTGATTATATAAAATAAATACAAGGACCTCACATTATTGTAGATATGTTTTATAGTGTGTTTTATAGGCTTATGACCACTTTAGGGGTTTTCTATATACAGCATTAGCAGGTTGAAGATCTTGAAATTAAGGAAGCACTACTAATAGCAAAATAACTGTTCCTGTAGTGGAAATACAAAAGCTAATTATTCCTTTATGTTAATATTGTATTAATACAGGAAAATATGTTATAACATGGAATATTGAATAAATAGACAGCTTTGTAGTTGTGACTTTAAGATTGGTCGATTTCCATTCTATGGCAATCTCACGCTAAAACCTAAAAAAAAAAAAAAAAGCGCCTGGGCTGGGCTAATTGTGTCTACCTGCTCACAGTAGTTATTTGGTGTTTGGTGTAATTTGCTCTCATTTCTTAATTTAAATGATATATAACCCTTATGTTCTTTTTATTTTACGAAAACAGAAAAGTTGTTTATACATTTTTTACATTTATAAATTTAAAATTATTATAAAAATAACTATTACAATGTTTGTACTTGACAATAAAAATATTAAAACTAAGATTCACATAGAAACATAGACAATGACCAATAGACCTATGTAGTTATAGAATGTTATGATTATAATTTTAGAAACTTTGATGAATAAACCCAACAGGTTAAGTGGAGGCATTTTTTTTTTATACTTCTCATAATTTATACCTCTGTTACCTATTTCCTACAAAGCTTTTGCCATTATTTTTTGGGATACAATAAAAAGGTTGCCCATATCTGCCATAAATCTACAATCTTCCAAAATGTCATGTTAATTGAAGTCCCCTTAGATGTTAATATTTGAGTATAATGTACAACATTTCTAGGAAGTTAGAATCTTCTAAAACAGGGGTTCTCAACCTTTCTAGTGCCGTGACCCCTTGATAAAATTTCCCAAGTTGTGGTGGCCCATAACAGTAAAATTATAAAATGATTTGACTGTGCTGCATCCCAGTCTTCTTCTCCCAAAGTGGCTAGCAGCGTTCTTGCGTAGAGCACAGCAGATGGGCTGTGTTCTTACGCGCTGCGCACAGGGCCGGAATTACATACTGAAAGAGGAGCAGATATCACACACTCAGCCTGGTACACATACACTCATCCTGTCATATGACACACACAGTCAGCCTGTCACACACACACTAACCCTGTGACACACATACTCAGCATGTCATATCACACACACTCACCCTGTTACACACATACTCAGCATGTCATATCACACACACTCACCCTGTTACACACATACTCAGCATGTCATATCACACACATACTCAGCCTGTCATATCACACACAAACACTCAGCCTGGCACACACACACTCATCCTGTCATATGACACACACACTCATCCTGTCACACACAAATACTCAGCCTGTCATATCACACACACACACTCACCCTGTAGCATGTCATATCACACACATGCTCAGCCTGTCATATCACACACACACACTCAGCCTGTCACACACATACACTCAGCCTGGCACACACACACTCATCCTGTCATATGACACACACACTCATCCTGTCATATCACACACATAGTCATCCTGTCATATCACACACACAGTCAGCCTGTCACACACAAATACTCAGCCTGTCACACACAAATACTCAGCCTGTCTCACACAAATACTCAGCCTGTCATATCACACACACACACACTCACCCTGTTACACACATACTCAGCATGTCATATCACACACACTCACCCTGTCACACACATGCTCAGCCTGTCATATCACACACACACTCAGCCTGTCACAAACAAATACTCAGCCTGTCTCACACACACACACTCCCCCTGTAACACACATACTCAGCATGTCATATCACACACACAGTCAGCCTGTCACAAACAAATACTCAGCCTGTCTCACACACACACACACACTCACCCTGTAACACACATACTCAGCATGTCATATCACACAAACTCAGCCTGCCACACACACACTCAGCCTGTCACACACACTCAGCCTGTCACATGACACACACAGTCAGCCTGTTACACACACATATACTCAGCATGTCATATCACACACTCAGCCTGTCACACACACTCAGCCTGTCACACACACACTCACCTTGTTACACATAAACTCAGCCTGTTACACACACTCACCCTGCTACACACATACTCAGCATGCGATTTGGCCAATTGAATATGGCTCTAAATAAGCACATAGCATATGTTTTTTAAAGAAGTTTTTAGTTAGTGAAAACCTTGCTTTTGGATAGATGTTTATTAACTAAAAACTTATTTAAAAAAAATATGTTATGTGCTTATTTAGAGCCCTATTCAATTGGCTGAATTGCAATTGAATGAGGGCCATAGTCACCACGTCACATCACACACACTCACCCTGTTACACACACACTCAGCCTGTTATCACACACACACACTGAGTCTGTCACACACACTGAGCCTGTCAAACACACACACTCACCCTGTCACACACACACTTGAGGTGTGCTGCGCGTATAATGGGCAGCCCATGAGCAGATCAGATCAGCTCTCTCCCTGGCTCCTCCATGTGCTTGTATACTAGTTCCAGCACTGCACTGATCTGATCTGATCCCACCCCCTAGCAGACTGTTAACCCCCTGCTTCCTAGATCAACCTCATTACAAGCCCCCCCCCCACAGTTCTGATGGCCCTGGCACTTACTCTCATATATGATATAGGTAAAAATAATTACATTATGGAAACCAAAACACACAATACATTCTCATTTGCTCACTGCTTCTCCTTATCTAACGAATAGTTGGATGACATACTGGCACTAAAGGTATGAAAGGACAAAATTGTTTGTAAAGTGCATTTAAAATAGTAAGTGTAATATAAGAATACAAAAAAGAAAAAAGACCAACTAAACTATCAGGCAACACCAACTAAACTAGAGGCAACCAACAAGGCAAGAAAAAACATTTATTACTTAAAACTTAACTTTTATTCATAGATCAAAAAAAGTTAAAAATAACACCAAAATTCAAAAAAACATCAGTATCCCAGTATATAAGATGACGTCATAATTATATATTATACAAAAAAGTTAGGTCAAGGTACAAGGACTATTGTGGCAGCTTGTGGAGCCCACTGCTTACTCCCTAACTAATAATAACTTCTAACTATACTAGTCTCCTAAGCTCTAGTGTACATCACTCTTATACCCCTAAATAATGATGTCCATAAAGCAGCAAGCTTATGCTACTCTCATCTCCTAGCATAGACAAATATATATTGTGCACAGAAGAATGTTAATAAATAATTATGTTAATATTAACACATAGATTGCATTGGGATTAATGTATTAGATTAAAGAGAACCACATCTGTAAATGAACCATAAGGCCATAACAGCAATAGAAATACATATCTTAAGGGAAAATTGCATTCGTGTTAAAACCTGCAAAGCCGGGAGTCAGCAAGCGATGACGTCATTATCGTGGGACAAGGAAGCAGAGCTGGCCGACTAGCATGTTTCATTGTGGCTTCTTTTTGGGCCATGCTCTGTATATCTCTGCTGTGTATATCAGTTTCTACCTTGCGTGTGGAGGTATATATAAATATATGGAACGGAGAAGAGAAAGATACACACTTTTAGAGCCAATATAATACCCAGGTTATAATGCCCACTATTGTATTACACTGGTATTGGAGTGTAAAGAATAAATCAAATAGAACAGAAGAAAGTTAAAATATAACTTCTATTAATGTGGTTAATAAGTCAAAGTTAACATATGTTGGTTAAAAATAAAATAAAAAAGAAAATAATGAGCGCCTCAGTGTGCAGAAATATTCATTTTTGTAAAGTTAGTCGGATCATGATGTGAACATCTAGTAAGATCTAGAGCGTCAGATACAGACCCACAATTATAACAGTGTTGTAGCCAGTTTATACTTATTAGTAACAAAGATTGTATATTATGGAGATAAACAGAGACGGGCTTATATCTATAGACGATCTATCAGTGGGTATAGGTATGGGGAATATAGTCTCTCACAATCTGTGGCCCTATCTGTCTATTTTGTGATGGTAACACTGGGACCTATTAGGGACCCACCACTGGCCCACTACGAGACATCAATCTCCTGTCTCTGAAAAATATGCTGCATCAAAAATCTAGCCTCTCTATATCTTGTGCTAATTCCTAAATACCTGGATGGTACTGATAAATACGAAGTCTCAGCAGTGTTCTGATGCACCAACATGCTTTGTCCGATTTACATAGGTAAAGTCAGGAATGTAGTAGAGACACAGCCGTATCTCGATCTCTTTTCCTGAAAGGGCTTCTGACATCAGCCCTGGGCGTCAAGAGGTAAGGTCTGACGTGCACGTTTCGCGTCTCTGGCGTCTTCCGAGACCCTAATTGTACTGCTGGCAGTACAGGTTTAAATAGGGTAAGTGTAATTGATTGATTAAATGGTTAATATATCTATTTTACTCATTTCATTGCAGATCTCCATTGTAGTAGAAGATTGAAACTTAGTATGCAATAAGAAAAAAGGAGAAACAAACGGAGAGAGATATATTAGGGATACAATGGAGAATACGGAAACATAAATTCCCTTAACCAAAAAAATGGAAAATTGGAATTGGAACAGTCATCAGCTGTATGGTGTGGGGGAAATTACAGTCTGTCTGATATTAAATTAGTTTAGATAGATGATTGATACTAATAATGATTATAACCATAAAATGGGTTAAATAGTTAGCAAGGAATACTGGAGTCCAAAATACAATTGGAGGGGCCAAAAGTAACAATTGATGAAATAAAATCAAATAGCCACTTTTGGGGATGAAAAGTGGCTCAATGTTTAGTAATATCCTAATTATCTTTTATTATCTGAAACACGCGAGAATTACAGTACTTACATTTTTGACTGTATAAAAAAGATTGTGTGGAACACCTATAATCTAAGTACATCTCATATAGGGGAAATGGATGCTAATAATTATAGATGTGTTGGTTGATAGAATTATATATCCGAATTTCATATTATTCATTGGTGGTGATGATAGGTGAATCTTTAACATTAACTCCAGTTCCATAGGTCCTTGCCGACAATATCTCCCCTTAAATTGGGATATAATTAAAAGTTGGCGTGTGGAGAGAAGTTATCCTACCTTATAATTATTATGACTTATATGTAGTTTAACAGAGGAGGTAGTAACCTTGCTGTGCAATATTGTGGGTACGCAAGAAAAGAAGAATTTAACAATGGTTAAATATAATTGCTAAAATCTGTTGGTTATGAAAAGACGATATATTGAATCTTGGATCCTAAAGAGCTCAAAAGTTAATGGTAAAGATACTAAATAATCAATAAACAGTGTGGCAATCTTATGTAAAATAGGGAACTAGGAGGAGGAGTTTATAAAAAAGCAGAAAAGCTGTTTCCTTCATTCAGTCCTCCTGGGATAATCGTATTAAGCATTGTAATCCAGAGAGCTTCTTTCTGGAGAAGGATTGAGTCCAAGTTACCCTTTCTGATGACCATAGACACTTTCTCCAAAACCCAGCATTGGATGATGGGTTTGGAGTTATGGTATTCGTGGTAGTGTTTTGCTACCGATGTAATGATTCTGTTCCTCTCCAAACCTTTCATGATGTTCTTAATGTTGCATAAATGTTCACCTAGTCTCTTTCTGAGTTCTCTTTCGGTTTTACCCACATATTATAGGTTACATGGACATTGTAGAGAGTAGATTACTGCTGCCGTCCCACAGTTGTAAAATCCTTTAAATTCGATATCCTTGCACAGTCTGTCTTGTAGGCTTATAACCTTAGTCATATGACCACAGAACTTGCAATGTCCACATCCGTATGTTCCATTCTGTAATGTCCTTGTAGATCTCTTTTTATTGACAAAGTGACTCCTGACCACATGATCTCTTCTCCAACCCATCTCTATCTTCTGGTCAAGCATAGTGTTGACTATTTCCTCAGTCCTAAGCACTTTGGCATGTGTGTTTACAATTAGATTGATCTCCTGCCAGTTCTCATTGAAGGGACCTATAAATGTTATATTTTTTTCTGTTCTTTGCTGAGGTTTATGGACTAGTAAGTCATCTCTTTGTGCATGTAAGGCTCTGTGGTATGTTCTATTGATGTGTCTTTTACTGTATCCTCTTTGTGACAATCTAGTACTGGGTTCTTTAGATCTTTTCTTAAATGTCTCGAGATCAGAATAGTTTCTTCTGGTTCTTAAAAATTCTCCAAAGGGAAATTATGTCTTGGTAGGGGGGAAGTGAGAACTGGTCTTGTGCAGCGTACTATTAGTTGCTGTCGATTTTCTGAAGAGGTCTGTTCTTACATTTCCATCTTCATCTTTACATATGGTAAGGTCTAAGAAGTCCACTGATGTCTCATCAATTTGATGTGTCAGTCTTAGATTTAACTGATTAGTGTTGAGTTGTTCAATAAAACCCTCAGATTCGTGTTTAGTACTGTCCCAGATGATTAGAAGGTCATCTATGTACCTTAGCCATAGTACAATGTGATCAGTGTAGCTGGTGTCATTAAACACATGTTCTCTCTCCCACCATCTTAGGTACAGGTTAGCATATGTAGGAGCACATGCTGAACCCATAGCTGTTCCTCTTTTCTGTAGGTAGAAACAGTCACTGAATACAAAGTAGTCATGTTGCAGCACATATCTGAGTAGTTTGATCAGGAATTGATTTCTTGTTCTGTTTGTCGGAGATTCCATCTGTATAAAATATTCAATGGCATTGCAAACAAATTGGTGGCCAATTGATGTATAAAGGCTTTCTGCGTCACATGTTGCCAGTAGAGTTGTAGAGTCAAGGTTAATGCCATTAAGTTTATTCACAGCATCCATTGAGTCACGGACGTATGACGGTAAATTGAGTACCATATGTCTTAGTTTGTTGTCAAGAAATAGCCTGGTCTTCTCTCTAAGGCTCCCATTTCCCGAGAGATGATAGGGCGTCCTCTTGGATTTTTCTTGTCTTTATGTACTTTGGCCAAAGGTTTAGACATTAATGACTGTGTGTTGAATTATTTTGAGGGGACAAATTTACACTGTTATACAGGCTGTACACTTACTACTTTACATTGTAGCAGAGGGTCACTTCTTCAATGTTGTCACATGAAAAGATATAATAAAATAATAAAATATAATAAAAGATATAATAAAATTTGTGAGATACTGTGTATATATACTGTATATATATATATATATATATATATATATATATATATATATATACATACACATGTATACATCAATAGGGTGGAGGGTAACTGTACTGTACTGTGAAGATATATCTATAGTGCACAGAGAATTAGCATCTGTCTGTGAGCTGTGTATATATCCATCTGTTTCTAACTTGTGTGGAGGTGTATATAAATATAAATATATATATATATATATATATATATATATATATATATATATATATATATATATAGTAAATAAATACTACATCTGTGTTTACATCTGAATGTCTTAAGCAAATTAAAAAACCTGCTTCCAGCTCAGAATTCCAAGAAAAACAGTTATTTTACTGCATTCAGTGAATCTGAGCTGGGACATGCAAATGTGCCCACAAATGCCTCGCTTTTCAATCCATAGCCATTTTCAAACATGGCTTCCTTTAAGCTTATACCTGCTGTATTGCACAGCTTTAATGTAAAGCCAAGGCTAGATTTTACACAAGCTGTGAATTCTATCCATGTACAGCTTTTTTAAGCTATCTGGCTATCATCAGCATGGAGCGGGATCTCAGCTTGTGTTGTGGATCTTATGAGTAGGTAGTTCACCACAACAATCATTTGATATATGGTGGGCAAAAGAGCGATAGAAGCCCTCCACCGTACAGTAGTACAGTAAATAAATAGTACATCTGTGTTCACATTTGAATGTCTAAAACAAGTTAAAAAAACTGCTTCCAGCTCAGAATCCTGAGAAAAACAGTTATTACACTGCATTCTGGGAAGCTGAGCTGGGACATATATATATTATTCCTCATAATGTTTTTTGCAAAGCCGGTGCTACCTCGGTACCTCTGACAAATTGTTCCTGTAAGTTATTATCGAGCGTTGGCAACAATTTGTTTTATACATCACTGTATTACTATGCAAATTGGATTATTGGATTATATAAAGGGGAAGGTTGGATATACAAGTGGCTGCCCTCTGGTTATATCATCTGAGGGAACTACGTGGAACAGTGTCAGGTCAGTAACTCATGCACACTGACATCAAGCATTAAGTGTCTGTATGTCACCACCTCCCCAGTCTACTCTTCCACATCATGTCCGCCGCATGAAGAAGCTTCACTGCCTTAGTACTCTGGATAATGGGCAGCTCCACTGCAAATTAAAGCAGGCTTGTCTACCAGTCATCTTGTCGTGCTTTTTTAATTCCACTTGTTTTATGCATCTACTGTGTTGTGTATGTGTGTGTCTGTGTTGTGTCTTTGTGTCTGTCTCTGCACCTATGTGTGTGTGCAGTAAGTGATCATGATGTGTATCTGGCTGACTGCCCACCTTCAGAAATATCATATACACAAATAAATGTATAATACAAACATTCTCAAATGATGTATTGTAAGGAAGGGCCTACAGCTGATGAGACACATCATGATCACACACTCACTGATCACTTATATTAGCAATGGAGTTCAGTTTTATCATAAAGGGTACACTGCAGTTAAAGGCAAAAAACACTTGATTGCCATTGTGATTTCTTTTTATGAGTATAGGAATCGATTTTGCATTTGTTACATACTTCATGAGAGCTGGATCATGTCTTTTCAGGGGAGGGAGGATCAGTAGCGTAGCTAGGGGGTGGCACCAGGTGCGGATCGCCCCAGATGGCACCTCTTTGGGGGCGGCAAAACTGACCCCAGTTGCAACCCACCTAAATTCACTCCCTTCGCTGGCTCCCTCCTCCTGCCTCCCATCTCTTGCACCTCCCACCGCCCCTGATCTCATCTCCAGTGGAGGAAAGGAGGAGCAGCTAATGAAGGAGTCACCAGTGGGAGGAGCTTCTAAACCGGCGCAGGCACACAGGTAAGGAAGGTGTGTGTGAGAGAGAGATGGAGGGAAAGTAAGTGGGGAGAAAGAAAAAAGGGAGAAAAAGAGAGGGGAGAGAGAAGGAGAGGGAGACAGAAAGAGGAGGAGAGGGAGAGAGAGAGGGAGACAAAGAGAGGGGAGAGAGAGAAAGAGAGGGGGTAGAGAGAAGAGAGTTGGTGTTTGAGAGAGAGAGAGAGAGAGAGAGAGACAGAAAGAGGGGGAGAGAGAAAGAGAGGGAGATAAAGAGTAGGAAGAAAGACAGACAGAGGGAGAAGAGAGAGAGAGAAAGAGGGGGAGATACAGAGATAGGGGGGAGAGAGAGAAAGAAAGAGAGGAGGAGAGAGAGGAAGAGAGAGAAAGGAAGAGTGAGACAAAGAGAGGGGGAGAGAAATAGGTAGAAAAGGGAGAGAGAGAGGGAGACAGAGAGGGGAGAGAAAGAAAGAAAGAAAGAGGAGGAGAGAGAAAGGAAGATGGAGACAAAGAGAGGGGAGATAGAGAGGAAGAGAGAGAGAGAGAGGGAGAGAGAAACGGAGAGAGATATAGATAGGGAGACAAAGAGTGGGAAGAGAGACAGAAAGAGGGAAGGAGAGAAAGAGGGGAGAGAGGGCAGAGGGAGATTGAGTGGGGGAAAATGGGGAGATAGAAATGGAGAGGAAGAGATGGGAAAGAGAAAGAGAAGAGGTAGAGAGAAAAAGGGAGGGGGAAGAGATGGAGAGAGATAAAGATGGGGAGAGGAACAAAGGGTGAGAGGGAGAGAGTCAGAGGGGGAGAAAGGGGGGAGAGAATGAGAGAGAGGGGGGAGAGAGACAGAGAGAGGGAGTGTCACGGACCCCTTTTCAGGGCGTGGATTTTGGCCCAGCCAGCTACCATAGAGAACAGACTACCCCATTGGAAAATGGGTAGGGGAGTTATGTTGCCAGCATGCTTCATGATCTTAGGGCATATGCCCATCCCTCATCCTGTATACTGTATGTAATTCCCCATGTAATAATACTGTGTCCTGTGTCATATTTAAAATTAATGTGTGAGTATAGTTAATGTCATTGATACTCTGATATATTTGGTTCAGAGGTGCAATTCAGATGTTTCCTATCCACCTGCCATCTTAGTCCCACACGCACGATCAACGGACCGGCCAAAAGGTTTTAAACTAGTTTTTATTGCACTTTGGGGTTTGCAAATGTTGCAAGGGACCCGCCCCCCCCCCCCCCCCCCCCCCCCGATGGCAACTGATATGTGCCAGGAGGGAATGTGGGTTGTGCTTTGGTTCTGTGTTTTTTTTTTTCGTTTGTAGTTTTTTTAGTTAGTTGGTGTTTGTTGGTGAATAAAGACAGTTCTTCTGGAGACATATAGAAATCGTGTGTCCTATTTTGCTCCTGTTCTCCCTGATTGCTGCAGTAAGGTACTGAGAGAATCTGTAGGATTCTGCTGGAGTAGGTGTGACTTTTACAAGTCTTATCAAGCCCCATAACAGGGAGCAGATCTGGAATCTCTCGGTAGCCTGGAAGTGATGATTTGTGATGCAATTATCCTGAGAGTTACTGTATATACATGCACAGAAAAGGGAAAAGTAAGTGTGTGTAAACCTTGCACACACACTCGCAGGGGCTCCTCCATTACACTGCACAGGGGCTCCAAAAAGGTAGATCCGGGTCTGCAGAACACCATCCGAGAACAACAGATATTGAATTGAACCAATACTTGAGGTGATTTTGGTGTCAACATTTTGACTTTTTGGCCAATACATAGAACCTATAATGGAAGCTTTCCCGGACTAAAGACTCCAGAACAGCCATGCTGAATGGATGCAATTTAATTAACAAAAGACCAACACTGAGAGAACTGTGAGAGGATTTTTTTCTTGTATAACATTTTATTAATTAAACTATTTACACACTGGCACTTGGTGGTGCTCTCTTTTGTCTTGCTTATCTGTAGAACTTTCTTCCATGAAAGTGGATTACATTTAGATGGTCATTATTTAATGTGTATGTCTATATTATTATTATTATCTTATTAATTGTTGTATTTTGTTTTATGTATACAGTTTTTGTTCGTACTATACTGTTTGTATTGAAAGCTATGTGTGACACAGGGAAAAAACATTATAGTAATTAATTATCTGTGCACTTTTCATTTAGTTTAGAACACTCTATGATTTGAACTTCAATAAGTGTACTTGTGAGGAATTAACTCTGCTGGGTTTTGAACCCTGGTCACCAGGCTGCTGAACCTCTTCCCTACCACTGTGCCAGCCTGCCTTTATGAATTTCTCTGAGATCTGATAAACCTTGACTTTGCTAGCAATAGTATCAGTGACTAGTCTCTTCAGCTGTGTCTGGTCAGGTGTCTGGTCCTTGGCCTATATAAGGCAGTTCCTGTCTATGTACCTTTCCTAGATTATTGTGGTTCCTGTTCCCTTCAATAAAGCTTGTTCCTGTTTCATCTACAAGTTGCTGAATTGGATCATTGCAGAATAATCTGGCCCTTTCATGGAGACCGCCAGGTCAGATTCTGCATTGGACCAGCAGGTTGCTTTTACTGCAAGAACTGTGCAGACCCAGGCACAGACCATTCAAGTGCTGCAGGACCAGGTAGCTGAACTGCAAAATAAAGTTCAGTCAATGCACAGTGAGTATACCAGCTACAGGGCATGTGATGTTACGGCTGCTACTGTTACACCTGGACAAGATGCCCGTTTGCCCCTACCAGAAAAGTTTGGAGGAGATCGCAAAAGATTTAGGGGTTTCCTGAATCAATGCCGTTTGCATATCATGATGTTACCTCACCGTTTTCCATCTGAAAGAAAGAAGGTGGGATTTATTTTCTCCCTATTCAAAGATGAAGCCCTGGCTTGGGGCTCTCCTCTTCTGGAACAGGACAGTCCAGTCTTGGGTAATTTAAATGACTTTCTTGAGGCCATGTGCCTAGTTTTTGATGACCCCAATCGATGTGCTACAGCAGAAGCCACTCTCCTTCATTTGCATCAAGGGAGGCGCTCTGTGGCTGAATATGCTGCTGAATTTAGACAGTGGGTTGCTGATACTACCTGGAACCAATCAGCCCAGCGGTTCCACTTCAGAAAAGGTCTCTCAGAAGCTATAAAAGATGAGCTAGCTTGTGTTGATCTTCCTGCTGACTTTGATGCATTTGTGCGTCTGGCTATCCGTATTGATCGGAGACTTTCTGAAAGAAGATTGGAAAGACAGGGCTCTTTTAGACCAAGTGCTACTCCTATTTCCTATTCAAGAATTTCTACTCCGACCCCACAAACACCTACAGACTCTGAGCCTGAGGCTATGCAGGTAAATCTAATAAGATGGCCATTATCCAATGAAGAAAAACAGTGGTGAAGCACTCACAATTTATGCCTGTATTGTGGTAGTGCAGGGCACTATGCCATCAATTGCCCTAGCAAATCCAAAAGAACAATAGCTATGGCGGCTGAGGGTGCACAGATTCGACACCAATCCCATATTTCAGATCAACTGGATTTTGTCACACAACCCTTGTTTTCTCTGGCTCATGGTGAAGAGGGTATTTTGACTCAACATCCTCATTTTGTGGTGCCTATCACGTTGCAATGTGGTGATCGTAAAATTTCAACTACTGCTATGATAGATTCTGGAGCAGGCGGAAACTTTATGGACATCAAATTTGCAGCAGGAAATACAATTCAGTCTATCCCTAACTCTTCACCTGTGTTAATGGAGACAGTAGATGGTTCTCCACTTACGTCAGGCCCGGTTACACATGAGACTGTGTGCTTAAAGTTGACTCTGGAAGTGAATCACCATGAGGCTATATCTTTCCACCTAATTTCCTCAACACCGTTTCCAGTGATTTGGGGGGTACCTTGGCTTGCTCTGCATACCCCACAGATTGATTGGAAGACCAGAACTTTGTCCTTTCCTTCAGAACACTGCTTAATGAATTGTCAACCCTCTAAGGTAACACCTGTTGCTACAACAATTAATGAAATGGTTGCTACAAACTTGACTAAGCTTCCTCTACAATATCAGGATTTTGCAGATGTCTGTGATAAGAAGAATGCTGATCAGCTTCCACCCCACAGGCCTTATGATTGCCCAATAGAGCTGTTACCTGGGGCTGCTATCCCATTTGGCCGTATATATTCCCTTTCTGAGCCTGAATTGAAAGCTCTTTGTGAATACATACAAGAAAATCTTGCCAAAGGCTTTATTCGACCATCTACTTCTCCAGCACGAGCTACTATATTCTTTGTAGAAAAGAAAGATGGCAGCCTACGTCCATGCGTTGACTACAGGGACATTAATAACATCACTGTTAAAAAACGCTACCCCTTGCCTCTCATTCCTGAACTTTTGGAGAGACTTCGCTCAGCTAAAAAATGTACGAAGCTTGATCTTCGGGGGGCATATAATCTGGTTCCCATAAGACCAAATGATGAATGGAAAACAGCTTTCAGAACCAGGTACGGGCATTACGAATATCTAGTAATGCCATTTGGGCTTTGTAATGCCCCTGCAACTTTCCAGCATCTTATCAATGATGTACTACGAGATCTCCTGGATCAGTTTGTTGTGGCATATTTGGATGATATCCTAATATTTTCTGATAATCTTGAAAACCACAGAAAACAGGTCCGTATAGTTCTGGAGCGCCTTCGTACTCACCACCTATACATTAAACTGGAAAAATTTGAGTTTGAACAAACAGAAATTCATTTGAAACAAGCCACAATTACACCCATTCTTAAGAAACCCACATCTGATCCAGCTTCTCCATCTAATTACCGCCCTATCTCTCTACTTCCCTTGGCTTCTAAACTACTTGAGAGTGTCGTCTACACTCGCCTTACACAATTCATTTCTTCCAACTCCCTCCTTGATCCCTTCCAGTCTGGCTTCCGGCCCCAACACTCTACAGAGACAGCACTCATAAAAGTTACTAATGACCTGCTCAATGCCAAATCAAAGTTTAATTTCTCTATCCTAATTCTCCTGGATCTCTCTGCTGCCTTTGACACAGTTGATCATCCTCTTCTTCTTATCCAAATTCTCCACTCTCTTGGCTTCCGTGACACTGCTCTCTCTTGGTTCACATCTTATCTAGAAAATCGAACATTTAGTGTCTCCTTCTCTGGCACCTCTTCATCTCCTCGCCCTCTAACTGTCGGTGTACCCCAAGGCTCAGTCCTAGGCCCCCTGCTTTTCTCCATCTATACATCCTCCCTTGGTGCCCTTATACAATCTTTTGGATTTCAGTATCATCTATATGCTGATGACACCCAAATCTACATCTCTTCACCTGAACTATCCCCCTCTCTGCTAGCCCATGTTGCCAATTTCCTCTTGAGCATATCCTCATGGATGTCTGCCCGTCAACTCAAACTCAACATGTCTAAGACAGAGCTCCTTATCTTTCCACCCTCTACTACAGCTTTCACTCCGCAAATATCTCTCACTGTTGACAATGCCATCATCACTCCTACCTCTCAGGCCCGCTGTCTTGGGGTCCTACTGGACCCTTCCCTCTCTTTCATTCCCCACATCCAATCACTCACAAAATCTTGTCACTTTCACCTAAAAAACATATCCAAAATACGCCACTACCTCACACAAGACACAACTAAAATTCTTATTCACGCTCTCATCATATCTCGCCTCGATTACTGCAACACTCTTCTTGCTGGCCTTCCTATCACCCGTCTGTCTCCACTCCAATCCATTTTGAATGCATCCGCTAGACTCATCTACCATACTAAACTATCAGTGTCTGCAGCACCTCTCTGTCAGGCACTCCACTGGCTTCCCATAGCGTCTAGAATACAATTCAAAATCATGACCCTAACATATAAAGCCCTCCACAATAATGCACCCTCCTACATCTCTGCTCTCATCCCAAAATACACTCCCACCCGCCCTCTTCGCTCTGCTAATGAACTTCTTCTCCCCTCTCATCACCTCCTCTCACTCCCGTCTTCAAGACTTTTCCCGTGCTGCCCCTATTCTTTGGAACTCTTTACCTCGCACCACCAGACTATCTTCCTGCCTCAGATCCTTCAAAATCTCTTTAAAAAACACATCTATTCAAAAAAGCCTATCATTATCATTAGCCTCTTCATTCACTATGCATCTCTCACTCTCCTGTACCTCACCCATACCCTTTAGAATGTAAGTTTGCGAGTTTTAATCTTGTGAGGTGCTTTAGGGAAAGCACAGTGTATATCAGATTGAAAGCTCAATAACAGGGTCTTCCTTTTTTTTTTATTGTGAGGTATTGTTTATACTTGTACCTAACCCCTGTATTGCGCTGCGGAATATGTTGGCGCGTTATAAATAAAGGATAATATAATAATATAATATGTAATAACTCCTAAAGGTTTAAGTATGGACGCAAGTAAAATTAAAGCTGTGCTGGACTGGCCCATCCCCAAGAATGAAAAAGATATTCAGAGATTTGTGGGGTTTGCCAATTTTTACAGGCGTTTCATTAAGAATTTCTCTGCCGTTATTACACTGATCACTGACCTTACACATAAAGGGACTCCTTTTCAGTGGTCCGATAAGGCTGATACCGCATTTTCCCGATTAAATACATCTGCCCCCGTCCTGGTACATCCTCAGCCGGAATTGCCATTTATTGTGGAAGTTGATGCTTCTGATTCAGCTGTTGGTGCTATACTGTCTCAAAGGACTGGACCTAAGATGCTGTTACATCCGTGTGCCTTCTATTCCCGCCAGATGGTGCCAGCAGAAAGAAACTATGACATAGGGAATAAAGAACTATTGGCTATAAAAGCTGCCTTCACCGAATGGAGACATCTCTTGGAGGGAGCTACCCATCCAATTACTGTCCTGACAGATCACAAAAATCTGGAATGTATTCGATCAGCAAGGAGACTGTCAGCCAGACAAGCACACTGGTTCCTATTCTTCTCGAGGTTTAATTTTTTGGTTACATACCGTCCTGGCTCCAAGAATGGTAAGGCGGATGCCTTGTTTAAAATAGCTGACCCCCTCCTTACTACTGTAACCAAGACCACCATCTTGCCGGAGGATATATTTATTGGAGTTACTTTTCTGATGTCTCGCATTAAAAAGGGCTACGCTGAAGATCCAGTTCTTCGTGATCCTCCTCGTGATCTCCATATGACGATGCTTAATGGGTTTTGGATTTTTCAACAACGTCTGTTTGCTTCGGAGTCAGTGCGACTGGACCTTTTACGTCTCTACCATGACTCAAAACCAGCAGGTCATCCAGGAATCGGAAAGACACAAGAGCTACTCGCCAGATCCTTTTGGTGGCCCAAGTATTATGAGGATGTTAAGAAGTATGTGTCCTCATGTGATGTATGTGCCAGACATAAGACTCCTTGCTCATCCCCTGTTGGCTTGCTTCAGCCTCTTCCGATTCCTCATCGTCCCTGGGGATCTATATCCATGGACTTTATTGTGGAACTACCTCCCTCTAAGGAACACACTACCATTCTTGTTGTTGTGGACAGGTTAACTAAGATGGGTCATTTCATACCAGCTCGTGGTCTCCCTTCAGCTAAACAGACGGCTGACCTGGTTATTCAGGAAATATTTCGCTTGCATGGAGTGCCTGATGAAGTAGTTTCTGACAGGGGAGTGCAGTTTACATCTCGTTTTTTGAAACATTTTTGCTCTAATCTAGGTATTAATGTAAAGTAATGGACAGACTGAGCGAACCAACCAGACTTTAGAACAATATTTGCGGTGCTATATTAGTTACCTGCAGGATGACTGGCTGGATTTTTTACCCACGGAAGAGTTTGCCTATAACAATGCCCAACACTGCTCCACTTCTCTGAGCCCATTTTTTGCCAACTATGGTTACCATCCAACCTTTCTAGTGAGTCTCCCAATTACTACTTCCATTCCTGCAGTCACTGATTGGCTAACCACCTTACGAGATTCCCAAGACCTGTTGAAGGAGACTCTTTCGGAGGCTCAGGAATGTTACAAGAGAGCTGCTGATAGGCATAGAATGGAGGCCCCAGTTTATCATGTTGGTGACAAGGTTTGGCTGTCAACAAGGAATCTTAAGCTTAGGGTTCCTTCTCATAAATTGGGTCAGAATTTCATGGGACCTTTTGAGATCATCGCTCAGATCAATGCTGTCACTTTTTGTTTGCAACTTCCAGATTCCATGAGAATACATCCGGTGTTTCACGTTGCACTGCTGAAACCTTTCCATGACAACGGTTTCCCTGGCCGAGCCCGGCCTGCCCCAGCTCCAGGATGGTGAGGATGAATACGAGGTGGAGAAAATTCTGGACTCCAGGATCTTCCGCAACAAGCTTCAGTATCTGGTTCGTTGGAAAGGCTATGGTGAGGAGGATAGTTCGTGGGAAGCAGTGGACAATATTCACGCTCCTGATCTTCTTCGGTCTTTTCATGTGCAGTACCCGGTTAAATCGGGTAATAGGGCATCCAGAGGCTGCACCTATAGAGGCAGGGGTAATGTGAGGAATTGACTCTGCTGGGTTTTAAAACCCTGGTTCCCAGGCTGCTGAACCTCTTCCCTACCACTGCGCCAGCCTGCCTTTGTGAATTTCCTTGAGAGCTGATAAACCTTGACTCTGCTAGCAATAGTATCAGTGACTAGTCTCTTCAGCTGTGTCTGGTTAGGTGTCTGGTCCTTGGCCTATATAAGGCACTTCCTGTCTATGTACCTTGCCAGATTATTGTGGTTCCTGTTCCCTTCAATAAAGCTTGTTCCTGTTTCACCTACAAGTTGCTGAATTGGATCATTGCTGACCTAGGTTGCTGGTCTCCAAAACCTTGTGATTCCTATATCATTACAGTACTATTTACTAAAGGAGCAACTTGTGTTTAGGTGAAACATCCCATTTAATGGTCTAAAGGGCTTTCAAATATGCAGAAGCCAGCTTGCTTCTACACAGCAGCAACATTGCCTAGAGAATTGCTGTCTTATAGTGGTTTCTCTTAGCATCTATAAGCTTATCTGCTTTGACTGAGAGGGACATAATAAAGGGCACTGTATAGACAAAAGATGCCCTCTCTCTGTAATTCTGAATGCCCCATCCAGAGCTGCTCTCAGCCCCTTGATGGCCTTATAAGGGTGGGTATAAGCAGCTAGGCTGGATGCTGAGAAGCTAATGTTCGAAAATAAGTATAAAAGTCTAATACTGTACATGGCCTTGTAAATAACTGAAATACATATTTTGTTTATGCTACATAGCTGTTTACTGCCGCTAGAACCAATTATTATTACGAGAAGAGGACCTTGTTTACAGTTATAGAATAAAATACAATTATTTTATCATTGAAAGCAGAATTAACTGTTTGCATACCTCAAGGCCTCTAATGGACTGAGTACTGTTTCAGGGCTAAAGTCCACAAGTGTTACAAAAGTGATGAATGCTATATATATATATATATATATATATATATATATATATATATGTGTGTGTATATATACACACTAAATAATGTAAGGATATTTGTATTATTTCCGCAACACTCCCCTGTGTCTCCTTCCCCCATCTCCCTCCAAATTGTCTCCTTTCCCCCTCTCACCCTCCCCTATGTCTCACTCCCCCATCTCCCTACCTGTGTCTCTTTCCCCCCTCCCCTGTGTCTTATCTCTCCCTCTCCCTCCCCTGTGTCTTCTCCCCCTTCTTCCTCCCCTGTGTCTCATTTCCCCATCTCCCTCCCGTGTCTCCTTTCCCCCTCTCTCCCTCTCCTGTGTCTCTTCCCCCTCTCTCTCCCTTGTGTTTTTTTCCTCTCATCTCCCTCCCCTGTGTCTGTTCCCTCTCTTCCCCCCTCTCCCTCCCCTGTGTCTCTCCCTCCTCTTTCTCCCCTGTGTCCCCTCCCCCATGTTTCCTTCCCCCTATCTCCCTCCCCTTTCACTGCGCATTTGCACACGCGTGGCTCTCGGTGCACTTGCACATTGCGCGGTCAGTATTGCGAGTTTATACTACTTATTTTTTCTAGTGGAAACAGGTCATATGTGGGTGTGAAAAACAGCAATATGATTTGAGGTGACTCAACTTCATATTTATAATTGTTGTTGGAGCAAAAAAATCACACTGACCAATAATAAGGATATACCATGAAATGAAATTATATTGAATCAGACTGTTACCTTTTCCACGGTATTTAAATATTAGAACACTTTTACCTTTACAGTTAAGTTCTATCCACAGACCCCACAAATTGGTTTGATTTTGTAATTTCCAGCCACCTCCTAGATTGTATGGTCTTTAGCAGTGACCTTCTCTATTAGTGTGTCATGCTTTCTGTTCACTAAATACATTTGCAGAGCACTGTGTAATATGCTACCACTTTATAATGATTAATAATCACTATGCAAAATAGTTACAATGTAACAAAACATGAAAAGGTGATTGCTGAATAAAATAATGTGTTCTTTGTTATAGCTTTAAGATAATACTCAAATCTGCAGAGCACCAGCAAAACCTGTAAAGAGGGAAGTAATAGAAAATAAAATACATCAAATATAGGTTGTTAAAATATGAGCTAGTGGATACTGACCTTTATCTTGACACTTTGATGTCAGATTGTCATATGCCCTGTGGCCCCTTTGTGCAGTGTATTTATGTGAACCTACACAGCTTCATAGTCCATAGATTGAGTTAATGTCAGAGATCGGCCATTTACTTTTGCTATGTGTCAATGAAGTGTAAGCAAGCTTTGGCTTTAGGGTGACGATAACTGTGTATCAGTGCTAACTTGTTCAGCCCTGCAATTGTCTTTTTCCCTCCTGCAGAAAGTAAAAGGAATAAAAAATAAAATGCATAAACATGATCTAATGATTTGCAATATATGAATCTTGTGCTTTATGCCTCTATAACACATCATTCTATTTTCTAAAGGTTCCTAATTTGATGCGGTTTCATAATTCTAATTATAGTTCTAATGGACCCCATGGCACCTAAAGTTAACCACTATACAATGGGAGACCTCATAGACCCCAAGGCACCTAATATTAACCCTTATAACATGTTAGCTTCAACGGTCTTCAACGTCTTCACATGACACCTAAAGTTAACCCCTATACCATGGAAGTCCTCCTACCATCACAGGGGTCCATATTAAATCCCATGGAACCTAATCCCCCACAGGGATCCATAAGGATCCCGATAGTCCTTAAAACTAAAGTCATCAAAAGAAAAAACTACATAACATAAAAATAATTTAACCTGCAAGGGGGGGGGGGGTGGAAATATACTTTACCTAACCTTTTTGATGCCCTCCAGCAACAATCATTTAACCCTGGAAAAGTGGACACATCCCTGTTGATTGAAGAGCCTGGGCTCTCCTTTCTTGATTGAAGCTCTTGTTCCTCATCTTTGGCCCATGCAAATGGGCTTCCACCTAAACAACCCACCACAAAAAAAAAATACACCTAACGGAGCTAACACTCCCCCTCTTAATCCCACACACCATGAAGTCTTCTAGAGCAGGTGCTACTAGGGACTGGTTTGGATGCAGGTCTCCAGCAGCGGGTGGGCCAGGCAGGTGAGGTAGAGGGGACCCCCCCCCCACCCCCTCTGATTGTGACTCACAATGAAAATAGTCTAACATGCATTGAAATAGGTCCCCCATTCTGGCCAGGTTCCTTTTAAGGCAGAAAAGCTGCACCTGTATGCACAGGGCAATCTATTGTTGTTGGAGGCAATGTCTTACTAGTTTAAATTAAATCTGGAAAATGTTGATTTCCATGACCAATATTTTGTATCTCATGGAGTAGCTCTCTCTGGAAGACCTCCATCTGCTGGAGTGCTTACCCATATCCTTTGTTGCTTAAGTGTTAAGTTGAGTTTAGTATATTATTAGTATCAATATGACAGCACACATTTTTGGGTGCATTTAAGGGCAATATGATGAGACATTCATGGCATTCAGCTATATGTATAGGTGATATTTATGTGGCAGATGAATTAGCGCCATTGCTGCGTGATGTTGGCCATATCAGTGAGTAGGAGTGTATGTTCTGAGAACAGGATTAATTATTGTGCTGTATGGTTGGTGGTACATGTACTTAATTTGCAGTGTCTTGAGTCCAACAATCCTGGTATTCCCTCTACAGTGGCTGTGGACATCCTTACCCTCAAGGTTTTTTCCCCCTTTTTATACTTCCCTACTGCTGATGGCCCACCACCTGTAGCCCTTGTACTCACTATTTTCATATCCATCTTTCTATTCACTAATCATTGTAGTGGTGCTTCATAATTTTCATGCTAACCTCTGCTGCCACTTCTCACCTTGCCATCTGATCAGCTCTAACTTCTTGGCCTTCATGGAGGATATGGGAATGGTCATGAATGGCAATCAGGAGGTCAAACAAATAAATGTCTCCATGGACTAATTGGGGGCCCTGTGTTTCCTGTGACAACCTGACTGTGCCTGAGAATCGGGATTTCCCTGGGTTGAGGTCTCATCAGTACACAGACTACTTTGCAAAATTATCAACAGCAGTGGAGGTCCAAAAGCTGCATATGAATACTGTAATGGCAGAGGCAAAGGTTGTAGGGCATGTCTTTCATCATTATTTCTTGAAAATCTACCTTGGCCAATAATGATGTTTCTACCTTTAGGCTAATATGGCCTTCCTTATCCCGATTCACAGGCACAGTCAGGATGTCACATGAATAAAAAAAATTGTCCTCCAGAGGGCCATCCATGACCATTCTCATATCATCCATGAAGGCCAAGAGGTTAGAGCTGATCAGATGGCAAGGATGTGGAGAGAGTGGTAGCAGAGGTTTGCATGAAGCACCACTAGATGCAACTTTTTTAAAGTGCTATAACTAGCCATCCCTTTACATTGCTCTCATACCATAATAAATGGCCAGACTTTGTTCATCTCAAGTTAATTCTCAGTTCTGGACAGATTATAAATCCAACGATCTGTACTGTGATGATCTTAAAAGCAAACAGAAATTATGTTATTTGCCCTAGGACTATACTAACCTGTGACCAATTATGGAACCTCTTGGGGGGTTCAACATGAAAATTGTTCTTTAGAAAACATGGGAAAGACATATTTAAACGACTAAATCTACAACAGTGAGCGTTATATTTTATGGAATTAAATTGATTTGTAAGTTTAAAACTAAGGTGATAATAATCATATGAAGTTATGGTACTGATTTTATGCAATTTCCTTACAATGCGCAGCTATTTTGTCAAACAGATTTATTATTATAGCTTTTTTAAGATATCAATAATAAACAATGGAAGCTTATCAGTGCATGCGCATCATTTCACGATTAATTAAATGTATTTTTTTCTCAAAATTAAGAGAGTTAATCAAGAGGCTAATGTAAATTTGGGAGTTAAATAGTACTTTATTAATCTTAAGTGCTACCAGGTAGTACAAGTAGACTATTCAGCCATTCATTAAGCCTTCTCATGTCTCACAGTTGAAAGCTTGTGCAGCACAGTTATTGGTTGGCCAGGTTGATTCCGTGCAGACCTGGACTATCCGGACAATCTAATTTAGAGTTTTATTTGTTCAATATTTGATGTACTAATGCATATACTTATTATCAAGTACGTAAATAAGTCATGTGGATTTATTTGACTTCTTTCCCTCGGTCCATGAAATTGTTCAATCTTTACAACACGTGCGTAATCATTAACTTTTATTAGAAGGAGCAGTTAACTGGAAAATTCACATGAATAGTGACAAGTCGCTGCCATCTATGGGCAAAAGCTATGAATACAAGAATATCTCATACACAACATAAACAGGATGCATGTAATTTGTTTGGTACTTGGTATATACTGCATATATAGCATGTTATATTTTAACAAACACTGTCACAAAGAAAATGTTTTGGCTGTGACATGAGTTGTAGTAGTGGGCAAAATTTTGAACCGTTACAATAATTAATAAAGTTAGATATTCTCTTCTGTTACAGAATATTGTGCTATCTGTATTATGCACATGAAATCATGGCCTAATTTACAACCTAGGTGACCACCTTGTTTGTATATAATTATTATATATATATGTATATACCCTTTTGAGTGGGACCAGACGGATATACTACAGGATATTTCTCCCTGTGAAGGGCGCAAGTGAGCTAAAAGAGGTTGCTCTCAGAGTGGCTTATCATGGCTATAGAACTAACCTATTAAGGTTGGTTCGTTCTCTGATGAGCACCTCTGACTTTGTTGTTCTGTATATGCAAATTACCTTTAGGGTTTAGTCTCCCTAATGGTAATAGGGGACTCCAGATGTGGACCCCTTGCTCACTGTGCCTTAGGGAGTTCAGCTGCACCTCACTGACGAGGCCCATAAAGGCCGAAACGCGTCTGTGGTTTGCTGTTTCTCCTGTTCAGGGTAGAATTGCCTGGTATTTCAGGGCTGGCTCACTCTTTTGAGTGGGACCAGACGTATATACTACAGGATATTTCTCCCTGTGAAGGGCGCAAGTGAGCTAAAAGAGGTTGCTCTCAGAGTGGCTTATCATGGCTATAGAACTAACCTATTAAGGTTGGTTCGTTCTATGATGAGCACCTCTGACTTTGTTGTTCTGTATATGCAAATTACCTTTAGGGTTTAGTCTCCCTAATGGTAATAGGGGACTCCAGACGTGGACCCCTTGCTCACTGTGCCTTAGGGAGTTCAGCTGCACCTCACTGACGAGGCCCATAAAGGCCGAAACGCATCTGGGGTTTGCTGTTTCTCCTGTTCAGGGTAGAATTGCCTGGTATTTCAGGGCTGGCTCACTCTTTTGAGTGGGACCAGATGGATATACTACAGGATATTTCTCCCTGTGAAGGGCGCAAGTGAGCTAAAAGAGGTTGCTCTCAGAGTGGCTTATCATGGCTATAGAACTAACCTATTAAGGTTGGTTCGTTCTCTGATGAGCACCTCTGACATTGTTGTTCTGTATATACCCATTTGCACATAAAATATTAAGATTTACTAAATATCTATATATCTATCTATCTATCTTTCTGTCTACCTAGCTAGCTAGCTATCTGTCTAGCTATTGATGAGTAGCACAATTCAGTCAGAGAAGAGCTTTGTTACTTCCTCCCCCAAAGCAAATAGCACTTCATGAATAGAAATCTCCATTAACATGTAGATACATTAACATGTAATGTAGTCTATGGTTACACTGATTTAACCACCTGTTTACACTGATTTAACCACCTGGGCATGCTCCCCAAACATATTCTCCTTCCAACTGGGATAATTAATTAATCACTTTAAGATGTGGTGCACTAAGGAGGGGTTTGGGTTTTTAGAGCACTGGGCTGACTTCTCTCTTCGGTACAATCTCTACAGTAGGGATGGATTGCACCTTAATGATGAGGGAGCTTTTGTACTAGGGGATAGGATGGTAGAAAGGCTGGAGGAGTTTTTAAACGTGGGGGGGAGGGACTAGATATAAGTAATGGGGTAGAAAGTGTAGAGGGTATAAGGGATGAATTAACAACTCATAGGGGAGGAGATGGGGGAGGGGTAGTATAGTCAATAGGGAGGTAGTACTAAGTAATTCAAGTGCAGTGGCAGGCACATCAGAACTACAGACTCATAACATAAGGTGTATGCTTGCTGTGTGAGAATAAAAGTAAAAGGAGTAAATCCCATTGAATGTGGCTTAACAATGATTTAAAGATCAAGATACAGAGTAAAAAACAGGCATTTAAATTATACAAACAAGAGGGGACAGAGACTGCTTTACATGAGTAGAAGGAAATCAACAGGGCTTGCAAAAGGGCAATTAGACTGGCTAAAATAGAAAATGAAAAACTAATTGCAAAAGAGAGTAAGACTAACCCTAAAATATTTTTTAAGTATATTAATGGGAAGAAGGCGAGGAAGGAAGCTATAGGAACATTACAATGTGACACAGGCCGTCTGATAAATAGTGACCATGAAAAGGCAGATGAGCTAAATAGGTTATTTTCTTCGGTATACACAAGGGAGGTACCAGTGGTTGGGACACGGCAACATAATGGGGCTACACTACCTTTGCCAAATAATTGGTTAACACAGGAAGTAATCCAAAAGAGGTTGGCAAAATAAATGTTAATAAAGCCCCGGGTCCTGATGGAATACATCCAAGAGTACTAAGGGAACTGGGTTCTATAATAGCCAAACCATTATATTAAATTTTTCAAGATTCACTCAACACAGGGTCTCTACCAGATGACTGTAGAAAAGCTGATGTGTATATTTAAAAAGGAAGCAAGAGCAAATCTGGGGAATTATAGACCAGTGAGCCTCACTTCTGTAGTGGGGAAGCTTTTAGAAGGGTTAATAAGGGATAATATACAATAATATGTCTATTTGAACAGGATTATAAGTGGGAGTCAACATGGATTTATGAGGGATAGGTCATGTCAAACAAATCTAATTATTTTCTATGAGGAGGTTAGTAGGAACCTGGATCAAGGCAACTCAGTGGATGTAGTCTTTTTGGATTTTGCAAAGGCTTTTGATACAGTGCCACATGGGAGACTATTGTGCAAACTAAGAGATACAGGAGTTGCAGTAAATATCTGCTCATAGATTGAGAGCTGGCTAAAAGACAGGAAGCAAAGGGTTGTTGTAAATGGAACATACCCCGATTGGACTAATGTTGTAAGTGGGGTTCCTCAGGGTTCAGTATTAGGTCCTCTCCTTTTTAACATATTTATTAATGACTTAGAGGTAGGATTGGAGTGGGGTGTCTCCATTTTCGCTGATGACACAAAGTTGTGCAAGGTAATTAAATCAGATAGGGATGTGCTTTCCCTCCAAAGGGATTTACATACAATTGAGGAAGGGGCATCTAAATGGCAGATTAGATTTAATACGAATAAATGTAAAGTTATGCATCTGGGAAGGAAAAATAGCCATGCAATTTATAATCTTAATGGAGCAAATCTAGGTGTATCAGATATTGAAAGGGATTTGGGAGCGCTTGTGGACAACCACCTAGGTAACAGTGCTCAAAGCCAAGCAGCAGCTGCAAAGGCAAATAAAATATTAGCATGTATTAAGAAGGGTATAGAAGCCAGGGAAGCAAATATAATTCTGCCACTATACAAATCTCTAGTACGCCCTCATTTGGAATATGGAGTACAATTTTGGGCACCACTTCATAAAAAGGGCATTTTAGAGCTGGAAAAGGTACAGAGGAGGGCAACAAAACTAATAAGGGGAATGGATGGGCCAAGTTATGAAGAAAGACTAACCAAATTAAACTTATTTTCTCTAGAAAAAAAGGCGTCTAAGGGGAGATATGATTACCTTATATAAATACATCCAGAGTCAGTATAAAGATTTGTCAAGGGAGCTTTTTGTGCAAAGAGGTTTTCAACTGACAAGAGGACATCCCTTGAGGTTAGAAGTAAAAAGATTCCACCTTAAAGAAAGAAAAGGGTTCTTCACAGTAAGGGTGGTTAATCTGTGGAATTCTCTACCAGAGGAGGTAGTGACAGCAGATTTATTAGATAACTTTAAAAGGGGACTGGATGTATTTCTAATTAAAAAGGAATTCAGGGTTTTCATGTATAGTTAGAGAGGCAGTATTGATCCAGGGAGAAGTCCGGTCACCTGTGTCTGGAATCAGGAGGTAAATGATTTTTTTTTTTTTTTGTATTTTTTAATACAACTAATTAATTAATAGTTAATCCGCATATTGCAGATCAGAGGAGATCTTAAATGGTTGAACTTGATGGACTGAAAGTCTTTTTTCAACCTTAAATACTATGTAACTATGTAACTGTAGCTAACAACACCAGCAGAGATGGAGGATGTTTTTTGGCAATTCATTCTTAAATGGCCATTGTAATACAAACATTTCTGTCATACACTCCCATGAAAAATCAATGATAGTAATTGAAGAAAATTGACACTAAAACAACAGACAGGTAAAAACAATGGGCCTTATTAAATTGCAACAGTTACAGATCGAATTAATTGAACAAGTCCGCAATTACATGGCCGAAAGCCAACTCTGTAAACCATGTAACCGTACGTAGCATTTCAGGTCATGATCATGATCAATTAAGCAAGCCTGTAAGGAACAGCCAATAGTAAATGAGACCGTCATCATGAAGTCAGAAAAACATGGAGTTTAAACGTCAATCACTTAGGGCCACATTCAATTCCAAGCCCTGAAACTCGATCGCAGACAGCCACATGTCCGCGATTGAGTCCGTCAGTCTCCGCTTGCGAGGCTATTCAATTGCACCAGGTCGCGAGTTGCAATCTTGAAGCCAGCTCCGGAAACCATGCACTGTTTCGGAGCAGTTGTGGGCGGGAAGCATATTGTGGTAACTTGTCTTCCTTGCATGGTAATTCAGGACCTCCTTAAACAGGTCTAGGTGGGAGGGCTGGGAGTCTTTGCTTCCCTCCCACAATTGCTGGAGGAAGTGATGCAACTAAGGGTATATCCAGGCAGGAAACTGCTGTTGCTTCCTGTTGCTTCCTTGATGGTGAGGGTGATGGTGGTGATGAATGGTGATGGCCTAACCGTGGGTGAGATTAAGCGTTTGGGGAAGGGGATTACTATATAGGTAGATAGATTTAAAAAGGGTTGTTGCTCCGTGGGTCTGGGCTGTGTGTTTGTGATACATTTATAGTATTGTGTTGTTGCCTTTTAATAAATACCTTTTAATGTAGACGAACCTTGTGTAATATATATATACATAAATTTGGTGTTACACCACATTTGGCGACCACGAATTTTAGACTTCTACAAAGGTTATTTATGAGGTAATATCACATTAATAGATAGTCAGATTTATTTTTTGGGGGGAAGAAAAAAAAAAGTACTTTGTCTAATTATCCTCTACATGGGAAATCAAGTGCTGATTGTGTGTGGAGTCTAGGTTAAGCCTCCATTTTTAATATACAAGCTTGGGCATCAGGCCTCAATTATTATTTTTAATCCTTTATATCGTACTTGCTTCTGAGTTGAGTTTTGTTCGTACTAGCTTATTTTGATACATAAAACAAATATATATCATACAGGTTGTTTTTGTGGGTTTATCTGAGTTGAGTTTTGTTGTGCTTTTGAGTACAGGCCTAGCCCTAGTACAGGCCTAGCCCTGCATTTGAATACAATATAGTAGGCTCCATGCGGCTTCTTTGTGTATTTGAATGCTAATTCAAGCCTCCATTTTTAATATACAAGCTTGGGCATTAGGCCTCAATTATTATTTTTAATCCTTTATATCGTACTAGCTTCTGAGTTGAGTTTTGTTCGTACTAGCTTATTTTGATACTTAAAACAAATATATATCATACAGGTTGTTTTTGTGGGTAAATCTGAGTTGAGTTTTGTTGTGCTCTGAGTATCAGAGTACAGGCCTAGCCCTGCATTTGAATACAATATAGTAGGCTCCATGCGGCTTCTTTGTGTATTTGAATGCTAATTCAAGCCTCCATTTTAATATACAAGCTTGGGCATCAGGCCTCAATTATTATTTTTAATCCTTTATATCGTACTAGCTTCTGAGTTGAGTTTTGTTCGTACTAGCTTATTTTGCTACATAAAACAAATATATCATACAGGTTGTTTTTGTGGGTTTATCTGAGTTGAGTTTTGTTGTGCTTTTGAGTACAGGCCTAGCCCTAGTACAGGCCTAGCCCTGCATTTGAATACAATATAGTAGGCTCCATGCGGCATCTTTGTGTATTTGAATGCTGATTTGGGCCTACAAGTTTGGGCATCAGGCCACAATTAGTTTTGTTGTGTGTTTCAAATACATGAGTTTGTTAATACTATTATTTTTTTTTTTTTTTTTTTTTTTTTTTTTTTAAATAGACTTTTATTAGAAGGCAATGCACAATAAAACATTTAAAACAACTGTTGTTAGTCAGTTAAGGTACGCTAACATTCGTAGTACAATAGTTTCCCATCATTAACTGACTAGGCCTTCCATTTTTCCTTTTTTAGTTATTAAGGTAACATGAGTCACAGTTAACATTTCAATTGAAATAACATAACATAAAGAAAAGAAAAGAAATAATAAAAATAAAGAATTAGAGAAGAGAAAAAGAACAACAACGCAAGGTAAAACATCCAGTAAGCGCAGATTAAAAAGAGAAAGCTACAAATATCAGGTTTAATAACTAGACCATTACACTGCTATCTTCGCTTAAAGTACAGAGCTAATCCAGTGCATCCACCCTTATGAGCCCTCAACACATACCTCGTTAAGACATCCCAATACAACTGACACCCACCTCCATCGCTCCGTCAGTAGATTTCCGGACCCCCCCTCGCCTCCAGCTCCTCCACCAGATCTCCTTTGCCAAAGTGTAAAGATTGTATGATGTGATATGTTATCATACTAAGGGAATACTGAATGAAGAAGCCAACCAGGGTTCCCAAATTGCCTGAAATTGAGCAATGTCGTCTAGTATGATGTAAGTTAATCGCTCATTTATAAGTAAATGATTGATCTTACTAATCACCTCTGTAAAGTTAAGAGTCTCTTTCTTCCAACTCCTGGCCATGTGTGTCTTAGTAGCTACCGCCATTAATTGATATAGTTTATTCTGTGTTTTAGATAAATCCTCAACTCTAATCCCCAGCAGGCAGGATTCCATCGAGGGCGTAACTGCCTTGTTGAAAAGTGTGGAAGCTAATTGGGCCAATTGCCCCCAGATTTTCTGAGCGGATGGACATGACCACCATATGTGTATGTGATCCCCTATGTTTTGGCACCCCCTAAAGCATTTATTGCTTTCTGATGGTTTAAACTTCTGTAGTTTGTCAGGTGTACAATAAACTCTATGCAAAACCTTAATGGACGTCTCCAGTAGAGCTGAGTTAAGAGAGCCTCTAGAGAGACTGGAACAGGATTCTGACCATCTACCCCAGTCCCACTCCACCCCAAGATCCCTCTCCCACTGTGTAAAATACCTGGGTTTCTGGACGCTATTGAAGTTAAGAAAGGTGTCATATAGTGAGCCCAGAATCCCCTTGGTAAGGGGTAGGCTTTTGCATATAATGGACATCCAGGAGGCCCTAGGGTGCCCAAGTTCTCTTGAACTCTTACTGACCCAGCTCCTAATTTTCAGGTAATTATAGAATTCTGTGACAGGTAGGTCGTGGGTTGTACAGAACTGGTCGTACGTCAGCAAACTATCGTTCATAAACCAGTTCCCTACTCGATCTAAGTTTCTAGAAGTCCACCAAAATTTAGATATGTCATTCGAGTCTGCCAAAATTTGTGGGAAAGACATGACTGACATCATCGGGGATAGCCCTGTAGGAAGTAACCGCCTGGATTTAGAATTGGCCCACCCCCATGCACGAAGGGTTTGTGAAATCATAGGATTTGGATGAGTTGTGAATGGGGCTAGTTCTTTTGGGATCCAAATCAGCTTATCCCAACTGTGTGGGAACATTTGCTGATTTTCCATAAAAACCCAGGCTGGTTGGTGTGTTCTAGAGTGTGCCCTGGGAAGGTGGGCCAATTGAGCGGCTTTAAGGTAAAGCTTTAAATTTGGACAAGCAAGTCCACCTCTATTTTTCTGTCTAAACATCACCTGTCTAGAGATACGAGGGCGCTTATTTCCCCATATGAACCTGAACATATTATTCTGGAACCTATCAAGGTCTGTAGGTGAAATTGAGACGGGGATGGTTCGAAATAGATACAGAACTTTGGGTAGAATGCTCATTTTAGCCGCCGCTATGCGACCCGTCCAAGAAATGTTATAGTTCGTCCATCTCTGCATGTCTTCGGTCAAGGACTTGTATATAGGTGGGAAATTAGCCTTATATAGGTCAGCTATATTAGAAGTAAGTTTGACTCCTAGATATTTGACATGACGTGCAGGCCAGACAAAATTATAGTCAGATTTGAGAGAGTCAATCTCCGATTGCACCATACCTAACCCCATCGCCTCCGTTTTCCCTATATTTAATTTAAGACCTGAGATATTACTAAATTCGGTTATGGTTGACATAAGAGCTGGGATCGATTGAAGGGGCTTGGTCAAGGTGCAAAGTATATCATCAGCGAAAAGAGAGCATTTAAAGTGCTGGTGGCCCACTGAAATCCCAAATATGCCTGCATGAGATCTAATCGCCTGTGCAAGAGGTTCCATGGCAAGCGCGAACAGCAATGGTGAGAGTGGGCACCCCTGCCTAGTCCCTCTATGAATTTGGATATTTGCCCTGCGCTCTCCTGGCAGCTTCAAGTTGGCAGTTGGGGAGTTATAGTAGCTCCTTAGTAAGTTAATGAAGCGTCCCCTAAATCCAAACTTGTCAAGTATTTTGTATAAATACGGCCATTCAACCGTATCAAAAGCCTTTTCAATGTCCAGAGCTAGAAGACACATTGGGGTATGAGATTTATGTGCTAAATACTGAGAATTTAAGACCCTCCTGACATTGTCCCCTGCTTCTCTGAAAGGGATAAACCCCGCCTGATCCTTATGAATTAAGTCTGGTAAAAATTTAGATATACGGTTAGCCATAATTTTGGCTAAGATCTTGACATCTCCATTAATCAGCGAGATAGGACGATAGTTTTTAGTCTCCAGATTATCCCTACCCTCTTTAGGAAACACGACTATGTCAGCTTGATTTAGTTCAGGGGGCATAGATTCCCCATTCAATATGGCATTGAAGAGCAGCGTTAAATAGGGGGTAAGCAGGTGTTCAAATTTTTTGTAATATAGGTTTGTGAGGCCGTCCGGCCCTGGGGATTTACCTAATTTAAGACCTTGTATAGTAGATCTAACCTCCTCGTGAGTAACCTCCGCATTCAAGTCAGCCAGATGGTGATCTAATAACACGGGAAGGTCCTGAGTGCTAAGAAATGAGTGTATGTCTGCCTCACTGCATTGAGACTGGGAGGAGTAAATTTGTTGATAAAAGTTTTGAAATGCCTTTTGAATGTCACTAGGGCTATATGAGATGTGGCCATCAGCCATCCGAATCTGAGTGGTTCTATGTTGTGAAAATTTATTGCTAAGCCTTCTAGCCAGAAGAGAGTCTGGCTTATTCGCCTTCCAATAATAAAGATGCCTGGTCCTTCTCATCGCCTGCTCAGTACGATGTGACAGTATGCCATCTAGCTCTAACCTGGTTTTATCAATTAGCTTACGTCCCGTGGGAGAGGGATTTTGTTGGTTTGATCTCTCCAGTCTCTTTAATGTCGCCGTTAGATCTGCCTCCTTCTGCCTAAGAACTTTTCTCTGGGAGGAGGCCAGCTTAATACAGGTTCCCCTGATATAGGCCTTATGGGTGACCCAAAGCCAGCCGGTTCCGGTCTCAGGGGAGACATTAGTCTCAAAAAAGACCCCTAAGTCTTTGGCTATTGTTTCCCTGCTACTTGGGTTGGATAACAGGGACTCATCCATTCTCCAAGTATAGGGGGGTCGTAAATTAGGGCCCAAGTCCACCTCAATAAGTACCAGGGAGTGATCCGACCAGGGGCAGGGGACAATTTCAGATTTTAAGATCGAGTCAAATAAATATGAACTAGTAAGGAAAGTGTCGATCCGAGAGTAAGTCAAATGGGTTGAAGAAAAAAATGTATATTCTCTATCCCCTGGGTGAAGCCCCCTCCAAGCATCGACCAACCCCAATCTGTTAAGTAGAAGCTTAATCCTTTTTATTTTGTTGGAAAATCTAGAACTAGCAGGGGTCCCTGACCTGTCTAAAGTCGGATCTAGAGTAAGATTTAGATCCCCCCCGATTATCAATCTTCCCAGGTCTTGAGACTCAATTCTCTTCAATAAGGAGATCAGAACCGCAAAGGGAGAGGTTGTAGGAGAGTACAGGGAGACTAGTGTAGTCCTAACCCCCCCTATCATGCCAGTCACCATAACATAGTTACCCTCCCCATCTATCTTTGTGTTCTCTACCTGGAAAGGGAAGTTTTTATGTAGCAAAATTGCACACCCCGCTCTCTTAGTGGGGAGAGTAGCCAGGAAATAAGTGGGATATTCCTTGTGCAAGAATGTAGGCTTGTTGTCCTGAGAGAAGTGAGTTTCCTGCATGAAGATGATTGCGGGTTTGTGTTTTTTATAAAATGTGAAGGCTTTCCTCCTCTTAAAGGGGGAGTTAAATCCCTTCACGTTATGGGTTAGCAGAGTATACTTAGAGGTAGCCATTACAAATTACGAGTGAGACCTTAGCTGTGTGTGTCATTACCTGATAGCTGGTGCCATACGAAGCAAGACGGGAGGGAGCCCGGAAAGCCAACCTCTGCCAAGAGAGCCGGTTAGCAGCTGTCAGGGGTGTCGTCCTGCCATTAAACAGAAATTTAAATGCAGAAGAGAAGAGGGTTAGCTTTAGGCCATTAAGGTAAAAACATTTAAATAAGCAGATAAGCAGTGTCAAGTTTACAGTTAGCAGTTCTCTAAGGCTATAACTACGAAGTTGTTGAACTAAAAACATAAAAGCATCAAATAACAATCACTTTTTACTAGTGCTCCTCCTCCAAGATTCTAAGCAAGGAGAAGAATTCGTCCACTTAAGGTGGGAACACAGTCCAGCAGGCTGTACAATTAATAATAAACTTATATCCTAAACTACACAACCTTCTGAATTAAGGCTTAAGGCAAAAATAGGTTAACATCTAACATTCTATTTGGCATCACAAATTTTATTATGAAATTCTGAAATTCTGCTCCAGGTAGAATCTAATCCGGACGTGAGCTCGCCCTTGGGTCAGCCATTTGACTAGCATCCCCTGTGCAGGCCTTGTGTCCAGCACCTTGACCCCTTGCACTGTCCAGAGTAAGTTTCATTCCCCCCTGAGGAGGGACTTGTTTACTGTGGACTTGGGCTGCCACCAACGTCCATTGTCTCTTAGGGATAGGCGGTTGAGATTGCTCTTGCCGCGTCTCCTGCATTTCCCCAGAGTAAAGCTGTAAGCGGTGTAGCACCGACAGGCAGTCCTCCAGTGTACGCGTAGTGTAAGTCGTGCCCTTAAAATTGAAGGAGAGGGCAAATGGAAAGTTCCATCGGTACTGAATTTTGTGGTGAAGCAAAATTGTAAGAGCCGGTTTCATTAGCCTCCTTTTGTTAAGGGTGTCAGGAGACAGGTCGGCATAGATCTGCAATGGGGAGTTGTCTGGGCCCTTAACAGCGTGCAGCTTCCTTGTAGCCGAGAGTAGAGTGTCTCTAGCTTGCTGCCTCAGAAATCTGACAATGACATCTTTCGGGGCATCCGGACTCCTCATGCCTCCTAAAGCTCTGTGAGCTCGCTCAATTTCCCACATGCTTTCATCCTGGTCAGGAAGGATTGCAGCCACAGTGTCTCTTAGGTATTGGGTTAGATCTTGTATGGCTCTTGGTATGCCGCGGATGCGTATGTTGTGGCGGCGAGAGCGGTTTTCCAGGTCCTCTATCTTATCTGCGAGTTCAGAAACCTGGTAAGTGTTTTGAGCTATCGATGTCCTGTCCTTTTCCTGAGCCTCCACCAATTGGTCTGTCATATCTTCCAATAGTTGGGTACGCTGACCCAATTCCCTCAGATCCTGTCTCAGGGGATCAATTGCCTTAGCCAAGAGTCTTTCAATCGTAGCCACGGCCTTGGCTGATAGATCTAGTTGCTGGTGGGATCCCTTGGGCCGCCCTTCCTGATCCGAATCTTCGGAGCGTTCAGAAAGAGAGTCTGCCAGGGGTGGGCGCTGAGTCGCTCTTGGCAAAAAATGATCCTGTATACCCTTGGCCGGGGTGGCCCGTTTGGGTTTCGGCATATTGGCCGTGAGGTTAAATGTGTCGGCAAGATTCCCACTGTTAAATCAATAGAGAGGATGCAAAGAGCCAAAGTGGTGAATGCTGGGCCCGACCAACTACTGCCTCCGCTAGGGAAGGTATGCCAGTTCCATAGATGTAGTTAAGATGTCCGCTATAAGCATTGCTGAACTATGTCCCCCATTTAGCTCTCAGCCCATGGCAGGGGCGTGCCCCTAAATTAGGGTCAGTAGTTGTCAGGAATTCCTCAAGCAATCTCTATATAGCGATGAGAGTCAGAGTTGCCAAAAAGTTCCAGGGATACTGCAAAAGCTTATAGGAGCCAGCTTGATGATCGTAGCTTCTCAAGTGCTGATTGGAGTAAGGCAAAACAATGTTAAACCCTGCATGCAACTTGCGCCGGCTTGTACACCAGTTCTGCTCCCAATGAGAGCGCCGTGCTCACCTGCCTGTTGTTCACAGAAGGCCAAAGTCTTGCTGTAGGATTCCAAGTGGCCAGCAGGCGGCAGTGCAGTTATAGAAATGCAAACAGTTCAACACAGTCCTTGTAGCTGCTATATTGCCAAAATGCACTTATAAAATAATCTCACAAGCACGTATGAATTCAACAATCCTGTGTATTCACTTGGATATATGTAAAGATAGAATTCAGCAATATACCAATTAACTCTTGCACAATCCACTTGCACAGTCCACTCAAGGGGGCAGGGTGGTAGGATAGCAGGTTTGCAGAATATCAGGATAGCAGGGTAGCAGGGTGACAGGGTAACAGGCTAGCAGGGTAGCAGGGTAGGGAGGGAGCACTTGCCTTTATGCCCCTGTGCTGGTCTGTTGAGGCTTCTCTCTCTCCTCCTGTATAAGAAGGGGCACTGCAGTGTGATGCTGTTGGGAGGCTAGATTGCCCTTCCTATACAGGTTATAGGGCTGCCACGGGTGTTAAAAGGGCCAGCGCCCCAAGATGGCGGCTCCACCAGTTTTTTGCCGCTCCTGTGCTTGCCTCCCCCTCTGTCCCCTGTTCCTACCTTCCACCAGGTCTCCCAGCCGATCACTGGGCCTCCAGGCCGCTCCAGGCACCTTGTCCAGGGACTCCCCAGCCAGGCACAGGGCCTCCAGGCCGCTTCAAGGGTGCAGGGGTTAATTTGCAGTCCCGGACCGCGGGGGGCAGCTCCCGCCGCCTCGCCCCGACACTCCACTTCCTCCCGCAGTCTGCCCGATGCGGCGAACTCAGTGGGACCGGAGGAGTACTTCAGTGCCTTCCCACTCCTCAAAGGCACGGGTGTACTGGATCGGGGGCTCCAGGGCCCTGCGGCCCACGTTGCGGCGATCTCCTAGGCCCTTGTAGGCCTGATACCCCGCAGCTCCCAGGGTCGTGCCTAAACCCCCACTTGTTGGGTATGAGTCTGCTCCTCTATGAGAGCAGAAGGGGTAGCAGAGATGTTGGGGCCAATTGGGGTATTATTTAGCCCAAAATTCGGGCTTTACAGAGCCCTTTCCAGCAGAGCTCCTGCGTGGCACGTCTGCACTGTCTGCCCAGTAGCCACGCCCCCCTTTTTTTTTTTTTTTAAGGAAAAAAAAAAAAAAAAAAAATTCTCTTCTTTCTTTTTCTTTCTCTAATCCTTTATCATAGTACAGGGCTGGAGAAAAATAAATAAATAAACCATTTTAAATCTTATATATATATATATATATATATATATATTATTTCAGGCGTGCATTTTAATACACTATAGGCTTCCATACCTTATACATTTTGGGTGTCTTGCATATACTAGTTCAGGTATATCTCCTACCCTGCAGGCCTTGCTATTATATTCTATTTTTCTACATATTACACCTGGCCTACTGAATAGTCATCAACTATTGTTGGCTACTCAGAAGCATGCTACTTTAGTCGCAAATTGATTTGGATTCTTACTTGGGTGAGTAAAAGAGTAGGAATGTCTTTTCAAGGGGCCAAATACTTTCCCACAGAAGTGCGTGAGTACTTTAGGAAACATATTCAAAAACATGATGGTCCATATGAGCTTCCAGAGCCAGCAAACCCAGACAGTGAAAAAGAGAAGAGATTAATGGATGTTCTAACACAAATTGTAAATAACAAAAAGTATAGAACAAAGAAGAGAAAAAGTTTGGTCACACAAGCTGTTGTAGCCACAATAGGAGGCCTAATAGACTTAGTTGTAGAATTACGGCAGCATAATTTGGAAACAACAAATAAAATGGAGGAAGCAATGGACAAAAGGGATTGTTTAAAAATTGCAGCTTTGAGAACAACTACAATTGTTGGGGAACTAGAAAGGGAGTTAAGGGAAATAGAAGAGCAGAGGGATGCTTATGGAGTAAAAATAACAGAACTTCAAAACATAATAATGGACTATAAAAATAAAACAAAGTTAGAAGGGATAAAAGGAGTCAGAGACATTGCCAAAATATATCCAGATCTGGATATGTTTGTGGCACAAAATAAAGAACCAGTGCCGAAAATAACCCAAGATGGAAAAGATTTCTTATGTTATTCTGTTCCACAAGTAGATACCATACCACAAGCACCAGTTATTGTTTCAGAATTATTTAATGCAAGGCAAACACCTACAGGATTTTCTATGCAGACTCGACCGATGTCTATGGCAGATAAAGACAATTTCCAGAAATGGTGGGGAAGCATGCCAACTAACAACTTTAATACGTTTACACATTGGTTTATGAGGGGAGCAGATAGAGCTAAAAAAGGAGGTCTTAACTTAGAGGAATGGACAGAACTGTTAGAATACGCTATGGGTCCTTTGGCTAGTAGACTATTGGGATTTAATAACAGTGTGTCTGATCAGGCAGGAAGAATTGCTGCAACTAATTTCTATCTACTTAGCATAGAGAAAGAAATAGCAAATATTACCATGAGGCCAACAGATGGTCCTAGAGAGGTAGCTCAAAGGATATTTTTTTGGTATACTCTACGACAACCTCAACAGCCTCTAGTGCTGGGCTCACCAGAACATATAGCAAAAGTAATGGAAGCCCTTCCCCGGGAGTGTCAAGAATTTGTCAGGCTTTTTGATCCAACACCAACAGACTTGGAAATGGTACTAACTAGAGCTGATAAGTGGTGGATCAAGCATCCTTTCACAGAACAGGCCTGCTCTGTTTCAGCTGTAAGAACATTTAAGGTCGCGTCTGGTAGAGATATAGATGGTAAATGGAGAAACCAGACGTGGGATGTACCCCAGAACAAGAAGGATGATCAAAACTGGAGACCAAAACAGAACCTTGACAAAAGATGGAGAGATCCACCTAGGGACTATAGGAATAGGGATGGCAGCAACTGGAGGGCTAATCAGGAGGGAGAGAGAAACGGTAACATGGGCTATTGGGAACTCAGGAGACAGAAGGATAGGATAGAAGAGGAAAATCACATACTTAAAAACAAGGTAGCTGAGTCAGAGAGGAAATTGAAGGAAAGTGAGGCAAAGATGCAATATAGTGTTATAAAAGAGGGACGGAGTAGAAGTGAGTCACAATGACAAATCCCAACCCCTGCGCCTCAGCATCTCATTCACTCAGCTAATTTAACCATGGATGAGGCAGGTCGGCCTACCATTTATACAGTCATCGCAGGGGTAGGGAAAAATATGTTGGTAGATACAGGAGCAGCAGTTACAATGACCAACAGGGTCAAAAATGGGGATTCTTCAGTAAGTATTATGGGAGTTACTGGGAATCCACAGGAGGTTAGAGCAGGTCTAATTGATGTAGCAGTTGGAGGAAAAACAATACAAGTAGAAGCAATAGTGGGTTGGCCAGAGGAAATATTGGGAATAGAAGCTTTAAAAAAAGGAAATTTCATTGTAGATCTTGCCAATTTTTGTTTGTGGAAGACAGAAAAGGTGAATCAGGTAAGTACAGAGTTGACGAAAGGGGTTGTGCTCCCAATGGCATATATTGTCTCTCCGATAAAAAGTCTGGAAAAAAACAAACTGAAACTAGACGGACAACCAAAATGGCTGCAGAAGCTAATCCAAGACATACCTGTTTGGGCTACAGATAAATTAGACTGTGGAAGAATGAAAGGAATGGTCTTGTTGGAAGGAGGAGACCCACAATGGCAAAAGCAATATCCAGTCCCAAGAGAATCAGTGGCATCAATCACCGAGATGATAGAAATGCTGGAGAGACGTGGAATAATTAAATCTGGAAATGGGTATGCATGTAACTAACCATGTTGGCCTGTGAGAAAAGCTGTATTGAAAGGGAATGGAGATGAAAAAGCAGCCTCATCATGGAGACTTACCATTGATTACAGGGCCGTGAACAAACTTGCAAAAAGAATGGCCCCTGTTGTTTCTGTTTATTGTGAAATGATGTCCAAAATTTCACCAGAAATGAAAGTATTCAGTGTAATAGATGTGGCCAATGGATTTTGGTCAATTCCCTTAGCTGAAGAATGCCACTACCGGATGGCGTTCAACTGGGAGGGCCGACAATATGCTTTCACAGTATTACCACAGGGATATTGTGACTCCCCAGCTATTTTTCACACATACATGAAAAATGCATTGACAGCTTTCCCACGTCCAGATCGTATCATTCAATATGTTGATGATGTCCTCTTACAATCCCCGAACATGGAAGAACACAAAGAAGACCTGGCAATATTATTACAATGCATACTGGAAGCTGGACTTAAGCTAAATGGGGCAAAGGCACAATTGGCATGCCAGAAAGTCAACTTCTTAGGAGTAACCATATCAGGAGATGGACGATCAATTGATCAAGACAGGGCCAAAGTTATTGCTCAGTTACCCATTCCTACAGACCGTACAGCGCTCCAATCATTGCTTGGAATAATGGGATTTTGTCGTGAATTTACCCCACGATATGCTCAACTGGCACAACCCCTTTATGAACTCCTGAGAGCACAGAATTGGGATTGGACAGAGGAACACACATCAGCAGTACAAAAATTGAAGGCTGAACTAGGGAGTGCACCAACTCTGGCATCTCCAGACCATGAAAAAGAATTTAGACTATATCCGATTACAATGCCAGATTCACAAGGAGCAGTCATCACTCAACTGTGGGGACATGCAGAACGTCCAGTGGCTTTTGGATCTCAGATGCTGTCTGCCGTAGAGCTGAAATTTGGATGGTGTGAGAGATTGATCTTAGCAGCATACTGGGCAATTAGAAGATTTAAATACCTATTTGGCACACAGACAATAATAATCTGTACACATCATACTCCATTGCAGATCCTCAGACAAGGCAGCCTGGCAATCAGCCACATCAACAATGCCCGCATTCAGAAATGGACTATGGCACTGCTCGCTGATAACATTTCAACTCATGCCTTAAGAGAACCAAAAGAATGGGTGGCTGGAATTTGCTTAAAGGGAGAAGCTCATGAATGCCAGATCTATCCTGAATCAACATGCCACGCGGTGTTCAAAGATGCCACTCATCTTGTGATGACCTCAGATCCTGTATGGTATACTGATGGCAGCTGTCACTATGCACAAGGAAAAAGAATATCAGGAATGGCCGGAGTAAAATGTTGGGTAAAGATATCATAAAAGAATTTGGATTTAGAATCAAAGCATATTCAGCACAATATGCAGAACTGGCTGCAGTCATTGAAGAACTTCAGCAAGAGTCTGGAAGAAGTGACATATTGACAATTGTTTTGGATAGTGACTGGGTGTTCCGAGGCACATGCCTTCTGCTAAAATGGTGGGATAGTAACCAATTCCTTGCCACAGATGGATCCCCTGTTAAGTTCCAAGATCTATGGCAGATGGTAGAAAAGCTATCACAAAATGTCAAAAGAATTAACATGATCAAAGTACGGGCACATAAAAAGACAGGGCCACACCGAGAGGGAAACTACCTTGCTGACCGGTATGCAAAAGAGGCAGCTGTCCAAGCGGAAGACTGGAAACCACCCACAAAAAACACATTACAAATAGCTTCTACTACAAGGAGCAAATCTACATTTATTTCAATTAAGATGAAGCAACTGCAGGAATTACAAGATCAAGATGAGGAACTAAAAGATATTCGGGAGAAATTACAAAAGGGAGAAGAAGTGATATACGGGGGCAAAAAAGTGATGGAGGAGCAAGGGCTAATATGTATATCAGAAACCGGGGAACCGATTTGGATTGTAGCACAACAAGTGAGAAAAGACTTACTCCGATGGATACATGGATCACAAGCAGGAGGACATCCAAAGATCAGAGAAGCAAAAGAGAGGATTCGACATTTGGGATGGTGGATCGGGCAAAACAAGGATCTTGAAGAATTTGTGGATAGTTGTATTATATGTGCAAGATTTGACCAGTCCAACAGGAAAAGAAGGGGAGAATTAATGAGACAGACACTTGTAGGCCCATGGGAAAGAATTCAAATTGATTACACCGGACCATTGCCAACAACCACAAGAGGAAATAAATATATTCTCATGATAGTAGATAGCTTCTCAAGATGGATGATCGCAATCCCAACAAGAAACTGTACAGCACTAACCACAGCCAGGAAATTAGTAAGCGATGTACTGACAGTGTGGGGAATTCCAAAAGTCCTTGATTGCGACAATGGAGCGGCATTCATAGGAAATGTAATGAAGGAACTTTGTAAGATGGTGGGTATTGAACTGAAACACCATATCCCATACCATCCACAGGCAGCAGGTCAAGTTGAGCGAATGAATGGCACCATAAAAAGAGAGCTGAAAAAGCTGGTGGCAGAACATGGGCAAGCTTGGGACATATACATACCTTTAGTATGTGCCCGACTTAGATCAAGGCCCTGTAGATCAACAGGATTTTCACCGTATGAAATTTTAATGGGTAGACCAATGCCCTCCTGGAAAAACTGGATGACAATACCTCCACCTGTAGCTTTACAAACCGCTGCAATCACAGATCAATGGGTAAAGGAGTTGGCCACACACTTGGAAATTGTTCATAAATCTGTGGCTGTGGAAGATGAAGAACAATACCAACATCGAAAGCGATGGTATGATGCAGCAGGGGATCTGACATCATATGAGGCAGGGGACAGAGTTATGGTGCAGAATCAAGATGAACACCTTCCTTGGGGAAGAGCAAAATGGAAGGGACCATATACTGTAGTAGATAAATTAGGGACCTCTGTATACTTGATTGATCACGCAGAGAAAGGAGAAGTCTGGCTGCATGCATCACAGCTTAAAAGATTTAGGAAGGACAAAATATGGAATAGAGGTTAAGTACAAATTGAATAAATAAATACACATTGTTTTTTTTATTTATTTTTTATTTAGTTTTTTTTTTCTGTTTGTGTATGTATATGTCTCTAATGCTGTTTTTATTTTTTATGTATATGTTTCTAATGATGGAATCTAGTGTTCCCACAGAGCAAGGCTGTATAAGAATGAAGATGCGTGTCAACAGAAGATTGTGGTGGATCCTTGTTACAGGATGGATAAGTATAAGCTGTATCACAGTAGGAATGGGGAGACAGGCAATAAGGCCAGAAGATACCGCAAATAAGGGAAAGAGTTTGAAAAGATTGGAGTTACATTATGTTCAAGCAGATAGATTTATTTGGCCCAGGGAATTGGAAGTAAAAGAGGGTGGAGGGTTACAAGTAAACATTATTTTGCCACATAATAGTACCAGGGGATTAGCTCTTAGAGCTCCAATAAAAAGTATAGAGGGACATAACTGGGAATGGGTTATAAGATATGGACAGATAATGAATACAGGAAACTTTAAAGGAAGGACTAAAATAACAACAAAGGTACAAGGGAGGGTTACAAATATTACAGTAGTAGTGAGTAACTTAACATTAGAAGAAGCTGGAGAATGGGACGCTGCAGTTATAGCTGCCCAGCCTGACCTAGAGGAATTCTGCAATTTTGATACTGGAAAGGGGTGTGTTCTAACAATAGATGAAGTATTTGTCTCTGTAAAGGAGCTGCAACGTTGTAAAGATCAGAAGTACCATGGCCAATAGGCGGATTGGTGGTGGTACCAACACATGAAACAGTTGTGCAAGGGATTGGGTGGACTTACTACCCAATAATTCTAAATTTTAATGATTTTTCTATTCCTCCAAAGTGCCCGGAATCACAGCGGCAGTGGTTTAAGCAAAGTATACAAGAGACCATCATTGAGTGGACCGGAGCAGGGAGTCGAGAAAAACGGGACACACTTGCAGCCCTTTTAGGAGGAGTCGGAACTGGATTGGGAGTATGGAATTCAGCAGACATCATTGGACTGAACAGCAGGATAAACTCCCTTACTGATGGCATGGGACATGCTATGAAAACAGGTGGAGTAGCTGACTCCCTTATAGTGAGTAGACTGACAGACAATGTTGATGACATACACACCATTGCCAACAACCTGCATCTAGTTGAGGAAAATATTGCTTCCATTGCTAACAGCATTAAGAATGAAATAGTGGGAACTGCCATTTTCTGTTCTATGATTGGAGGAAAGCTGTTGGCAGATTTAAAGGAAACTATTAAAGACATCCAGGAAAACAAGTGGGCAAGACAAATCAATGCAACAAGGATTATCACGTCATTGAAAAGAAAAGGAGTGGACATCACTGAGGACAATCTTAAATACAGCTATATTGAAGGCCCAGATCAATGGATGCCACATGGACTACAATCTGGGACAATAGGACTAATCCTGGCAATTCCCTGTTGGGAGGGGCAGGCAGAGCAACTGAACTTTATACATAGCATTGGCACGTTAAGTGATGGAATCTACAAGCAACACTTCCCATCAAAAAGACTGGACACTATTACAGGATTGGAGATGGATGAAAGCTGTTGCAGGAAATCTCAACACCGATGGCTGTGCAGTTGTGTTTGGGTCAAAGGAGCTGAGGAGGATGGCTGGGTGCAGTTGATAAAAGAAAACCTGGTGCAAGAGGTGATCCGCATAGGGGACATTGCATGCTTTATCGGCCACTCTGAATATAGGACAGTTGATGAAATATGTTTGGTGGAAGAAGGGTCTTGTATCATGGTAACCACTACTATACATGTAGGAACTCATACACTATTTCCATCAAGAAACCTTACCACTGAAATGATCAATTTTACTGCAAATGCAGATTGGACAAATTTGACAATGAAGCTTTTTCCCCCAATTCCAAAGCTTACCTTGGAACTTCATGAGTTAGTAAAACGTACCAAACAACAACTACACCCCATCAGCTTACTGCTGGAACAACAGAAAAAGGAAATAGAAATTACTACAAAAAACGTTGAGCATCCCTGGTGGGGAATTCTTACCAATGCAGAGACACATCCAGTCCTACGAACACTGTCGCTGGTACTCATGTTCATTCAAGTATTAACGACAATTATAATAATATACTTTTGTGTGGCAATGAAACAAATGAGGAAGAAACTTGCAAGGAGGATATATAATAATGAAATTTAAATGTTTTTTTTTTTGTCTTTTTCCTCTTCTTTCTCTCTCTCATACATTCTTCAATAAAGTTTTACATTGCACATACATAAACATTTATCACACACTCTCACCTAAATTCTATAAGTTCTGTTTCTGTGTAATATGTGGATTGACAGCCATAGGAAAGTACAGGAGAACTTATGTCGCTGAGGGAACTATTCCGGAGGGACGGTGGGTTGAATTTCTCCTGTATATCAGGTTTTTGCTCCCACTAGGTTCTCCTGTACTAGAGGGATAACTAGAAAACTGAGCAACATAGAAGAAGAAAAAGTGAGGGAATGTGGTAACTTGTCTTCCTTGCATGGTAATTCAGGACCTCCTTAAACAGGTCTAGGTGGGAGGGCTGGGAGTCTTTGCTTCCCTCCCACAATTGCTGGAGGAAGTGATGCAACTAAGGGTATATCCAGGCAGGAAACTGCTGTTGCTTCCTGTTTCTTCCTTGATGGTGAGGGTGATGGTGGTGATGAATGGTGATGGCCTAACCGTGGGTGAGATTAAGCGTTTGGGGAAGGGGATTACTATATAGGTAGATAGATTTAAAAAGGGTTGTTGCTCCGTGGGTCTGGGCTGTTTGTTTGTGATACATTTATAGTATTGTGTTGTTGCCTTTTAATAAATACCTTTTAATGTAGACGAACCTTGTGTAATATATATATACATTAATTTGGTGTTACACCACACATATGAATTCACCAAGCCCGTAACTGCCCATTTCCAATCGGCCAATAGAAAATGAGACTGTCATAATTACAGCAGGAAAACTTAGAGGTTACGTGTCAATCAATCAGGTTTGGGGGTCCGATATGAGATCAGATTTGCACAACTTTGAAAATGAAGAATTATGAAAATGAAGGCCAATATTGTTCTAGTCCACATGGATAGCCTGATATGTATTAACTCATTGATACCCAAGATCATTTAACCCTGAAATGGCATATAAAAATAAAACTTATTTCCTGCAGTTGTGCAGGCTTGAGACTGTTGTGCAATTAATTCTAATGTCTTTCATCGCTCTCCCTGTGATTTACAGTGCAGGATTGATCTTTTATTTATTTACTGTTACAATGCTACAAATTGGTGTTTAAAACTTTTGCAGGTCCTCTCGAGTACATGTAGGATTTTCTCCTGCATTTGCGATTTACGAGTGTGGATACTTTTGCGAGCTTGGGGAATTGGAGCAATTGAATAGAGATTTTAGATTTTAGCCCTGCGAAAGTGACAGATCAAAGGCTTCTGGAGGGTGTAATTTACGAGTTTGACGGCCGACATTTTTTCAAGGTCGTATCTCGTAACCTGATCCGAGCCTGCAAAAAGACGCCAATTGAGTAGCAAATGTGACTGCAAGCTCACTTACGGGCCTCCGTATCTCAAATTCAGCTAATTGAATGAGGCTCTTAGGGCCTCATTCTATTAACGGCCGTAGGAGATGCGGGGCCGCAAGGACCGGCCGCAAGCTATTCGGCTATTCTATTCCCCTCCGGCCGGGGATTCCGGCAGGCTTGCGGCCGGCGCCTTGCTATCCCTTGCGGCCGCACGCGCCGGAGGAAAGCCTTTGATCTAAAACGTCCGCAAGAGTTTCGGCCGCAAGAAAAGCCCGGTTGCTATTCTATTGCTCCGGGAACCCTCTCTGCAAGGCTAAAAGCGAGCCGCAGCTTACTTGCAGGAAAAAGGTCCCGCTAGCACCAATTAAACACATTATAGAGCTGAAATAAAGGCATCCTGCACTCTGAGGAGACTATAAAGTGATTGTAGGTGTTAGCAAAAATAGCACAACATTCCCCTATACTCAAATCCGTAAAAAAATTTTTTTTTATATATGTCAAATATCCATATAAAAAGTCCAGAGTGCTTGGAGCACCTCAGACCCGGCCACGCTGCGGCCGGAAAATAAACAGTTAATGTAAACTCGGATTTGGGCTGATGTGCAAGCTTGAGAGTGGGTTACTATTAATCCTCATGTCCCCCAATATGATCCCTAGCATTTACAGAGCTTTACAGTGCTGTCTTGAATTTATTTTTGCCGTAAGAGGAGATCCTTGCGGGGCCGTTTAATAGAATTGCAAGGTAACGGAACCCCCGCAAGGAATCGCAGCCTTGCGGCCGTTTTACGGCCGATAATAGAATGAGGCCCTTAGTGTTTAGATGTCCAGTATATGATCAGGCTCGCAATCCAGAGATTTAAAAATCAATAAATATTAATGAAGAAACTGTTATAGACCATGTGGGTGGCCTGATATGTATTAACTCCTTGATTCCTGAGACTGATATAACACGGAAATTAAACATAATTTTTTTATTTATTGCAGATTTACAAGCTTGAGATTTTTGTGCAACTAATTCTAATGTCTTTTATCGCTTTCCTTGTCTTTAGTATTGTGTATTGTGTTTTTATTGTTTTTTATAGCATTAAGAACTGGAGTTTAACCCCCTTGCGAATCCTCTCTAGAACTCATAGAATTGTTTGCTACATTTGCCATTTATGGGTTTGAAGGCAATTGGAGGTTTGTGGAATTGTTGCAATGAAATTGCGCTTTGCGATTTTAGCGAATGTAACATTTGCAGGCTTGAAAGATCAAAGGCTGCGATTGGTATAGAGTACATGTAGGATTTTCTCCTCGATTTGCGGTTTATCAGTGTGGATACGTTTGCGAGCTTGGGGAATTAGAGCAATTGAATAGAGATTTTTCATTTTAGCCCAGCTAAAGTGGCAGATAAAAGGCTTCTGGAGGGTGTAAGTTACGATTTTGCCGGCTGACATATTTTCAAGGTGGTAACTCGTAACCCGATCCGAGCCTGCAATGAAACGCCAATTGAATAGCAAATTTGACTGCAAGCTCACTAACAGGCCTCCAGATCTCAAATTCGGCCAACTGAATGAGGCTCTTAGTGTTTAGACGTCTTATATATGATCAGGCTCGCAATCCAGCCATTTAAAAATCAATAAATATTAATGAAGAAACTGTTATAGTCCATGTGGGTGGCCTGATATGTATTAACTCCTTGATTCCCGAGACTGATATAACAAGGAAATTAATGTGCAATTAATTATAATGTCTTCATCGCTTTCCCTGTCTTTTAGTATTGTGTATTGTGTTTTTATTGGCTTTTATAGTGTTAAGAACAGGAGTTTAACCCCCTTGCGAGTCCTCTCTAGTACTTGTAGAATACAAATAAATTTGAAGGCAATTGGGGGTTTGTGGAATTGTTGCAATTAAATTGCAATTTGCGATTTTAGCGAATGTAACATTTGCGGGCTTGAACGATCAAAGGCTTAGATTGGTCAGAGTTACGATTTTGACAACAACAGGAATTTTCAGCCTGTAGCTCGCAAATAGAATGCGGGTAGCTAGAGGAGGCCAATTGAATATCAGTAACTTTTGTGGCTATATTACGGGCTTCAGTAATTGTGATTTTAACAATTTGGAATTTAATAAGGCCCTATGTTTAATGTCCTGCTCTTTCCACATACTAACTTTGAAAAAATATGTTTTTAATATAAAAGATAAATAAAAGATAAATGTTTTCAAAAGTACTTACTATGTTTGAGTTCTTACCATTACTATGAAAATAAATTCAGTTTTCAGTGTCAGCAGTTTGACAGAAAGAAGCAAATTCTGCACTACAAAGATCTAAAATATAGTATGATTTAGAGGGGCTGCTGCTGTTTCTGAGTCTGTTAGGCATCAGTTTGCCAAAAAAACATTTTGGAATGCTAATAAACTAATATTATTCTTAAAAGATAGAACACAGTAAAGTAATTTTTATAGCAACTTTACCTCTAAAACCCCACTATAAGAATATATCAAACATATATATATATATATATATATATATATATATATATATATATATAAAGAGTGAGGTAGCGGTGAATGTCGAGTAATCCAGTTGAATAATCAGAGTATTGTAGTGAATAGCGATACCTTTTTTATTGGACAAACGTATTCAATGAGCGACGAGCTTTCGAGAGATAATGCCTCTCTTTATCAAGTCAAAAAGTGATACTGATACAAGTATGAACTAAAAATAGTAAACAGAAAGAGATGGGGAAAAAAATTGGAAAAACAAGAAAGACTGGCCAATGAATTTTGTCTTTCTTGTTTTTCCCCCCCAAAAAATTCCCTCATCTCTTTCTGTTTACTGTTTTTAGTTCATACTTGTATCAGTATCGCCTTTTGACTTGATAAAGAGAGGCATTATCTCTCGAAAGCTCGTCGCTTTATTATGAATACGTTTGTCCAATAAAAAAGGTATCACTATTCACTACAATACCCTGATTATTCAACTATATATATATATAATTGAAGAGTAAAGCAGCCATAAATGTCCAGTAATCTAGAAAGTTAGTGATTATGAATCTATATATATAGATTATTACTAAATATATATATATATATCTATATATATATATAAATAAATAAATATATATATATATATATATATATATATATATATATATATATAAATACTTGAATATGATAATATTATTATCTATATTTACATTTAGTTATACAGTATCTCACAAAGTGAGTACACCCCTCACAGTTTTGTACAAATTTTATTATATCCTTTCATGTGACAACACCGAAGAAATGATACTCTGCTACAATGTAAAGTAGTAAGAGTACAGCCTGTATAACAGTGTAAATTTGCTGTGCCCTCAAAATAACTTAACACACAGCCATTAAAGTCCTCTTCCACTCCTCCATGATGACATCACAGAGCTGTTGGATATTAGAGACCTTGCACTCCCCCACCTACTGTTTAAGGATGCCCAAGAGATGCCCAATAGGGTTTTGCCTTGGGACATGCTTGGCCAGTCCATCACCTTTACCTTCAGCTTCTTTAGCAGGGCAGTGGTCGTCTTGGAGGGGTGTTTGGGGTCGTTATCATGTTGGAATACCCAGTCTCTGAAGGGAGGGCATCTTGCTCAGCTTCAGTGTGTCACAGTACATGTTCGCATTAATGGTTCCCTCAATAAACTGTAGCTAATATATACTCCATGTATCAAAAGATATTGACATTTATGTACTAATAAACATAACCAGAAATTTCAATTAAATATATGGTAAGCAGTTTCTTTTGTGTACTAAGAGTCTACTCTTATTTGAAGAGACATGAAGGGGATCATTCAGTGCAATGTGAAAGAGCTGCGAATCATACCATGCAGGGCTTTAATTAACTATGCAGTGTGTCGTGAATAAACTGTATAACCTGAACATGAGATTTTCACATTATTATGAATTATATGTGCACATGTTCATACTACAAAAGAACACATAGTTTGGGCGGTTTGCTAGAGAGATGCACCTTACTGTATCACTGAGCTATGATCAGAATAGTCTCTCTGAAAGCTCGCCAGCTTTTCATCTCAATAGTACCTGTGTAAGCTTTTGCTCTATTCACTAAATTGTGCGTTGACAGAGGTCATTGACAAGCTTATTTAAGCAAGGTTCCTTTTTCTGCAATGATACGTAATAGTCTTTGTATATGCATTGCATCATAATATGACTTATGGTTCTTAAGCATATTAAAACTATAACTTGTATTATTATACAAACCACAAGTTATCTTAGAATATTTTACACCATCATTTACATGTTAACTTGTAATAGAATCATGATTTATACAGTAATAGAAACCACTATACAAATCATGAATCTAACAGCATATGAAATTAGGTTTTTGTTATTGGAAAGTAGAGAAAGGGTGGTACTGTGCTAGAATAATCAGGAGTATCAGTGTTTTTGCAACAAAAAAAAGCAGTGATCACATATAATAGTTGTCAAACTGCGAGACGTCGTCACGCTTTGCAAGGTGCGTACGAGTTAGGCGAAGCAAGGTGAGCCATTAACACGTAGCACTTAGCCGATGAGCGCCAAAGGCGCTCATCGTTGCGAGCCTCGCAAAGCGAGGCAAGCCATTAACACAAAGCACTTAGGTGATGAGCGCCAAAGGTGCTCATTGCTTGCGAGCCTCGCATAGCGAAGCGAGCCGTTAAGGCACTACAGCTCACTACAAAAACGGTAAGGCAATGAAACACGCAGGACTTAGCCACAAAACACTGCCTAAACACAGGATCGCCTTGGCCTGCAAGCGGTTGACAAACGCGGGACTTACTAAAAAAAATTATACGAGACGCAAAAAAATACGAGATTAACAGACAAACTGCGAATACGAAAAAAACAATAAAAACACCCTAAATACACAAACAATACATCACAGACAGCACAGGGCAACAGCCAGGACGTCTTGGAGTGAGGTGGAACGCAAATTTAACCCGATTTACCCAAGTTCCGCCATTCGAAAATCGTCTAAGCGAAGTAAAAAATGGCTGCCCCAAAAAAATGAAAACGAGGCTACATGACTCCGGACCACGCAAAACACTGCCAAACGCTTAGCACTTTACACATCTAACTACGAACTACAAAATGCACTATTACAAAAGCCAGAAAATGCTCACGAGCTGCCTAACACATTAATAACATTACGAATATACAATGCCGCTTTACACAATAAACCAACGGCTTTACCTCGCGCACACAGCCTATTTATAATGCACACTTGGAACATTCATTACACTTTATCATCTGGGCACCAACACTCACAATGTATATTCTATGCTGTCGTAAAATACAAACAGATTGTTAGCTCTTCAGCCTATGATGGCTGCATATATTAATTATAAATACTTAAACTATATTAATTTATTCCAAAAATAATATATTATTACTTAAATACATATACATAAAACCATATATCTCTCTTTATCATGACTCATGAAGGTGCTCAGGGGACCAAAAGTACACGACAGGAGAGGCTCGCAATGAGCGAGGGGACTAACACCTGGACTGTGGCATGCCGGAGGGGGATCCATTGCAAAACTCCCACGGAAAATTACATAGTTGATGCAGAGTCTGGTTTTAAGCCATAAAGGGCATAAATCACCAAACATTCCTAAATTGTTTGGAATAGCAAGCTTTAAAACATCGGGTATGATGTTGTATCGATCAAGTAGTGTAAGGGTTACACCTGCTTCACAGTAACAGACCAATCTCCCCGTTTAATGCACCGCAAACAACCGCAAACAGTCCCTTTGTACAACCGCAAACTTCCCATTTGCACAAGGTTGGATACCAAGCTAGCCATGTCCCGTTCCTTGTCCTCACTGATGTCATTGAAGGTCTCTTCCTCCACCCAGCCACCAAGGGTCCCCGAAAGGTGACAACAAGCCCCCTGGGATGCCTGCTGTGTTTGGTCTTCCACCTCCTCAAAGCCACCTTCCTCCTCTGACTCCTCTTCTTCAGACTCCTCTCTCTGCTTTGCCTCTGTCTGCGTTATTATAAGGTGTGTACTGTTAAGTAGTACTATTCCTATCGGTTCAATCCCTGTTACGTCCACTATTAGGAGACGTGTATATGGCATTGATTTTTGGAACAGGGAGATGGAAAAAGATGCTTGGTCGGACCTCCTACTTCGAATTTTGGGCACTGCACATGCAATGTAATGTGCCACCAGATAGGAGTTGTGTATTAAGTTGTACTATTTATTCCTGTCAGTTTGATACCTGTTACGTCACCTATCAGGGGACGTGTATATTGCATGGATTTTTGGAACAGGGAGATGGAAAAAGAAGCTTGGTCGGTCCTCCCACTTCAAATTTGGGGCACTGCGCATGCAATCTAAGGTGCCACCAGATAGGAGTGGTGTGTTCAGTTGTACTATTTAGTCCTATCAGTTTGATAACTGTTACGTCACCTATCAGGGGACGTGTATATGGCATGGATTTTTGGAAGCGGGAGATGGAAAAAGATGCTTGGTCGGTCCTCCCACTTCAAATTTGGGGCACTGCGCGTGCACTCTAAGGTGCCACCAGATAGGAGTGGTGTGTTCAGTTGTACTATTTATTCCTATCAGTTTAATACCTGTTACGTCACCTATCAGGGGACATGTATATGGCATGGATTTTTGGAACAGGGAGATGGAAAAAGATGCTTGGTCGGACCTCCTACTTCGAATTTGGGGCACTGCATGTGCAATGTAATGTGCCACCAGATAGGAGTGGTGTATTAAGTTGTACTATTTATTCCTATCAGTTTGATACCTGTTACGTCACCTATCAGGGGACGTGTATATGGCATGGATTTTTGGAACAGGGAGATGGAAAAAGATGTTTGGTCGGACCTCCTACTTCAAATTTGGGGCACTGCACATGCAATGTAATGTGCCACCAGATAGGAGTGGTGTATTAAGTTGTACTATTTATTCCTATCAGTTTAATACCTGTTACGTCACCTATCAGGGGCGTGTATATGGCATGGATTTTTGGAACAGGGAGATGGAAAAAGATGCTTGGTCGGTCCTCCCACTTCAAATTTGGGGCACTGCGCGTGCACTCTAAGGTGCCACCAGATAGGAGTGGTGTGTTCAGTTGTACTATTTATTCCTATCAGTTTAATACCTGTTACGTCACCTATCTTTTCTCCCAATAGCACATTCTATATGTCATCAACCGGCCTGGGTGTATTTAGAGAACCACACTTTAAGGCCATTAACCTGGGACAAGGTGGCTTGGCTATCAGAATTGCCTCAGAGCCTTAAAAACTCGCCAAACCCCTAATCAGACACTCACTATCATACTGGAAATGGGCCAAGAAACACACAGGTTTGCTCCCTGGATCCACCCAAATGACCCCAATTCTTGACCACACTCAGGCCCCAAAACACATGAGCACAACATCACAACACTGGTGGAGGTCAAGGAAACTAGATAGACTGGGAGACCGGTTAGTAAAGGGCCAGATGCTCACCTATGAGGAACTGAGGGACAAGCATGAGCTACCGCTGTCAGAACATTACAATTACTGTAGGCTGAGGTATTTCACACACTCCCTGACCCAGAAACAGGGGACACCGGTCTTAAATTGGTTCTCCAAAATTTGTGAAGATAAACCTATATCAAGGGGGATCATTGGGTCGCTTTACAAATATAAAACTTTTGTTACTGGTTGAAGCAACACTGGGGGAAGGACCAGAGTGGGGGAGCCTTGGAGACCCTTCAGAAGCAACCGGCGGCAAAATCATCCCAGGAAAGGAGAGGTCGCTTACTGAAGCCTGCCCTAGGGTAACCCAAGGGTGATTGCCCAGGTTAGATATTGTAAATAATAAGCTAATACTGCTGGAGGGATGATAGCTAATAGGACTTTGGTGTTTCCTGCAGATATACTCTTTACTATTGTCTGTTTTACCATGTTTTAGGTATCTCTTAAATTGCAATCACAGTAGAAAATAAGAAAAATTATTAACCTAAAAAGTAAAAATAAGAAGGAATAGCCAGCTAACTTTCACAAAATGTCTTTATTGTAAATATGTATTTTTGCACAACTGTAATGCAAGACTTCATTACATGCTGTACGCCTTCTGACAATAAAAGAATTTAAATGCAAAAATTAGGTATTGTTGCAGCGACCAGAAAAATTTATGTTAGTTTGCCAGGCAGAAAGTGCCCTAAAACATTGCGTCTTGAACCCTAGTTGGTGGCGGATAATTCACGCAAGTCATCCGGCATTCAGGGATAAAATACAGCAGTGTGTGGACCATTATTAGCTCAAGGCAGCTCATCTATCAGGCCTTTTTTAATCGAATGTATCGCCCACTGTCAGTCCCTTCGGGATCCATCCCTCATTCATCTTAATAAAGGTGAGGTAATCTAGACTTGTTTGAACTAGGCGACTTCTCTTATCAGTGACAAAACCTCCTGCTGCACTGAAGGTCCTTTCTGACAGGACACTTGAAGCGGGGCAGGACAGAAGTTCTATGGCAAATTGGGATAGCTCAGGCCACAGGGCAAGAGTGCACACCCAGTAGTCAAGGGGTTCATCGCTCCTCATAGTGTCGATATCTGTAGTTATGGCGAGGTAGTCTGTTACCTGAAGGTCGAGTCGTTTTCTGAGGGTGGACCCCGAAGGGCTGTGGCGATGCATAGGACTTAAAAAGCTCTGCATGTCCTCCATCAACAACACGTCTGTAAAGCGTCCTCTCCTTGCCGGCGTGATCGTGGGAGGAGGAGGATTATGTTCACCTCTTCCGCTGTTAGATTGCCGTTGTGCTGTGACATCACCCTTAAACACTGTGTAAAGCATACTTTTTAATTTATTTTGGAAGTGCTGCATCCTTTCCGACTTGTGGTAATTCGGTAACATTTCAGGCACTTTCTGCTTATACCGGGGGTCTAGTAGCGTGGACACCCAGTACAGGTCGTTCTCCTTCATCCTTTTTATACAAGGGTCCCTCAACAGGCACGACAGCATGAAAGACCCCATTTGCACAAGGTTGGATGCCGAGCTAGTCATGTCCCGTTCCTCGTCCTCAGTGATCTCACTGAAGGTATGTTCTTCACCCCAGCCACGTACAACACCACGGGTACCAGATAGGTGACAACAAGCACCCTGGGATGCCTGTTGTGGTTGGTCTTCCTCCTCCTCCTCAAAGCCACATTCGTCCTCTGACTCCTCTTCCTCACAATCCTCTTCCAGCATTGCCGCAGGTCCAGCAAGCGATGCTGATAAGACTGTTTCTGGTGGTGATGGTGACCACAAGGAGGTTATGGAAGAGGATGGAGTAGGAGGAGTAGAGGAGGGGGCAGCAGGCCTGCCTGCAAGTCGTGGCGGTGTCACCAACTCCTCTGCAGAGCCACGTATTCCATGCTTGGCAGCCGTCACCAGGTTTACCCAATGCGCAGTGTAGGTGATATACCTGCCCTGACCATGCTTTGCAGACCAGGTATCAGTGGTCAGATGGACCCTAGCCCCAACACTGTGTGCCAGAGATGCCATTACTTCCTTTTGCACAATCGAGTACAGGTTGGGGATTCCCTTTTGTGCAAAAAAAATTCGGCCGGGTACCTTCCACTGCGGTGTCGCAATAGCTACAAATGTTTTGAACGCCTCAGACTCCACCAGCTTGTATGGTAAAAGCTGGCGGGCTAAGAGTTCAGACAAGCCAGCTGTCGGGCAAGGGGGTGACTTTGTGACATTGGCTTCTTACGCTCAAACATGTCCTTGACAGACACCGGACTGTGGGCAGATGAGCAGGGACTGCTCAGGGCGAGACACGGAGTTGCGGATGGTTGAGAGGGGGCAAGCAGGGCAGCAGTGGTTGACGTGGCTGAAGATGCTGGACCAGGAGGAGGATGGCGGCTTTGACTTTGTGTGCTGCCTGTACTCATGTGTTGAACCCATAGGCGTTTGTGATGTGACATCATGTGCCTTCGCAAAGAAGTTGTACCTAGTTGGGTGTTGGACTTCCCACGACTCAGTTTCTTTTCGCACAGGCATTACTGTTGTCACAGGCAGACACACGAAAAAATTGCCACACTGCTGAGCTCTGCAATGATGGCATTCTGGTGGTGGCAACAGCATGCGTTGACTGGCGTGCTGTCTGGCTGACCCCGGGTGCCGATGCATGCTGTCTGACTGTGCCACTAGCTACTTTCGACGACCTCCCCCTGCTTCCAACTCGTCTCCTCCTCCTCTCTGTCTCCCCATCTGAACTTTCCTCCTGTTCTTCTTCTCTTATAGCGAGCACCCACGTGACATCCACGGACGCATCGTCATCATCAACCGCTTCACTTGTATCTGACAACTCAACAAAGGAAGCAGCACCGGGTACAACATCATCATCATCAGACCGTACGTCCATGTGTGTAATGCTGCCTGACTGGGACATATCCCTGTTATCTACATCCTCTGGCACTAATTTTTGTGCATCACTCATTTCTTCCAACGGATGTGTAAATAACTCTGCTGACGGATCAAGTGAAGCGGCTGTGGTGCTAGTGTTGGTGGTGGCGGCAGGCGGGCGAGTGGTAACTGGAGAGGTGCCCGAAGCTAACCTGGAGGAGGATGGTGCGTCTAGGTTCCGAGCGGAAGCTGTAGAAGATTGGGTGTCCTGTGTTAGCCAGTCAACCATGTCCTCAGAACTTTTCAAGTTCAGGGTACGTTGCCTCTGAAAACTGGGCATTATTCTAGGGCCAAAGGGAATCACAGCACCACGACCACGACGGCCCCTGCGGGGTGGCCTGCCTCTGCCTGTCATTTATTTTCCGATTAGTGGTACTATGCGTGCAAGCTACTGTGACACCAGATATGAGTGTCACTGTGCACTGGCAAAAGTTGGCAGAGTAGGCGCTGTAGGCCACACACACACGCCTGTAGGCAGGCAACTGATATTCAATCGATTACAGTCAAAAAACGGTTCTTTTATGTCACTGTACACTAGGTTGCACCAGATATGAGTGTCACTGTGCACTGGCAAAAGTTGGCAGAGTAGATGCAATAGGCTTCACACACACGCCTGTAGGCAAGCAACTGATATTCAATCGATTACAGTAAAAATAGGGTTCTTTTATGTCACTGTACACTAGGTTGCACCAGATATGAGTGTCACTGTGCACTGGCAAAAGTTGGCAGAGTAGATGCAATAGGCTTCACACACACGCCTGTAGGTAGGCAACTGATATTCAATCGATTACACTCAAAAAAGGGTTCTTTTATGGCACTGTACACTAGGTTGCACCAGATATGAGTGTCACTGTGCACTGGCAAAAGTTGGCAGAGTAGGCGCTGTAGGCCTCACACACACGCCTGTGGGCAGGCAACTGATATTCAATCGATTACAGTCAAAAAAGGGTTCTTTTATGTCACTGTACACTAGGTTGCACCAGATATGAGTGTCACTGTGCACTGGCAAAACGGACGCATCATCATCATCAACCGCTTCACTTGTATCTGACAACTCAACAAAGGAAGCAGCACCGGGTACAACATCATCATCATCAGACCGTACGTCCATGTGTGTAATGCTGCCTGACTGGGACATATCCCTGTTATCTACATCCTCTGGCACTAATTTTTGTGCATCACTCATTTCTTCCAACGGATGTGTAAATAACTCTGCTGACGGATCAAGTGAAGCGGCTGTGGTGCTAGTGTTGGTGGTGGCGGCAGGCGGGCGAGTGGTAACTGGAGAGGTGCCTGAAGCTAACCTGAAGGAGGATGGTGCGTCTAGGTTCCGAGCGGAAGCTGTAGAAGATTGGGTGTCCTGTGTTAGCCAGTCAACCATGTCCTCAGAGCTTTTCAAGTTCAGGGTACGTTGCCTCTGAAAACTGGGCATTATTCTAGGGCCAAAGGGAATCACAGCACCACGACAACGACGGCCCCTGCGGGGTGGCCTGCCTCTGCCTGTCATTTATTTTCCGATTAGTGGTACTATGCGTGCAAGCTACTGTGACACCAGATATGAGTGTCACTGTGCACTGGCAAAAGTTGGCAGAGTAGGCGCTGTAGGCCTCACACACACGCCTGTAGGCAGGCAACTGATATTCAATCGATTACAGTCAAAAAACGGTTCTTTTATGTCACTGTACACTAGGTTGCACCAGATATGAGTGTCACTGTGCACTGGCAAAAGTTGGCAGAGTAGATGCAATAGGCTTCACACACACGCCTGTAGGCAGGCAACTGATATTCAATCGATTACAGTAAAAATAGGGTTCTTTTATGTCACTGTACACTAGGTTGCATCAGATATGAGTGTCACTGTGCACTGGCAAAAGTTGGCAGAGTAGATGCAATAGGCTTCACACACACGCCTGTAGGTAGACAACTGATATTCAATCGATTACACTCAAAAAAGGGTTCTTTTATGGCACTGTACACTAGGTTGCACCAGATATGAGTGTCACTGTGCACTGGCAAAAGTTGGCAGAGTAGGCGCTGTAGGCCTCACACACACGCCTGTGGGCAGGCAACTGATATTCAATCGATTACAGTCAAAAAAGGGTTCTTTTATGTCACTGTACACTAGGTTGCACCAGATATGAGTGTCACTGTGCACTGGCAAAAGTTGGCAGAGTAGATGCAATAGGCTTCACACACACGCCTGTAGGCAGGCAACTGATATTCAATCGATTACAGTCAAAAAAGGTGTTGTTTTATGTCACTGTACACTACGGTTGCACCAGATATGGCATATCACTGTGCACTGGCAAAAGTTGGCAGAGTAGATGCAATAGGCTTCACACACACGCCTGTAGGCAGGCAATTGCTATTCAATCTATTACAATCAAAAAAGTGTTGTCTTATTTCAATGAGCACAATAGAAGCTGTTAGGTGTTAGTCTGTCACACACACACGCTGGCAGGCAGGCATGTGCAATTAGATTACACAGAAAAAAATAATAAAATAAAATAAATCATGTTCTAGCCCTAAAAAGGGCTTTTTGGGTTGCTGTCCTTGCAGCAGATATCAGATGAGTCCTTCAGGTCTGTAGTGGAAGCTAAATACAAAGCCTGGCTATCTATTTCCCTATTAAATCAGCAGCAGCTACAATATACTGTATGTCCTCTCTCAACGAATGTAGCTTCAGAATGATTCTAAAATGGATGCTGTCCTTCAGATGGAAGGCTCTGGAAGGGAGTGTATGCTGCTGATTGGCTGGAATGTGTCTGCTGACTGTGAGGTGCAGGGCCAAAGTTTCCTCAATGATGAAGAATAGGGGGCGGACCGAAAAGTGCATGTGTTCGCCGTTTGCTTCAAACGCGAACATGCAAAAATCACCGCGAATAGTCCGCAGGCGAACTGTTCGGGACATCACTATACACAACGCTTTACATTGTGTGTCAAACAGCATTCCCATGGCTTAAAATTGTATTACCCCGCCATTTTTTGACGGGCAAGTTGCTAGTATAAATATAATACATTTAAATAGCTAAATGATGACAAAGAAGATGTGCGCTTTCAAAACACTGTGATTTTTCACCAAACTTAGGTTCACAAATGAAAAATGGAATTGGACAATATTTACATATAGTGTTTTGATCACCAGAAAGAGAGCAGAAGAAGTGGCAAATGCGATATGAAGTTAGATCAAATAGAGAGAACATGGGAAATTATGTCTGCAGACCGTGTAGGGGGCTCTCAGGTCAAAGTAATGAGATGCATGTGCATGAGTTGACAAAACATTTAAAATCTAAATCAGCTGATTTAGCGAGGAGGCACCCACTTTCATAGCCAAGTAAGTTATATTTATGAAGATGTAGATGTAGAGTACATCATAATATGTTTATGTATGTGGGGGACATAAAACCTAGATTTAGTTCAGAATGTAATGTGTCAAACATCATCATGAATTTGTCTTCCCAAACATCACTTCCTCTTAATTTGTTGAAATATCCTCTTTACTATAGTCACTTTTAATTTGGAAGCAATGACATGGCATGCTAGCAATGAGATGAAATGCTATTGATGCCATGGAATTCTAATGATGCCTCATCTAGGACCTCATTGTACGGTAATTAGAATATCTTATAGAAAGGTTCTCTGCACCAGCACATAGTGAGTGAGCTATAACTTGTTGCAGGATGCAAAAAACAATTTGTTCTACTGTCTTTTTTTTTTTTTAATCAAGCAATTTTCTAGATCAAAATTTAAATAATTAACTCTGATCTGGTCTCCTATATGTTTGTGTGACTAAGGACTAACAAATGACTCATTTTATAATTTGAACAAGGAAACTAGTGTCTTTATGTCACAGAAAACTGCTGAACTAAACAGTATAATGCCAGTTAATCAGCAATGCCTTGTATGAACTGCTGCTGGGTCAACTGTGAACTTGTCATTACAGGCAATATGGTTATCATGATTTATGTTTTAGAACATTATAGTTCTGTGTTTTGTAAATTAAGATTTCAAACAAATTAACAAAGAGCTGTTTCCCAAAAAAACTCCCACTCCCCAAAAAAACTCTCTCAATATGATAGGCGGAGCTACTGCCGGTGCAGACAGTGCAAGGCCCCCGAGGCCCCTCAACTCTGAGGGGCCCCTGTGTACCTCCTGTGGGTCCCCTGTGGCCCACCTTTGACCTCTGTGGGTCTTCTGTGGCCCCTGCGGACCCTCTCTGGCCCCAGCGGATCCCTTGTGGTCCCTGTGGATCCTCTGTGGTCCCTGCATGTCCTATGGGGCCCCCACAGGTCCCGGTGGCCCCAAGGGCCCCCGTGGACCTCCGGTGGGTCTCGTTGAGCCCCTTGTGGCTCACCATGGCCCCTTATGGCCCCCACAGACCACTTGTGGCCCCTCATGGACCTCAGCGGCCTCCCTCAGACACTTGTGGCCCCCCTCTGCCACTTGTGGCCCCCCTCGACCCTCTGACCTGCAGTGGAGTTCCGCACCAGGTAGGTAAGAAAGTATTTATAGTACCATATATATATATATATATATATATATATATATATATATATATATATATATATATATATATATATATATATACACATACATACACACACACATATATATATATATATATATATATATATATATATATATATATATATATATACACACACACACATACGGTATATATACATATATATACACACACACATATATATATATATATATATATATACACACACACATATATATATATATATAAATATATATATATATATATATATAAACACACAAATATAAAATATATATATATATATAAACACACACAGATATAAACTATATATATATATATAAACACACACATATATATATATAAATATAT